>CM060860.1:14041721-14121415 GCA_030737845.1 Acorus calamus
GCATAAAAGGTTAGGTCATGTCTCTGAGTCTCGTCTTAAAAGTCTCTTTAACTCTGGTGTTTTAGGTTCTGCTTCTTTTTCTCCTTTATCTGTTTGTGAGGGCTGTAAATTGGCCAAACCTGTAGCCCTTCCTTTTAGTTCTAGTAATAGTCATTCCACCAGTCCTTTTGAGTTAGTACATTCTGACATTTGGGGTCCTGCTCCTAAGCAATCTATGAGTGGTTTTTCATATTATATTACCTTTGTTGATGATTATTCTCGGTTTACTTGGGTGTATTTGTTACGTAATCGATCCGAGATTGCTCACATTTATGATGTCTTTACCACCATGATACACACTCAGTTTCAGGCTCGCATCAAAACTTTTCGGTCTGATTGTGCTACAGAGTATGTTTCCTCTACCATGCGTTCTCTTCTTCAATCACATGGTACTCTTTTTCAACAGTCTTGTCCTTACACTCATGAGCAGAATGGTGTTGCTGAACGCAAACATCGTCACATTCTTGAAACAACTCGTGCTCTACTACTCTCTTCTTCAGTTCCTCAACATTTATGGGCTGAGGCGGTTCTTCTTTCTGTTCATCTCATTAATATCACTCCAACCGCCGTTCTCTCTGGCATGTCTCCTCACGAGCGTTTTTATTCCTCCCGTCCCGATTACAGTCGTTTGCGTGTTTTTGGTTGTACATGCTATGTTCTTCTCCCTCCTCATGCTCGCACCAAACTTTCTGCACGGTCAGTTCGTTGTGTCTTCTTAGGGATCAGTTTCGAGCACAAGGGTTATCGTTGTTACGATCCCGTGGGTCGTCGTTTTTGGATCGCTCGACATGTGTCATTTGTCGAGGATATTCCCTATTTTTCTTCTACCTCCACTGAGTCCAGTCCTGAGTCTACTTCTATTCGCCCATCTCCACTTGAGTCTCTACCTCTTCCTGAGCTACCTTCCGTGTCTTTACCCTCTCCTAGTCTTTCTCCTATTGAGTCTTCTCCGATCGAGTGTGATATTCCGAACTCCTTTCCCATTCCTCCTGCAAAAACTTCTCCTAGTGGTGTTCCACCTTCTGCGCCTGACGCCCCTCTTCCGGATGTGGATCCGAGTTGCGTAGCTCGCTATCCTCAGCGCGAGCGTCGTCCACCTGCCCGTTTCAGTTTTGATGATGGACCCCCTGATCGGTTTGGTTTTGCTTCAGTGAGTTCATATTCTCCACAACTTCAGGTTTTTCTTGCAGCTATTCATGCTCATTGGGAGCCACGGTCCTACCAAGAGGCAGTTCAGCACCCTGAGTGGCGACAAGCAATAGATGAGGAGTTCCAGGCGTTTCAGGAGACCCATACATGGGATGTTGTTCCTCTTCCTGGAGGTGTAGAGCCTATCAGTTGTAAATGGATTTTTAAGGTCAAACATCGACCTGATGGATCCATTGAGCGACACAAGGCTCGTCTCGTTGCGCGCGGTTTCACACAGGAGTATGGGATTGATTATGAGGAGACATTCGCCCCTGTTGCTCAGATGACCACTGTTCGTACTCTTCTTGCCGTTGCAGCCACTCATCATTGGCCTCTATTTCAGATGGATGTGAAGAACGCTTTCCTTAACGGGGATTTATCGGATGTTGTCTACATGCAGCCACCTCCCGGTCTTCGTACTCCTCCTCAGCATGTTTGTCGTCTTCGGCGTGCTATTTATGGTCTTAAACAGGCACCTCGTGCGTGGTTTGAACGCTTTCGCAGTGTTATTGTAGCGGCTGGTTTTGTTGAGAGTTCTCAGGATCACTCTTTGTTTGTGCGATCATCCTCAAGGGGCCGAGTGATTCTACTTTTGTACGTGGATGATATGATCATTACAGGAGATGATTCAGCTGGTATTACTCTTGTGAAGCAACATCTCAGTAGTCAGTTTCAGATAAAGGATCTTGGTACTCTTCGCTACTTCCTTGGACTTGAGATTGCTCATAGTAAGCGGGGGATTCTTCTCTCACAACAGAAGTACACAGCAGACATTCTTGATCGTGCTGCTATATCCGACACTCGCACAGTTGAGACTCCTCTTGAGCTTCATGTAAAGCTCCGTCCGACTGATGGAGAGCTATGGTGCTCTCAAGAGGATCCTCAGATACTTGCGTGGGAATGTCACTCGATCACTCTATATGTCATCATCTTCATCTCTTATTCTTCGGGCTTACACTGATGCTGACTGGGCAGGAGATCCTACTACTCGTCATTCTACTACAGGTTTTTGCATTTTCCTCGGTGATTCTCTCATTTCCTGGCGCAGCAAGAAACAAGATGTAGTTTCACTTTTCCAGCACAGAAGCTGAATATCGAGCCATGGCCACTACGACTAAAGAGATTGTTTATCTTAGACGTCTGCTGGTCGATTTTGGAGTTGATATTTCTGGTCCTACTTCACTTTATTACGATAATCGGAGCGCTATTCAGATTGCTAGCAATCCGGTTTTTCATGAGAGGACTAAACATATTGAGATTGACTGTCACTTCGTACGTCAGCACTTCCTTGCTCATACACTTACGCTTCCGCATATTTCTTCTGTTGAGCAGCTTGCTGACTTCTTTACGAAGTCTCATCCCGTTCCACGATTTCAGTCTCTTGTCCGCAAACTCGCGTTGTTTGATCCACCTTGAGTTTGAGCGGGGGTGTTAGATTACACATGTCTTGTATTATTGCGTTACACGTGTATTGTTGTGTTACACGTGTATTAGGTCTTGTATATAAAAGGCTTTAGTCCCTCTCTAATAAAAATTAGGTCTCATTATTCTCTTCTCCTCAAATCTAACAGGGATAAAAGCCTTTGAAATTTCAGTTAATAGATTAAACATGGAATTCATTGAAATCCAAAAATGTTTAGTAATCTGCCCCCAAAATTATTTGTTTAGTAATCTTACACGGTTGCTCTTAAAACCCAAATTGGGGTAATGGAAGAGCCACAAAAAAGTTCAATTGTAAGTTGCATGTTTTAAAGGCTTGGGTACAATGGAGTTTTGGAATTCGGAAAGTTGGGATATTGGGTTCTTGGAATTCCAATAATACTCTGCCTTCACACAACCAGAGTCCTAAATTATAAAGGTCAAATTCTCTAGAAAGATGGTTATGTGAAAGGTGTAGAAGTAGAGGATTGAACAACCTAAGAGTTACATCGTATATTCAATCCAATATATATGAGTTACATATGGGATGAGCTGTTCCAGATCTCATGCAACAATAGCTCAACTAACTAGCTAACAAGATATACATTGACTACATGATGGACTGACTTAGTCTTATCCTTACCTTTCTTCACTCCCCCTCAAGCTAAGCGGAACCACATGGAGATTTAGCTTGTCACCAAGAATTTTGAAACGATCAGAACATAGTCTTTTGATGAAAAAATCTGCTAATTGGTGATTGGAAGGGACAAACTGGATGTGAAAGATACCACGTGCGGCTAATTCTCGTACAAATTGATAATCAATTTCAATATGACGGGTACGGGCATGAAAAATTGGATTGGCTGTCATATACGTAGCAGAGATATTGTCACACAGTAGAAGAGGAGGCTTGAGAAGATTAATGTCCAATTCACGAAAGAGGTAGAGGAACCACATAATTTCAGCCGTTGTAGTAGCAAGTGCTCGGTACTCCGCTTCTGCACTAGACCTTGAAACGGTAGGTTGTTTCTTAGATGACCAAGAGACTAAGTTTGGTCCAAGAAAAATACAAGACCCTGAAGTGGATCGTCTGTCGTCGGGGTTACCAGCCCAATCAGAGTCTGAATAGACTCGAAGTTCAAAATTTGTAGAATAACGAAAAATAAGACCTTTTTTAATAGTCCCCTTAATGAAACGAAAGATCCGCTTAACAGCTTGAAAATGTGATGTTCTTGGGGTTTGCATGAATTGACAAACTTGATTGACGGCAAATGATATATCTGGACGAGTCAATGTAAGATACTGAAGGCCGCCAACCATATTTCTATATGTAGTTGCATCAGGAAGTGGGTTGCCATCAAGGGAAGAGAGTCGAGGTCCTGACGAAATGGGTGTGGGGCATGGTTTACATGACATCATGTTGAATTTTTGAAGAAGATCAGTGGCATACCAGGCTTGTGAAAGGTACAAGGCATCTTTTGTGCGACAAACTTCCATTCCAAGAAAGAAATTAAGATCACCAAGGTTGCGAGTGTCAAAGTCGAGCAAAATGTGTCAATGAACTATCACCCGTAACAATTAAATCATCAACATATACCAATAATAGGAGAATATGATTATGATCCCGACGGATGAAGAGTGATGTATTGGATTGACTATTCTTAAAATCATTTTGTAATAAGGACTGTAAACGATGGAACCAAGCGCGGGGCGCCTGTTTCAAGCCATAGAGGGCTTTGTGGAGCTTACAAACATAGTCGGGTTTAAGAGAATCAGAAAAACTCGATGGTTGTTTCATGAAGACTTCCTCTTGTAGAAACCCATTGAGGAAAGCATTTCGCACATCGAGTTGCTTCAATGACCAATGTCGAGAGACTGCAAGTGAAAGAACCGTGCGAATTGTAGATGGCTTGACAACAGGGCTGAAAATTTCATCATAATTCAGTCCCTCTTGCTGGTTAAACCCTTGAGCGACAAGACATGCCTTATGCCGTTCAATAGACCCATCGGCCTTACGTTTAACCTTGAACACCCAATGACAGCCGACAATATTCATGGATGGATGTGCAGGAACAAGAGACCATGTATGATTGCGAAGTAGTGCATTGTATTCCTCCTCCATCGCATGACGCCAATGGGTGTATTTAGCAGCTTGACCATAAGAGTGAGGCTCAAATAAAAGAGGGTCCGCTATGTGTGTAGAAAGTGCTTGGGGAAGAAAATATTTTTTAGCTAGAAGACCTGTTGAAGAACTCCCATAAATAAGATCATTTATGTTCTTGAACTTCTTTGGTGGTGGAGAGGAAGAAATAGGTGTGGTCGGGGAACCAGTTGGAGCAATTGTGGTAGGGCTAGTGGGTCCATGTGAAGGCACTTGAAGAGAGTCATTCAATAAATTATTAGGAGTGTTCACATAATCAACCTGAGTGGATCTGGAAGCTGGAGGAGACTGTTGTGTTGGATGTGAAGTGTCACCACATGTAGAGATGGAGTCTTGGTGATTGGTCACATCACCACATGCATGGGAATTAAGAGAAGCTAAAGTGGTTGGGTCAACGACTAATGGACGAAGCATGGAGGAGCCAATATTGACATTTGAAGCTGATGATGCCTTCTCTTCATATGGAAATGTCCTCTCATGAAAAGAGACATCACAGGAAATATAAACTTTGCCAGAAATTGGTTCCAAACATCTATATCCTTTATGAGCTCCATCATATCCAATGAAGAGACATTTAGTGGATTTTGGCAATAATTTGTGTTTGTTGTAAGGAACCAAATGTGGAAAACATGTGCAACCAAATACCTTTAGAGAATTATAGTCAGGGCGACGCTTCAAAAGTTTTTCATATGGAGAGAGATGACCGAGGACAACAGTAGGTAGGTAGTTGATTATGAACATCGCAGTAGAAAAAGCCTCCAACCAAAACCGTGTTGGTAAGTGAGATTGAGCAAGAAGATAAAGTCCCATTTCAACTATATGACAGTGTTTTCATTCGACAACACCATTCTGTTGAGGCGTGTGTGGGAAGGATACACGTTGGGAGATGCCATGAGTACGCAAGAAATTTTGAAATTGGTTTCCAGTGAATTATCCACCCCCATTAGTTTGAATAATTTTAATAGTAGTAGATAAAAAATTCTCAATGCGCCTCCGAAAATCAATAAATATTGTCAAAACATCACATTTTCTCACGAGAGGAAAAATCCATGTGTAGCGAGTGTAATAATCAACAATGGACAAATAAAATCGAGAACCAGAATGTGAAGAAATAGTTGCAGGACCCCACAAATTACAATGTAATAGATCAAGAGGATGTGAAGTAGTTAATGCTCTATCATTAAACTGAAGCCGACATGATTTTCCAAGAGGACAAACATGACAGGCTTTATTGACATCAATAAATCCATACATAGGCAAATGACATTTATTCAACAACGTGTGAAATATAGCAGTAGATGGGTGACCCAAACAAGCATGCCATACATCTTGACTTGTCTTCTCACTGTAGAATGTACTGCGATTATGGATCCCCGAGATTGATTTATTTGTAGGGAGATGATAGAGACCAACCGTACTAGTACCATGCAGAAGAACTTGTCCCGTCTTGGTGTCCTTGACACAATAATTATTAGAATGCATCTCAATTGAACAATTATTATCACGAGAAAATCATCGAACGGATAGCAAATTTTTCTTAATCTCAGGGACACACAAAACTTCATTAAAGAGAACGTGCAGGGGTGGGTAGTACGGCATGTCCAATATGAGAAATACGCAAACGAGAACCATTACCGACAATTATAGAATCAGTACCGTGATATGGGCGAGCCTGAGAAAGAGTTGAAGGAGTTGATGTCATGTGATGCGTTGCTCCCGAGTCTAGACACCAATTTGGATCTGAAGAATCTGTGATATGAACAGTGGACTTATTGTTTGACAAACCTTCCGCGACATAGGCAAAGTTCCCGCGTTCAGGACAAAATCTCGCAATGTGGTCATCCTTATTGCAAATTTGGCAATTGACAGAATGTGAGAGTGATGCCGGAGTGGGTAGAAGCGGTGGGCGAGTATCGGGTTGATATTGGAAGCCCCGTCCGCGATGTGGTCCTCTCCCGCGACCTCGACCACACCAACTTCCATGACCTCTGCTCCTCCAGAAGTGAGGTTGATTGCGAGAATGAGAAGGACTAAAAGATGGCTCTTTGTTGGCGACAAGTGCTGTGGTAGTCGACGATGTGGTGGTCGACATTTTCGTTAAGAGGATCTCCTCTTGCAGTAGGAGATCATAGAGTTCATCGAAGGTGACATTTGACCGCAAATGAATAGATGTGAAGAACTCTATATACGTCTGTCTAAGACCATCCATCGTAGAATCAATGAGTTCTGATTCTGTAATCGACTCACCAGCCGATGCTAAAGAATCAGCGATTGACTTGGCATGAAGCAAATATTCGGCTACAGATTGATCATGGCCTTTCTTGAGAGAGCGTAGCTGATCCCGAAGGTTCCTAATGTGGATTTTGGAGAGAGGAGACAAACACTTCTCTAAGAGGACCCAAGCTTCTTGAGCTGATTTGCAAGGTAGAAGAAGAGTTTGGATAGATAGTGATACAGTGGCTTTCATCCAACTCAAGATGAGTTTATCAAGCTTGACCCACTTGACATAATCAGGATTTGATGTAGGGGTTGGTGGAGGGTTTTCGGTTGATGGAGTAGGAAGAGTTGGTGAGGGGGCAACATTTGTTCCATCAACATAGCCTGTTAAGTCATGGATTAACAGGACATCCTCGAATTGGGAACTCCAACACAGATAAGTGGTGTGTTCCATTGGCGTTGGAAAGAAATTAGAAATATTGAAGGAGGTGGGAAAAGACTGGGAGGCCATTTTGTGGTGGGAAAGAAAGATTAACCGGATTGCTCTGATACCATGTAGAAGTAGAGGATTGAACAACCTAAGAATTACATCGTATATTCAATCCAATATATATGAGTTACATATGGGATGAGCTGTTCCAGATCTCATGCAACAATAGCTCAACTAACTAACTAACTAACTAACTAACTAAAAAGATATACATTGACTACATGATGGACCGACTTAGTCTTATCCTTATCTTCCTTCAAAAGGCTACTTGACTGTAATTCTAGTGAGTGCAAATCCTCCTTTTGGATGGTCCTCTTTTACCCCTACAGCTGTGGTTTTCTCTTATTGGCCTTTTTTTTCTTTAGATCTCCCTAGTAAAATCATTTTATTTTATATATTGAGTTTTTTTTTCATGTGATCAGCTATGCAAACCCTCTTATTGACTAATTGCTATGTTTGGTCTTGCAGTAGTGAAATTATACAATTTTTTTAGCCTCACTTTCATGGTCTACATGTTCTAGGATTTTCTATGGAGTGTTTTTTTAATCTTTCACAGTCTGTATTTAGTCCTCATCGGGTATTTAAAAAAAAAAACAATTTACATATGTTCATTGCAGTATAAAAAGTGAAGTATATGGTTACACTAATAGTATTTTTTATTTTTTTTATTTTCATACACCTAGATAGTGCAATTCTATATACACATACCATTGCAATATATAAGCAGGAATCACTTCTTTGAAGATCTTTTTCTTTTATTCCTATAACCTTTAATAGTTTAATTTCTGGATTGTCACAGATAACAGGAAATTCAGTGAGCCCATATCCGGCGACAAAGGACAATTGAGCTCAACGGGGATAACGAAACCGTTGAGTTTGTGTTCAACAACCCCCAATTCTCTGATTGCATGTTGCAACTTGAGATCGTCTCAGAACCACAATTGCACAGTCCAGACGACAAGTCCCCAAAACACACAGCCAAGTGGGTGCAAAATCAGAAGCGCAAACGAGAGGAGGAAGTAGTGAATGAAACTCTACGCGTCAAACGGTTCCATTTGAACTCCGCAACTCTATCCTTGAAGAGCTTATTCTTTTGTAAGCTCTTCTCCAATGGCATGAAAGAATCGGACCCAAAGAGCAAGACCATTGTGAGGATTCACGAGTCGGAGGAAGCCTCATTCATGGAGCTCTTGCATTACATGTACGGGAAGAAGTTGTCATCGACAATGAATGAGATTTATGATGTGTTGTTGGATTTGTTGATGATCGCGGACAAGTTTCAGGTTCTCTCCTGTGTGAAGCATTGCGTTAAGAACCTATTGAAGATGAAGATGACGACTGAATCTGCATTGCTTTATTTGGAAGTCCCCCTCTTGTATCCTAATGAGGAAAGAGATTCAGTCTTTAACGGATGTTGCAAGAACTACATTTGCAATCGGTATCATAACTTAGGCCTCATGAAAGATGAGATCCTTAATCTTGCAATTGCGGGGATAGAACTTGTATTGAGCAGGGATGAGATACGAGTTCCATCAGAGGCCGATGTGTACTATATGATATTGTAGTTAAATGGGCGAACACACAATTTCCCAAAGCCGAGGAGAGAGACGTTGTCTTGGAGTCTTCCATTTCTCGTATCGTGCGTTTCCCTTACATGAGCTATGAAAAGGTGAGGGAAGTACTCACCTCGAAAGATCTAGATCGTGGCTTCACCAAAGATGTCATCAACGAGGCGCTCTTATTCCAGGCTGGGCTTCCGTGCCACAAACTTGCGCTCATTGAGTTTTCGAAGGGGATTGGGGATAGGCGATTCATCAAGCGTGATTACATGAGATGCGTTTGCTACTTTGACATCTCTTTTGACCAAATTAGTTATTCAAAGGGAAAGGACAGCTTGATATCTAGGAAGTTTTACTTGGGAACACTGAATTTAGCCTCGAAGTTTGGTGTGGTGCATCAAAACCATACTTCACCTTGTCACTGGTGATGCATGGAAAGTGCTTACCTGAAACCAGCATCTGCAGCGTATTTGCGGTGATGCAGCAGAAGCCAGAGATGGACTTCGTGAACAAGGACCCAGTGGAACATGACTGCGATAAATTATGCAGTTATAATTGTTGGAACATATTCAATACACCGAGGGAATCATTAACCCGACAAGGGAGCCCTTACTTTATTGATGATGTAACCCTCTTGCAGAAATTAGTATAAACTATAAATATATATATTGGGCAGCAATTACAAGTGTTTTTAGTTGTTATCTTATGTAATTTTGATGTTCAGTTGAGCCTATCAAGCTTTTGCAAGAGCTTTTAAATGATAAATACATTTCTTTTGCTTAAACATCTATATATGGACTACCGGTTTTATATCATAGTTATGCATCATAAGGAATTTTTGTGAAGAAATGCGTGAAATGCGTCTTAAACGTTCAATGCCAATTTTTGTTTGGATCCGTGATATAGAATTTTCACGTTTTGTACCGTGAAAACCCCTTCACCGCATAAGACTGTATTTTGATCTTAGAAAAAAACTGTGTAAAAAATATAAAAGAGAAAAATAATTTAAAAAATTTATTATTATTTTTGAAAGAAAATAAATAAAAAAACAAGAAAATAAAATTAAAAAAAATTGAAAAATAAAATCCTTAAAATCCTTTTAACAACGAGCAAAAAAAAATAATTCATGAAATCATGAGATTTGTTTTTTGTCGATTAATTTGTTTGGAAAAAAATCATTTTAATAACCAACAATATAACTAAATCAGAATGCCATAAGAATATGATAAGTAAATAAATAAAATTTAACACAAGAGAAGAAAAAATATCTAAAACCGAAACAGAAATGAAAACAGAGAAGAGAAAAAAATGTTTCAATTAAATACGAGTTGCAATTAAAAAAAAACTTTAGTTAAAAAAACATTATGAAAAAATTTAATCAAATTGAAGAGCATGGCCAGTTTTGAAAAAAAAAACTACAGATTTTTGCAATGGAGCGTATTCTAGAACTCGCATTGTGTGTTTGTTTTCTTAACACTAATCCTTCTTGCTATAATTATTCCGAATGAGTTTTCTTTATTGTGAGGTTGGACTGGGTTACTTTGTAATCCCTCTAAAAAATAACTTCAAAAACACCAACAAAGAGCATTTTCTTTAAATTCTGCAAGTGTTAGAAATAAGAGAGAGAAAATAATAATGAAACCCTAAAACCTTTTATTCTATTAGAGAATGACTAAAATCCTTTATATAATAGTACAAGATAGTGTTACACGTGCAACACACTACCAAACTAATATCATAGCAAACTAAGATAATAAGAAATATAATATCTTTAACAGCAAGAAATAGAAGATGATAATGTTTCTTTGTGTTCAGATTTTCATTTTATGAGACAATTAGTTTATTGATTATGTTCATGTTGAATTATGTTTTCTTTTTTAATTGATGCATTGTTAATGATTCCTTATATTGTAGATTGTCTGGCTGCCATATGAAAGGCTATCTCAGGATTGTCTTCTTGAGTATTGTGCTGGCCAACAAATAATTGGTATGTCTAGAGCAATGCTCATCTGTTTTGAGAGGGCTGTGTATCATCGGCCTGATTTGAATCCCAAACAATTTGGCTTTGATGTGGTCGATACAAATGTTTTGCGCCCCCTAATCGAGTTAAAACTCTGAAGCAGAAGCGGAGCTAAAGGAATAAACTGGTGAACACATAACAATCATGTGTGCTACATTAAAGAGTGGGAAAATAGGGCTAATTGGGTTATAAAATCTGTAAATGAGCCAAAAGAAGGTAATCATTATCTATTAATTGAGTGTTTTTATTCATAGTTGATCATTATTGAGTTAGTAATTTATTTTTCTCGTGCTCTATAGGCTTTTATAGAAAATGTTGATGAAGGTCATGTTTCCCAAAAAACTAAACCATTTAGTCCCAGCAGCAGTAGAAGTATCTATTAATCAATTATTAATCATAGTTGATCATTTATTGATTCTGTCATTAGTTTTTTTTTTCTCCATTGACTTCTTTGGGATACCCACAAACTAAATTGATACCATCTATATATGCCTATTTACCTTGTTAGTCCCTTCCACTTACTATAACAATAAATATGTTACACTAATAATTTTTCAAATTTTTTAAAAATGATATCATTGAAACATATATTTCATTTTTTTTTATAAAAGTATATATTTTATCAGACGAGATATAATATTTTATAAAAATGAAAACATAAATAAATTGTGTTTTGGATTGTAAAAGAGACTTAAGACTTCAATAAATGTTATTTTGTGATGAAGTCATGAAGAGTTGTAAGTCATCGAATCTGTAATTTCAAGTTCAACAACCAAAGAACTTTTTATTTTTAATTTTTACATGCATTTCGGCACAAAATGTTTTACACACATGACCTTTGCTTAAAAAGTATTTTCATGCATACACTATTAGCCTCCGTTTGGATTGAAGAATTGAGTTATTCTGGATAGATAACTATATCAGTATAGATAACAATTCTACAGGAATAAGAGATTTTCTGTTTAGTTGTGTTTTTTTTTTCTCATTTGAAAACATAAGCATAAATGTTAAGTTGTTTGGTTGATAAAGAATAAAATATAAATAAAGTATAAAAATGTTGATTTGACATATGGACATTTGATGTATAAGAGGTGTTGATAGATGATTTGATGTGATAAGATGTAAAAAGTTGATTTGACATGTGAGCCCATGAAAATAGATAAATTGAGTAAAGTTTATCCAGGGGTTACTTAGAATTTTTTTTTATATAGAAAAATGTAGATCTTACTACCAACACTTGTATTAAAAGTAGATTACAAATCCGAAAGGTGGTAAAAAGAAGAGAGAAGTAATTAAAGAAAGAAAAAACAAAAATACACAGATAAAAGGTGTCGATAATGAATGTGGGCTGAAGAGATAGCGATGCATTAGACAGGTTGTCTAATATCATTCCAGTGGCCACCCATCCCTACTCCCTGACCCTCTGCTTAATCTGTAATGACTATTCCACTTCGAGAGAATGAGATCCCCCTTGCCCCGACGATGCCACGCCCTCAGTCAGACACAGAAAGCACCACCATTTTCCACATAGTTTCCACGTAGACCCTGGAGTTCTTGAATATCACCTCGTTTGTAGTCCTCCAAATGGCCCATGCAACCGCTGGTATGATTGACCGCAATACGGAGCTTGCGAGTCTTGATGTGTTCAGCTGGCGGATGTCCTTCCTAGCCACCCACATGCCCTCAATGTCATGGAAAGAAGGTCTCCATGTAGTGGCTGCACCCACTGCGTACCATAACTGTCTGGACACCCAACATTGACAGAAGAGGTGAGCTATCGTCTCAGGTTCCTCCCTGCAGAGAGCACAGTCGGTCGGCTCGGATGGCCTCCACTTCGCTCGGTCGACCTTTGTGGGAAGGCGCTCTTGGTACAATTGCCACATAAATACTTTGATCTTGAGAGGTGAAACTTTGGGGCCGTGTGTTGTGCCACGGGCCGAGCCCTTCTTCTTCACCGGTAGGATGTTTTGACCGAGAAACTCGATGTCGGGCTTGGCCCCCACGTCACGCAGTTGCTCTCCTGCCCGAAAGAGCCTCCCCGTGACGAGAGGCGCTCCGTCAAAATTGCTAACTGATTTGTTTCCAACTCTGAAAGGCGACGTCGCCGTGGCCGGATGTCCCACCCATGAAGCGCGCCCAAACCTGACCAGTAGGAGGCAATGAGTCCGTCTTGGCATTCTGTGAGTGCATATAGCTCCGGGAAGTCTTCTTGAAAGGGTGTGTTGCCGCACAACCGATCCTGTCAAAAAAGGGCCCTCTGGCCATCCCAAACCCTCCACATGAGCATGGTGGAGAATTCTTGGGCCAAGCCACCGATGCCCTTGGAAATGGCCGTTGACCTGGCTGTGATTATTGGTTACTTAGAATTGTTATATTCTCTTATACTCGTTTAAACTGACTTAGTAATACCAAGTTATACTCTGCAAACAAATAGTCATTTTCCCTATCCATTCTTATACCACTCTTATCCGAGCTTAACCCGTTACTCAAACGGACCCTTAAAGTTTCGTTCTTATATGTGCCATAATTCAATAAAATCTCGAATCGTTCAAATGAGCTAAATTTTAATTAAATAATTTGAAAAATTCGAACCCCTTTATATAGATAAAATTTACATTTTAATAGCGCACAGAATTCTTTGAATCAGTCGAAACATGGGTTACTTTAGATGCTTTTTGTGCGCTTTAGGCTATTCCCTTACTATAATCAAAGGTCGAAAAAGCCTACCATTTCTATAAAAGAAAAAAGAAAAAAGAAAGAAAGAGAAGGGGTTTACTTAGATGTGAATCTGCATTAAGGGGTCAACACTATATTTAAAATATTATATCGCATCAAATTTGTTGATTGGTAGAAACAGCTTGGTAAGTTCTGTCAATTGTGGTAGACACACATTCTCTATGCTTCATGCTTGTTGTAACAGCAATAAGAGAAAAGGGATACATCCACACATATTGCATCAAATTTTGATTGATAGAAACAGCTTGGTAAGTTCTGTCAATTGTGGTAGACACTCTCTATGCTTCATGCCTGCTGTAACAGCAATTAGAGAACTTTGGTTTTTGGTTTTAGGAGAGGACTTCTTGCAAGTAGTGTGACGGTATGGTGGTTCGGGTAGATATCTTGTTTACTGGGCCTACTGTCTCTTTGGTTTTTGGTTTTTGTTTTCGCGCCGGTCTCATTCCGGACGGTTTTCTGTGTTTTTATTTTCTCTTTTCCTCTCACCCCCAATTCGAACATTGTCTATTTGACGTATTGAAATAGATATGCCTACAATTTATCTAAAAAAAAACAGCAATTAGAGAAAAGGGAAGTATCCACACATACAGTGAATAGGTTTCCAGCGATTCCTTCAAAGTACTATGATCCTTCAAAAATTACACGTACACAACACACATAAAAAGATCCATAGTAGTTTCTGTTAAATTCACAGCTGCAGGCATGCATTCAACTACTCAACAATAATTACCTCAGCTCTCAAGTGGAGCATCTCATCGATGAAGTATGGATTGTCCTCCGCTACAAATGATTTCCACGGCATGTTAAAAGGGTTTGCATATCCCCATGCTGACAACTCGGTGAACTTATGATCTATCGTAAGCTCGTTCATGAAATCCATCTCAAGTTTTTTCATTGCGGAGATTGTACACTTGACTCTAATTTCACTTAAGAAATCACCCTTTAGTTGTAAGAATAGCCCGAAGGAAGATTGCGCTGGACAATGCTGAACAAGGAAGCAAAAAGCCTGCTTTCCCAAGTAAAATCTCCCAGAATATAAAGATTCCCCACGTTTTAGTCTCTTGCACTGGTCCAGTGAGAGGTCAAAGTAGTAAATACATCTCGTGTAATCGCGGTTGATGGATCGCCAGTCAAAAATTTCCTTTGAGGAGTCAGCTTTGAAGAAGAGGGCTTCCTTAACCACATCATTTGCCAAATCACGATCTAAATCATCACACGCCAAGATGTCCCTTAGCTTTCCAAGGCTCGGGCATGGAAAATGCACGAGACGGGTGATGCAGGACCCCAAAATAATGCGTCTCTCTTCCAGATCTGGAAACTGTTCTTGGGCCCATTTCACCACCATGTCATACACCTGGTCTTCTGAAGGTACCCGTAAGCCTTCCCCACTAATGATGGCTTCAATCACAGGGAGTGTTAGGTTGCGTAGATCATCTTGGCATTTCATCACATTCTTGTATTGCGTTGCTAGGAATTTCTTAGCTGCGTCAGCCAAAGATTGGATATTTTCCTTTCCCAAACCACGCGAAGCTATCTCCAAATAGATTGTTGCAGATTCTTGAGTCATAGGCAATCCTTTAAGCAATCGGATACAATGGTCAGTGCATGAAACTACTCCAAATTTGTCTGAAAGCAGCATCATATCTACTAATGTGACAACACCTCCTTCCATTGTAGAGGATATGTTTCCCCTGTACAGGTAGTGCAGCAGCTCCATAAGCGCGACAACCTCTGAAGAATCGATTTTTATGATTGCCTCGCATTGGGGGTTTGTTTCACGCATTCCATTGGATAAGAGCTTATGAAAAAAAGGACTCTTTGAAGCCAGAATCGCAGAATTCACATGAAATTGTTCAGTACGAAGGACTTGAACATTTTCTTCTGGACATGTCTCCTCCCTCTTTAGATCCAAAATCCGTCTTGTGATCCCATCCCCAAACTTAGCTTTTAGCTTTTCATCCTGTGGCCCTGCGATGACCATGACTTTGAGCACACGATCCGAGAAGCAAGGATCATTGAACGCAAATTCAAACGTTCCATCATAGTTGTTAGTATGACCCATTGAAGAGATTATGAATGATGCCCTGACTAACTCTTCACACTGCAGTAGAAATGAAGAATCAACCAAAAGAAGAGAACAACAATTGATAACAGAGCCCAAAACAGGTAGTACAAAAATCAAATGATTGTGTGTTTTGAACACAACAAACATAGGAAAAACAGAAGCTGCTCGGATGGCATTTATATCTTGATAACAAGGAAAAATATTTACACAATGATTCAGTTATCAACGTAATAAAAAAAATATAAAAGCAAAACTAAAGTTACCGTCATTACATCAAACATTCAAACACAATACTTCAACAACAACAACCCACTGTATTAAAATATAACAAGAATAATGTTATTTTCTTAAAAAAAATGTCCATTCAAGTTTTACAAAACTTAAATAATACAAATATAAAAGAGAGATGTATGCTTACCTCAATGAAAACCCTAGATCCTTTCTTTGCTGCGGAACCCACCAAACACACGCCCCTATTTTATTTCATTGAGCGTGTGATTTGATGTGAAGAAGATCAAGCCCTAAAGGGTATTTTATACCCACGTGAATTGCAATGTGGGTTCTTCAAGCCCTAAAGGGTATTTTATACCCACGTGAATTGCAATGTGGGCTGGACCCACCATGGGTCCACGTCTAACAGAAAGCTAAATGAAATGGACGCGTCTATCCCCACCAAGCGTTTCACTTACCCTACCAATCGAATAAAAAAAAATTGTGTTCCCACCAATTCAGGTCGACCGAACTTGGTCGCTAATTCAGGTTTTGGGCGACCGGATTTGGTCGTTATTTCAGGTTTTGCACGATCGAACTTGGTCGCCATTTTAAGTTTTGGGCGATCGAAATAGATCGAAAAGGATCCAGAACTATATTTACCTATTCCATTTCAAGTTTTGGACGATTGAACTTGGTCGTCATTTTAGATTTTTGGTGACCGAAATAGGTCGAACAGGATCCAGAACTATATTTACCTATTTTTTGTAAACAAATAAATTTTTAAATTTATCTATCATATTCTATATTTATTCTTTTATCCAAATAACAGCTAATATATTAAAAAAATGTAAGTATGTATACTTTCAATTAAGTCAAATTTTTATAAAAAAATATCTTATTAGATAAATATATATTATTTTTAAGCTTCGTTTGAATTCGTGGTTAAGCAGATTCTTTGTTTGAAAAAAAAAACATACTAGTTGATCCAAATATATTTTATATTTGACTTTTAAAAATGTCTCACTTATGTAAAAAAAATATTCTTATGTTTTACATTTAAAAATAATTATTAATTCTCTCTACATTACAACTCAGACATGAAGTGGTATGACAGATCCAATGAGGATACACGTTATAAAATTATGTTTCTAAGAAAAAAATTATAAACTTTATTACAAATTTTATTCGATCAAGTTCGGTTGCCCGAAACATGAAATGACGACCAAGTTAGGTCATTTAAAATATGAAATGAAGACAAAGTTCGGTCGTCGAAAATTTAAAATGACGACCAAGTTTGATCGACCTGATCGAATTGGTGGGGATAGAAGAACATCGGTTTTTTTTTTTGTCGATTGGTGGGGGTAAGAAAAATGATGAGTGGGACTAGACGGGTCCAAATGAAATAGTGGAGGATTTTTTGAAAAAAAAAAAAGATAAATAGAGAAAAAAGAAAGAAACAAAGAAACCGAAATTTTAAAATAAAATTCTTATAAAAAGGAGCAAGAAAAATTCCTAAAACTATGATATTTGTTTTTATCCATTAATTTGTCAGGAAAAAAAATCATTTCCTTTTACCTACCAATAATATAACTAAATCCATATATTAAGGATCTGGGTTCATTGCATTATTTTTTTGGCATCAAAGTTCAGCCCACATCAGATGGTTTGATTCTCTGTCAACAACAATATATTCAACATATTCTTCGGCGTACCAAGATGGATGGTGCAAAACCATATACCACTCCTGCTGGAACAGGCTCGAATTATCAAAATTTTCTAGTGAACCATTCTCATATGTTACTTTATATGGAAGCATTGTGGGAGCTCTTCAATATCTTACTATCACTCATCCAGAAACGGTCAAAAGAATCTCACGGTACCTAAAACACAACATAGGTTTTGGTATCTCTATGTGAAAATCCCATTCTTTGTCTCTATAAGCATATTCTGATGCGGATTGGACCGGATGACTGGAGATCTACAAGTGAATATTGGCATATTGCATATTTCTTGGCCCAAATTTAATATCTTGGATTAAAAAATCTACGAAATAATGTCTCAATTGAATAACATTAGATTTTTTATTCATGAAATAATGTCTCAATCGAATAACGTTAGACTTTTTGTCCATGAATCAATGTTCTAATTGAATAACACAAGATTTATAAATCCATGGACACAAACATTTTGCCCATGAAAATCCTAATTAACTACCCCTATTAGTTGTCATTTTCTGATTGGTTGGGATCAAACTTTTGATCATATTTTTTTGTTACCAAAACATTTTAGAAAAAAAAAATCAAATGCTAGGAACAGAACTTTTCCTTTATTTTCCTAATCAACCAATCTCAGAGGATGATGTAAGGAGTAGCATGTCATGAGTGCAGTTCAATCTTATGATGGAAATCAATTACAGAGAGGCACACAACTTCTGTAAAGAAGGAAGAGGAACACATCAACAAGATTGAACCAGCAACTACTATTATATCATGCTTAAACAGACCAAACAAGCATGAAGAGCAGCACATTACATATTCATATATAGAGAGATGCATCCACCAACAGATGCAAACAGACAACAAAAAATATGATGCCAAAAACCAGCTATGGAGGCCCCAACATTCATTACTCCTTTCTGAGGTTGTTGAGAATAATTAGGTTCCTGGACTTTCAGAAATCGTCGAAATCATCAAAATCCACATACTCATCATCCACATCATAATCCGACCACGGATCAAGATCATCAGAATCCACATCATAATGCGACCACAGTTCAAAATCATTATGCAACCACGGATCAAAATCATCAGAATCCACATCATTAAGCTGCACATCATAACCCGACCACGTGGGGAAATCATCAAAATCCACATACTCATCCTGCACATCAGAGTGCAACAATAGTTTGAAATCATCAGAATTCACATTCACATCCTGCACATCAGAGTGCGACAAGGAGTCAAAATAATCAGAATCCACATATTCATCCTGCGATTCACACTGTGACCAAAGGGTCAAAATCATCAGAATCCACATATTCATCCTGCGATTCATACTGTGACCAAGGGTCGAACTCATCATCAGAATCCACATATTCATCCTGCGATTCATATTGTGACCACGGATCAAAACCATGATCAGAATTATCAGAACCCAGATGCTCGTTGCCTTCGACAAAGTCCATGGCAGAGTTTATGATGCCCTTGCTAGCTTTTCACATTGAAATCACAAATGAAACATTAGTTGATAACACAGTTCTCAATTGGTAGTTCAAACTTCAAGTCAATGTGGATTGTGCAAACATCAAAACTGTACCTCAAGAAACAGAGAGACCAGCTTCTATTAATGTATTTCGAAGTTGAAAATCTGCAATACCACACAAGAAAAATTGTAAAGGGAAAAAGATGATGGAGAATTGATGCAAATGCAAAAACAATGATAACTTTCAAATAAAAAAATGGAACAAATCGTAAAATCTGTAGTACCACAAAAGAAGAAGAAGAAGTGTGTAGCAACATATCTTACTATGACAATTTATAAGGGTTTTTGGGGGAGTAGCATGCATTAATGTTATTATGATGCACTGGTTCACTTCTCGAAATAGTTACTATTTGTTTGGTCTTCCCATATAACCATTTTGTAGTTGTAATATATAAGGGCCCAGAGAAGCCATAATTGTCCATTGTTTGGTCTTCCCATATATGGTGGGGAAAATGAATAACAGCTCGGGGAGAGTGAAAAGGGCTAAGGAAGAGTCACAGAAGCCCAAGAGAAATTGTGTGTTATGATGTGTTGGGAATGAATGGAGCATTGGAACTTGGAAGCCTCATCTATAAGCTTTGACATCAAGTAATTGATATGCATTATTATTGGATATAAGCCATTGAACTTGTAATACTTGGGGGGCTCTTATAAAATTGATTATTGTTGGATAAAACTAGTATTCCCTAATCAGAGCCAGAATGTTATTCTTGTATGTACTTCTGTACAAGCAGCCATCGAGGGTCCAACTCATACGCATGGTAACAAAGTTAATTTACGACATATATTTTGTTCAGTATGGTTTGTGTATATTCCTAAATCATATATATATGGAATAAGCTAAGTACGGCAAAATACAGAGATAATTTAACTATTTTAACAATGTATAATGTCACTACAACGAAAAATTCATACAATTTTTTTTGTTAGGTGTGAATGCAACACAAACAATTCATATTAGTTTTTTAAATTAAGAAATACATGTTAAATCATTCAAATTTATGAAAAATGAAGTATATACCTAAATAAATTAATACTGTTAGATTATATGTGTTATCTCATAATATGTGTACAGTATTACACGTGTAACTCCTAGACATTTGTATATAAAGGGATTAAACCTTAAGTGAAATACGAGGATTTTCATTATTTTATTCTCTCATTCTAACATGGTATCAGAGCCACCACCTCAAAAACCCTAAAAAAAATTTTGGAATCCTTCATCGCCGTCGTCGTCGTCGCCGTCACCGCCGCCATTGTCGTCGTCATCATCGTCGTGCCTTGCCCGAGCGCGCGCCCTGCCATGCCCTGCCCTGCCCGAGCGCCTGGCCCTGCTGCGCCCTGCCATGCCCTGCCCATGAGCCCCCACATCGATCCGCGTGGATTTCTCAAGACCTTGTCCCGGATCTTGTCGCGGACAGGATTCCATAATTCCCGGGATCTCACTCGCGCACGCCTTGCTCTTGCGCCCTGTCCCAGCCAGCGATTTTTGCCAGCGCGTCCCGGATCACCCGAGCGACCAGCTTCTGGAATTCCCCGACCTCTGTCAGCGCGTGCGCCCGAGTCCGCCCCAGCTAGCACCCATGTGTGCCCGTGTCCGCCTCCCGGCCGTCGCCCTCCGCCGCGGTCCACCGCCCTCCACCGCGACCCGCCGCCTCCGGCCTCCAGTTGACCTCCGGTGACTCTGGCAGTCCTCTGGCCACCCTCGACCACCCTCCGGTCACCTTCGGCAACCCTTCGGCACCTCCGACGGTCCTTTCAGCCGCTCTCCCGCCCTCAGGTCCCCTCCGGCCGACCTCCGGCCACTCTCCAGCGCCTCCCGAGACTTCGAATCACTAAATCGGTCATAACTTCCTTTCTAGAAGTCCGATTAAGGTGTTCCAGAAGTCCATTTTGTGCGATTTTTCGTACTCTATGTTCTCGTTTGGTTCTAATTCTCATCTGAGTGGTTATGTGAAATGTTAGAAATCGACAACCACTCTACGCTTCCGCCACCGGTCTCGAATTTCTCTTCATCATTCGTTTATGAGGGTATCCTTGGGGCCGCTCCTGCTAAGAAGCCTCATATATCGCGTAGACGAAGACCTACTAAGAAGCGCTAGATCAACAAGACGAGGACATCGTCTTCCTCCTGTTGCCGCTGCGAGTGCTACTCCGCTTTGGTCCGTTCAGCCCCACTTGGATCTGCTTGATCAAATCAATCAGTGCCTAGACCACCTGATTCTGCAGCAGTCTCTCTCTGGTTCTTTTACTCCATTTGCCTTTTCCTCTACTACTGGTACTCCTGCTTATTGGATCTTTGATTCGGGTGCCTCACATCACATGACACCTAATAGTTCTGTTCTCACTACATGCTCACCTACACCCTCCCACCTACCTTCAATTCATACTGCTAATGGCTCTCCTTTAGTCATCATGCAGTGTGGATCGATCACCACCACCTCTGATCCTACTGACCGACTTGCATTACCATTTGTTTTGCATGCTCCTGAGCTTTGTATGAATCTTGTGTCTATTAGTCGATTGTGTAATTCTGGATTCACCGTTACAAGTGTTTTGATATGCGGGATGCGGTTTCTGTGCGGTCAGTGTATCGCATAGAGTATATGCGGTATGCGGGAGTATATGCGGGAGTATATGCAGTTTTATATTTTTATTAATAAAAAATATATGTCCAGATAAATATTAAAAACATATATACATAAGATTTTTTAAAGACATCCAAAGATGTTCCATTTAAACCAAACTATACTAATTTGAAAGATACACCTCAGATATTTCACATCACTAACATATACATCCAACAAAACTAAATATAACAAAAAAAATACAAAAAAACTCAAATATCAAACTATCTATTTGTCCCAAATTCCCGATATATATAACAGTAGTCAAAACACCACCCAAGACAGCATAGCCGATTAGATGAACAGGTGTCAACCAAAAGAAAAAGAAAAAGATGAGCAGGTGTCCATTTGTCCAATGAATCAAATGTGTGAGAGAGAGAGATCAAATGGGGGAGAGAGAGATCAGATAAGGGAGAGAAGCTGCGAGACTGAAAGAGAGAGAGAGAGAGAGAGAGAGAGAGAGAGAGAGAGAGCAAATGAAGAACATATGATGAAGAAGAACATGACCTGATCAATGAAGATTAAAGAAGGCATGTGAAGAAGATGACCTGGTCGATGTAGTTTGCTGCGGTGAAAGTGGTCGACGGGGAGGTTGCTGTGGCTTGCGGTGGTCAAAGGAGGAGGAGCAGATCGCTACGCGTCAAAGGTCGAAGAAGGAGGTCGATTTGTTAGGGCTGGCTGGACGAAGACCCCCCTTTTTCAATTTTTTTTACTGCCTAACATGTTTAAATTTTCTAAATTGATGCGCCCGCTTAAGCGGGCGCCTAACCGGTTTTGAACCGTTTATGCGGGTCGTGTCCGCATATGGGCGCTTTCTTGTCAACTTGGTTCGGTTTGTCTACCGTACCGCCTGTGCAGCCGCATATGCGGCCGCACAGAGCGCATATCAGAACCATGACCGTTACCTTTACCTCTTATGGGTGTTTTGTGCATGATCCACGTTCAGGGAAGAGGATTGGTGATGGTCGTAGGATTGGCGGACTATATTATGTGGAGTATTTTCATGTTCCTGTACCAGATCCCTCAGTTTTCTGTGGTACTGTCACCTCTGATACTAACTTGTAGCATAAAAGGTTAGGTCATGTTTCTAAGTCTCATCTTAAAGACCTTATTAAGTCTGATGATTTAGGTCATGTTTCATTTTCTCCTTTTTCTGTTCATGAGGGTTGTAAACTAGCCAAACCCGTTGCTACTCCATTCCATTCTAGTAATCATCAGTCCTCTAATCCATTTGAGTTAGTTCATTCTAATATATGGGGACCTTCTCATATTATGTCAAAGAGTTTTTCGTATTATATTAGTTTTACTGATGATTATTCTCATTTTACCTGGATTTATTTATTGCGTCATCGATCTGAGGTCCCAAAGATATATGAGGTCTTTACCACTATGATTCACACCCAGTTTCAGACTCGTATCAAGACCTTTAGGTCTGATTGTGCTCGAGAATATATCTCTTCCACGATGCATTCTCTTCTTCACTCTCATAGCACTTTCTTTCAGCAATCCTGCTCTTATACTCATGAGAAGAATGGCGTTGCTGAAAGAAAACATCATCATATTCTTGAAACTGCTCGTTCCCTCTTACTTTCTTTTTCAGTAATCAGCTTATTCTGGGTTGAGGCTGCTCTTTTATCTATTCATCTTATCAATATCACTCCCTCGTCTGTCGTCTCTGGTATGACTCCTCATGAGCACCTTTACTCCTCCAAACCTGATTATAGCAGACTTCGCACTTTTGGATGCACTTGTTTCGTGCTTCTCCCTCGTCATCAACGCACCAAGTTGACCGCTCGGTCAGTCAAGTGTGTATTCTTGGGGATTAGTTTCGAACATAAGGGATATCGCTGCTACGATTCTGTTGGAAATCATTTTTTGCTCGCTCATCATGTGTCATTTGTCAAGGATGCTCCCTATTTTTCTTCTACACCCACTGCCTCCTCTCCTCTTGTGTCTTCTCCTGTTCAGGCTGCTCCTATTGAGTCTCTACCTTTTCTTGGGCTGCCTGTTATGCTTGAGCCCACTTCTAATTCCACTCTCTTGGCACTCCTACTTCTAACTCCCTTGGTTCTTCGTCTCCTCTTAGCACTTCTGCAGCCAACTCCCATGGTCCTCCTAGTTCTTCTCCTATTGTGTCTCCTACAGCTCCTCCCGTTGATGACTCCACTAGTACTCCGTCTTCCACGATTGACGCACCTCCCTCGTAGATCATCGTCCCTTGACTCGCTACCCTCAGCGTGAGCGTTATCCACCTGTCCGTTTCAGTTTTGACTCTGGACCACCTGACCGATTTGGCTTTGCATCCGTGAGTACCTATTCATGCCCATCATGAGCCCCGATCCTATTGAGAGGCAGTCGAGTATCCTGAGTGGCAGCAGGCCATGGCTGAGGAGTTACATGCATTTGAGCAGACACAGACCTAGGATGTTGTTCCCCTTCCGGATGACGTTATACCTATCAGTTGCAAATAGATATTCAAGATCAAGCATCGCCTGATGGATCCATTGAATGACGTAAGGCTTGTCTTGTTGCTAGAGGTTTCACACAAGAGTATGGTATTGACTATGAGGAGACCTTCGCTCCCTTTGCTCAGATGACTACTGTTTGCACCCTTCTTGCTGTTGCTGCTGTTCGTTGTTGGCCTCTCTTTCAGATGGATGTGAAGAATGTTTTTCTTCACGGTGATTTATCTGAGGTTGTTTATATATGCAACCACCTCCAAGTCTCAGCACTCCTCCTCAGCATATTTGTCGTCTTCGGGGGGCTATTTATGATCTCAAATAGACTCCTCGTGCCTGGTTTGAGCATTTTCACAGTGTTATTCTTACAATTGGTTTTGTTGAGAGTCTTCAAGATCACTATATGTTTGTATGATTCTCATCGCAGGGCCGGGTTATTCTTCTCTTATATGTTGACAATATGATTGTCATTGGCGATGACTTCGCTGGAATTACTCTGGTCAAGAACCACCTTAGTCGACAGTTTCAGATGAAAGATTTTGGTACTCTTCGCTACTTCCTTGGTCTCGAGATTACAGAATGATTGTGGCATTCTACTCTCTCAACAAAAGTATACAGCTGACATTATCGAGCGTGCTGCTTTCTCAGATACTTATAGTGCAGATACTCCTCTTGAGCTTCACGTGAAATTTCGTCCTAGGAATGGTGAGCTTCTCCCAGATCTTACTCGATATAAACAGATCGTGGGCCAGCTTGTGTATCTCTGCATCACCAGACCTGACATTGTTCATGCAGTCAGTATTGTTAGTTTGTCTCGGCTCCTCGATCAGTGCATTATGATGCTCTTATGCGTATTCTCAGATATTTGCGCTGTACTATCACTTCGGTTCTGATTCTCATGGCCTACATTGATGCTGATTGGGCTGGAGACCCGACCACTAGACGTTCCATCACTGGCTTCTACATATTTCTCAGAGATTCTATCATCTCCTGACGTAGCAAGAAACAGAAGGTTGTTTCTCTTTCCAACATCGAGGCTGGGTATCGAGCCATGACCATCACCACCAAGGAGATTTTCATCTCAGACGTCTCTTGGTGAATCTAAGAGTTATTATGACTGGTCCTACTCCTCTTCATTGAGATAACCGGTTTGCTATTTAGATTGTCAGTAATCTGGTCTTTCACGGGAGGACCAAACACATTAAGATCGACTTTCACTTCGTTCATCAGCACTTTCTTGCAGAGACACTATCGCTTTCGCATATCTCCTCTGTTGAGCAGCTTGCTGATTTCTTTACGAAGTCACATCCAGTTTCTCGATTTCACTTTCTCATTTGCAAACTCACTTTATATGATCTACCGTGAGTTTGAGGGGACTGTTAGATTATATGTGTTATCTCATAATATGTGTAGTGTATTATACGTGTAACTCCTAGACACTTGTATATAAAAGGATTAAATCCTAAGTCCCCATTTGGATAGCGGAATTGAGTTACTCTGGATAGATAACTATGCTAGTATAGATAACAAATCTACATGAATAAGAGATTTTCTGTTTGGTTGTGTTTTTTTTTTATTCTCATTGTAAAATGTAAGAATAAATGTTGAGTTGTTTGGTTGATAAAGAATAAAATATAAATAAAGTGTGAAAAAATTGATTTGACATGTAGGCCTTTTGATGTATAAGAGGTGTTGATATGTGATTTGATGTGATAAGGTGTAAAAAATTGATTTGACATGTGGACCCATGAGAATAGATAAAGTGAGTATAATTTATCCTAAGGATTACTCAGAATTGTTATACTCTCTTATACTCATTTATACTGGCATAGTAATTCCATCTTATACTCTTTAAACAAACATCAATTTCCCCTATCTATTCTTATCCCACCTTATTCCACCCATAATCCACTCTTATTCCGCTATCCAAACGGGGTATAAGTGAAATATAAAGATTTTCATTATTTCATTTTCTCATTATAACAAATACATTTTTAATACTTTTATTAAAAAATATAATTTTTTTAAATATTTATACATTGTATTAAGGCACTCAAATCAGTATACAGTCCACTAATAGAGTGTATAGACAGATTGAGAAATCACTTCTAAATGACAGATGAAAAGCTGTAAAATTGACTTAATGTTTCAAGTGACCCAAATTCTCTTATCACTTTCGGAATGGGGGTCGAACAGTTTTTGAGTGGGCTGCTACTTTTTATTTCAATCAGTTTGGGCATAAATAATAATAATAATAATAATCAAATTTTAGGGTGTTAAATTTTATTATGTTTGTCCAAGTGTCCATAGATAAATACGGTGGAGAAAATGAATAACAGCTGGCGAAAAGAAAATCAGGAAAAGGAAGAGTCGCAGTCCCGCAGATAGGCTCAATAGAAGTTATTAGATTTGAGAATAAATGGAGCTTTGGAAGCTACAGCTATTAAATTTGAGGTCAAGAAATCAAAAGTCATAATTGTGAGAGATAAGAGCCATTGAATTAGGAAAGTTAGGACTTGGGTGGGACTTTAAATTCCAAAACCATTCTGCCTTCAAATAAAAGAGGATCCTAAAAAATAAAGTTTTTTTTCTTTAATTTCTTTCAGAAAGATGGTTTTGTAGAGGGCTAATGGACTCTGATACAGGTGAGTGCAAATCCTTATCCAATCCTGTTTACATTTCATCATTTTATTTATTTTTATAGATATGAGCCATATAATCTCTGTTATGGACTAATTTTTGTTATCTTTGATCTTGCACTATAGTCTCTTTCATTTTTTTAATCTCATTTTCATCTCCTATTTGTGCCAAATGTTTTCTTTAATCTTTCACACAATCTGCCTTTCGGGTAGTCGTCCTTGTCCAAATATTTGTGTTTTTTTCCTTCCCCTCCAGTAGCACATGCTTTACATGATCAACAACAGTCCGCATGACAGTATCATTGACAATCCTTACAAATAATAAACATTATCTAATGATGCATATGCTCTGATGAAAAGTATCTAATTGAATGGACCCATTTTAATGAAAAGCAAAAAATAATTAACTTTGAACCATTGGCTAATTAGTGAGGAGCAAGAGACCAAGGATGATGGAGATCGGTTGGGACGATGAGACCTTTCAGTTTGCATTTAATAACCCTCAATTCTCCGATCGCATTTTGCTCATTGAGATCACCTCAGAGCCTCCAGTAGACGGATCACCAGATAAGTTCCACGAGAGCACTGCCAAGTGGGTGCAGGATCGGAAGCGCAAGCGAGAGGAGACCCACAAGGATGATGAGATGGCAATTCGTCGAGTTCGACGGATCCATGTTAGCTCTGCGATTTTGGCTTTGAAGAGCCCATTCTTCCGCAAGCTCTTCTCCAATGGCATGAAGGAATCAGACCCAAAGAGCGAGATCACCATTAGAATTCTGCAGTGGGAGGAAGCCTCCTTTATGGAGCTCTTGCATTACATGTATGGGAGGAAGTTGTCATTGTCAACGACTGAGAGTTATGTTGTACTGTTGGATTTGTTGATGATCGCGGACAAATTTCAGGTGGCCGTGTGTGTGAAGGACTGCATTGAGCACCTGTTGAAGTTGAAGATGACTATGCAGTCTGCATTGCTTTACTTGGAAATTCCCTCCTCTGTCTTGATGAGAAATGAGATTCAGGCTTTGATGGATTCTGCAAAGAAGTACCTGTGCAAACAATACCAAAGCTTGACATTTCATAGGAAAGATATCCTAAATCTTACGATGGCAGGACTGGAAGCCATCTTGGAGAGGGATGAAGTCAAGGCTTCATCAGAAGATAAGATATATGATTTTGTGCTGCAGTGGGCTAGACGCCGGTTTCCTGTATTGGAGGAGAGGCGTGAAGCTTTGGGATCGTGCATTGCCCGTATAGTGCGTTTTCCTTACATGACATGTGAAAAGCTAAGGGAAGTTCTCACTTGCGCTGATTTGGATTATGATCTTGCTGTTGCCATGGTGAATGATGCGCTTTTCTTCAAAGCTGAGCCTTTGTACAGGAAGGTTGATTTCACCGATAGACGATTCATAAGGAGAGCTAATATTTTTTCGGTGAGGGTGATTGAGTCAAAGCATCCCAACTGGCAGAGTGTCGTCTGCTTTGACCTTACACTGGGAGAGTGTGGAAAAGGGGTTTTATACTCAGAGCCATTTCCTTTGGGAAAACAAAAATTTTTACTTGCTGCTAATTGCTGTAAGAGCAATTATCTCAGATCGTCTGCATTTTACTTAACACTGATAGAATCATGTTTGACTAGCACTGTGGTCAAGTATGTGTTTTCGGCAAGGAAGAAGCCTGATGAAGAATTTGTCACGAAACAAACAGGAACATTAACCTTCAAATGTGGTGAGAAACCTGACATCTATAGCTTGTTCGTGTCTTCTGATGACATATTCTTCACTAATGAGATGCTTCATCTGAGAGCTGAGTTCACCATTGTCTAGTTAGCTGAAGAAGTATTCTATAATCAGATTATCCAATTGTATTCAAAATATTTGGATTTGTCATGTTTATGATCTTCACAATATGTTTTCTTGTTGGGAAGGCTTTGTTAATTCTAAGGACTGCCTGCTTTTGTTTGAGTTCAGTTAAGGATATGTTGAGCTCTTTCTTATGTCTTAAGCTAATTACTGAGTATGCTTTTTTTTATACCAATTACTTTGTGCACTTGTGAATGCCATATCTATCTTTCTCTCTACACACACACACACATCTTGCCCCAGATTACATCTATGGTTCAGAATCTTAGAATATGATCTGGGAACATACAGTCATATCTATTTTATATTCAGAGATGTGTGTTTGGAAAAGTGGGGGTGGTTGAGATGCATTATTTTCGGAGCTTCTCAAATGTGAAAATGAATTGCCGTTAAAGACTGTCACTCCCCTCTAAACGTAGACATTGAAAAAGTGTTTGGGTCTGCGGTGGCATTGCCCTGATCTCTCCGTCACGGAATCCACCCCACTGCGAATCCAAATGGGGCAGAAGCAGAGTTTGTCATCCGCTGCAAATCATTTCCATGCCACCCACCCCACTGCGAATCCAAATGGGGCAGAAGTAGAGTTTGTCATCCGCTGCAAATCATTTCCATGCCACGCAACTATGCAAATCCATGAATCTGGCTTCACATTCACAAAACCCATCTCAGATTTCTTCATTGTGGCCAATTTACAATTGATTATTAAGTTCTGCTTAATATTGGGTTAGTGTTGCAGTGTGTTATAATTTCTTTGCTAAAGGGTCTACTGATAACTTTTATAAAAGGATTCTTTATTTGAAATCAGTGTTTTTTTTCGCGACCGATATATAGATATATCGATCGATATATCGGTTTCGCCGACCGTTTCGCGATTTATCGGAGAAAAATCGAGTGTTTATCGATTATCGCTGATGTCAGCATGACGTCAGCGATATATCGATCGATATATCACCGATATATCGAAATCCATAGTTATATCGATGATATATCGCCCGAACGGTTGATTTTTCGACCGTTCGTTTTTTTTTTAATTTTTTTTTAAAAAAATCGGGCCGTTGGAGCCCAACGACTATATAGCCATTGGGCCCCAACGGCAGTATAGCCGTTTGGGGGGGGGGGGGGTAATTTGTAAAACCCCCCTTCATTTTTTTTATTTATAATTTAACCCCTTTTATTTCCAATCCTATAAATACTCCCCCAAAACTCTCCATTCTCACCACAACAACTCAACAATCATCTTCTTTACCATTTCATCACTCTCACACAATCTCTAGTTCTCTACTCTCTTATATAGCATTCATTTTTTTTCCAAAATCCCTCAATCCCAAAAGAAGCCAAAATTCCACAATCCCAAAAGAAGCCAAAATTCCACAACAAAAATTCAAAAAAATCCATCAAAAATCCTAAAATTCCCTTTCTTGGAGGAGATATTGGTGGACTAGTTGGAGGAGTTTGGTGGAGTTCTTGGAGGCTTTGGGTGGAGACTTTGGAGGCTTTTGGAGGAAGTTTCAATTTGTCTCCTATTTTTAGAGGTATTTATTCTTAGCATTTAGTAAAATATTTTTAGAAAGTAATTATAGTAGCATCATCCACTTTTAAAAAGAATCAAAATTTAATTTTTTGAAAACAAAAAACTCATTTTTGAAAAAAATGTCTTCTTCTGGAGCTAGTTCATCTAATCTAAGACCGGCTAATACAAAAGACCCTGCATGAAAATACGGAGAATATAAAAGTGTTACTGAAAAACATATTGTGAAATGTTTACTTTGCAATCATCTATGTAGTGGTGACATAACCAGACTCAAAGAACATATATTGCATTCATCAGGAACTAATGCTAAACCTTGTCCCAAAACAACACCAGAAATTAAAAAAGAAATAGAACTATTCATGAATAAAAAATCTGAAAATAAATGTAGAAGAGAAACATTTTATTCTGAAGATTTTGCTAGAGACATAGGAGATGAACAACCACATATAGGTGATGATGATGTAATAGAAATTGGTGGTCCTAGTTCAAGGCCTCCTCCATCTTTAAAAAGAAAGAAAAACACTAGGGGACCTATGGATTTATTTTGTAGAGGTAATATTGAAGATGTAGTTGATCAAAGATTAAGAGGAGGCCCTAGACAAACAACTTTAGAAGGAAGATTAAAAAAAGAAGAAAGGAAAAATGCAATTCAGAAGATAGCTAAATGGGCAATCACTGCAGGTGTATCTTTTCATGCATTAACTTCACGTTCTTTTCATGTTGCATTAGAAGCAGTAGGTAGGTTTGGGTCTGGTTTAGCCCCACCATGTTTGCAAGAAGAGGTAAGAGAAACTCATAAGATTTTAGAGACACATAAAGGACATTGGAAAACTTATGGTTGTACATTAATGTGTGATGGATGGACAGACAGGAGACAGAGATCATTAATTAACTTTTTAGCTAATTCTCCCAAAGGAACCATGTTTTTGAAATCCATTGATGCATCTGCATATTCACACACTGCAATATATTTGTTTAACGAAATAAGTGATGTTATAGAAAATATTATTGGAAAAGAAAATGTTGTTCAAATTGTAACTGATAATGCTGCTAATTATAAAGCTGCATGTGAATTAGTGATAGAGAAGCACCCCACAATATTTTGGACACCATGTGTTGCACATTGTATTGATTTAATTTTGGAAGACATTGGTAAGATGCATATTAGAACTATTAGTTTAGCTAGAAGAATCACTGTTTTTATTTATGCACACACACAATTATTGCATGTAATGAGAATGTTTTGCAATGGAGATATTGTTAGGCCAGGACCCACTAGATTTGCCACATCATTCTTAACTTTGCAATCACTTTGGGAACATAAGAATGCACTTAGGACACTCATGGTAGCAGATGAATGGACGAAGAGCAAGTGGTGTAACCTTAGAACCGGAAAACAAACAAAAAGAACTATTCTTTCTGTTCAATTCTAGAAAGGTGTACAACGAACCCTTCACGCCGGAATTCCTCTTGTCCATGTCTTCAGATTAGTTGATGGAGATGAGAAACCCTCTATGGGCTACTTGTACAATGCAATGAATATGGCCAAAGAAAAAATTAAGGAAAACTATCAGTATAGACCGCTACAATATAGCCTTGTTCTTGAGGTAATAGAAGGAAGATGGAGTCGTCAGATGTCGTCTGACCTTTACCATGCAGGATTTGTCCTTAACCCCGGGGTATGGTTTAAGACCGCGGACCGGGACGCGGCAGTCCAAACACATATGCTTCGTTGTGTGCAGGCAATGGCGAAGATGGAGCCAGATCCGGAGGTGCAAGACAAACTACAAAGACAACTGGATTATTATTTACAGGAAAGTGGACCGTTCAGTTGGGGAACCATCGTGAGAGCAAGGGACAACACAATCCCAGTCAATTGGTGGGATAAATACGGGGTGAGGTACCGGAGTTGAGAAAGGTCGCCATCAAAATTCTTGGACTCACTTGTTCATCTTCCGGTTGTGAAAGAAACTGGAGCGCATTTAAAAATGTGAATTGTCCTTATTACAAAATTTTCTTTAATTTTCTTGTTTTAAAACTGATATGCTTTACAAAATTTAATTTTAATTTTCTTGTTTTTAACAGTTACACACCAAGAAGAGGAATCGGTTGAAGCAAAAGAAGTTGAATGATTTAGTGTTTGTGCAATATAATAAAAAATTGCATGAGCGTTTCCTAAATCTTCAACGTAATCCAGCTCATGAAGATCCAATCAATTTGGATTCATTGGAAGACGACAACGAGTGGATTATGGACGTCGACGGCCCAGTTTTTCAAGGTGAAGACTTGACATGGACTCAAGTGGAGCATGAAGCATACGGCGACACCGTAGAACATCAACGCCCGAGAAGATCGACGCAGCAAACTCATCAATCTCAAGGTGCAAGACGACGTGGGAAACGGCCGATCATTGAGGAGCCTGAAGATGAGGACGACGATGATGATGAAGAAGATGAAATCATCCCTGCAACACAATTTCAAGGTCAAGAAGGAGTTGGATCATCTGATGAAACAAGAGATGCAGATAATGAAATTCAGGAAGAAAACACAGATTCAGATGATAACAACGGTGGACACGGCGACAATGATGGTGGTGACACCTCTTATGGTTATGGTACATCAATAGGTGGAACCCAGGGAGGGGATTTTGTAAATAATGCAATGGATTATTTATTTAAATAAATTCAATTTTATTTATGTTGTAGACTACATAAACCATTGTAAAAATTTTTTCATACCAAAACCATTGTAAAATTATTATTATCTTCATATCAAATTATTCTTATTCATCTTTATTATTTTCACAATTTTTAATGTTTTTTTAATTGTTTTTTTCAATTTTTTTTTAATTTATTTAAAAAAAAAAAGCGCCGGCCGATCGATATATCGATCGGCCCCAGTTCGATATATCGAAATTTTCGATATTTCGAACATTGTTTGAAATATCAAGCTTTCTTGCAATATTTGATTTTAAGATTCATGGATGCCATGAGGAGGCAAGGGTGGATGACAAAACAGAGATTTATATATGAGGGAAATAACAGAGGTGAGAAGAAAAAGAAATCAAATTATTTGTTTTATGTTCTAATTATCCTTAAACTTGGTTCGTTCAAATCTACACGTCATTTATGGTTGTCCAACACGCTGGATATATTTTACGATGGCAGGAATGGAACCATCTTGGGGAGTGATGAATTCCAAGCTTCATCGGAAGATAAGATATATGATCTTGCGTTGTTGGAGTGGGCTAGACTCCAGTTTCTTGTATTGGAGGAGAGGTGTGAAGCTTTAGGATCGTGCATTGCTATTATAGTGTGTTTCCCTTACATGACATGTGAAAAGCTAAGAGAAGTTCTCACTTGCACTGATTTGGATCATGATCTTGCTGTTAGCATGGTGAATGATGCACTTTTCTTCAAAGCTGAGCCCTTGTATCGGAAGGTTGATTTCATCGACAAACGATTCATCAAAAGGGCTAATATTTCCCGGTGAGGGTAATTGAGGCGAAGCATCCCAACTGGCACACCGCTGTCTGCTTTGACCTTACACTGGAGGAGTGTGGAAGCGTGGTTTTATACTCAGAGCCATTTCCCTTGGGAAAACAAATTTTTTTACTTCAGGCTAATCGCTGTAAGCGCAATGACATTATAGTGTGTAAGTTTTGCTTAACACTGAGAGAATCATGCTTGACTAGCATTGTGGTGAAGTATGTGTTTTCGGCAAGGAAGAAGCCTATGAAGAATTCGTAATGAAACAAACAGGAACATTAACCTTCAAATGTGGTCAGACACGTCAAATTCATGACATGGTCATGTATTCTGATGGCCCATTTTTCACACTAATGAGATGCTTCATCTGAGAGCTGAGTTCACCGTTGTCTAGTTAGCTGAAGAAGTATTCTATAATCAGATTAACCAATTCTATCAAGACATTTGGATTTTTTCATGTTTATGATCCTAGTACAATATGTTTTCATTTTGGGAAGGCTTTGTTAAGTCCATGGACTCCATGCCGGCTTTTGTTTGAATTCAGTTAAGAATATGTTGAGCTCTTTCTTATGTCTTAAGCTAATTACTTAGTATGCTTTATATAATTAGAGAAATATGCATTTCATAAACATTGCTTTTCGGAGCTTCTCAAATGCGAAAAAAATTGCTTGCTAACATTGCCACCTACTCTGAACGCCGACGCTGAAAAAGTGTGGATCCGCGGTGGCATTACGCCAAATTCTACGCCGCAAAATCCCCCACCACGAATCCAACCAGGGAAGAAGTAGAGTTTGTCATTCCCTGCAAATCATTTCCACACCACGCAACTATCCAAATCCATGAATTTGGCTTCACATTCACAAAATCCATCTCAGATTTCTTCATTGCGGCGAATTTACAATTGATTGGTAAAGGGTCTATTGATAACTTTTATAAAAGGGATTCTTTTAAGAAATATCTAGCTTCTTGCAATATTTGAATTTAAGATTCATGGATGCCATGAGGAAGCAAAGGTGGATGACAAGATAGATTTATATATGAGGAACATAACAGAGGTGAAAAGAAACAGAAATCAAAATTATTTGTTTATGTTCTAATATTTTATGACGTCATAAAAATCCCACAGTAAATTATATTTTTTAACAATGACTTGGACAAGCTGTCTACTATGGGACTGTCTTAACAGGGTACCGGACCTGATTGAGTTGGGTTGGGGACGGGTTTGAAACAGATAAAACAAAACCCGGAATTGAGGCAGGATAGGGTTTACTTGGTAAAACCAGCTCCGAACCCGTTCCGTTTGTAATTATTATTAAGATTAAATATTTATTATAATAATTACATAATTTATATATTTCATTTGGTATTAAAAAATATAAAAAAAGAATGAATAAAGAGAAACGCTAATTGAAATTTGAAATCATATAAATATATGCGGGTTTTTATTTTTTTGGTATTCCAAAAAAAAAATTGAAACATTATATTTGTCATTTGTTATTAAAAGTTTATATTTCTTATTTTATTTATTAGTTTTAAGATTTATTCTATAAATATTTATTTTTATTTAAAATTTCAATTTATATTAAATATTACATAAAAATATTTATAGACCCAACCCGATCTAAATAGGACGGATCAGGGCGGGTTCAAAATTGTTATATGCATGTTGGGACGAGTTTTGGATGAAAAATCTAAACCCATTACAGGTTTGGGACGGGATTTTATGAGCGGTTTTAGGTTTTGAAATCACAAAACCCGTCCCAACCCGCACAATCGCCATCCTAGTAGCAAACAACAGCCGCAAATACCACTTTACAGCTGTTTTTCTACCCGTTGCAAATAATTCATCGCAAATGACAACTTTTTTTTGTAGTGAGCTATCATTAAACTTTGTTCATTCATCAACACATCATTTATGGTTGTTCAACACGCTGGATATATTGATTGGGCATTAAGGGATAGTCACACAAGGCGCATACAATTTGGAGGTGTTATCCAGACATCTTTTTAGGACATAAATTCTACGAGCGCTGATACACGCAGTTTATTTTATAACCTCATACGCAATGATAACATAATATATACTACATTATCATGGTATATGGAGTTCTATCATAGTATCCAACCCAAATATTTTTTTATTTTTCAACATGAAAAAAATATACTAATGTATCTCAGTATACAATTTATTTCATATGATAGCATGCACTTTAAAGGGTGAATGTATGATTTAAAAAGAAAAAAGAAAAAAGAAAAATGGGATTAATTGTAATTAGAGCTGCAATGGGGGTTACGTATATCTTTTTCCAAACTCTAGTATATAACGCAAGATAACATATTCAGCTCCTCAACCTAAAATTGAGAAATGCACAAATATATCTACCATCATGAACACACAATCACTTAACATATGGTGCCTAAAGAGAGCTGATACTCTCAATCCATTTTTCACCTATGTCTGCAACCCAAAAATGATCCCCAACCGCTTATAACTGTGATGGTGCAATATATACTTCGCTCGTAGTCTATACTGCACTATGAAAGCATATGAAAATTTATTGCACCATCGTCACGTCGTCTTCTGATGGAACTCGAATGTCATCACTACTAAAGATGACCTCAATTGAAGAGCATGTCAAATTAGACAAATCTTCTTGCAACTTTGTCACATCCTTGTATCGATCAATGAGAAATTTTTTAGCCTTATCAGCCAAAGGCTGGATGTTACCCCTGCGAAAACATGGGAAGCTATCTCTAAAGAGAGAGATGCAGAGTCCGAGGTCATGTCCAAATTCGAAAGCAATCGAGCACAATGATCAAAGCACGAACGCACTTCAAACTTATCAGCGAGAATCAACACATCCAACAAAGCAATATAACATCCCTCCGTCGTGGTAGATAATTTCCCACCGTACATAAAATGCAGCAATTCCATGAGTGGATCGAACTCTGAAGCATCAATTTTTATGATGAAAGGGCATTTTGGGTCCGTTCTCGCATGCTTTGAGAAGAGCTTCCGAAAAAATCGGCTCTTTGCAGCCAAAATCACAGAGCTCAAGTGGATTTGTTGGACACAAGGGCTCGGAATATCTTTAGACATTTCCTTTATGTGTATATATTTTAGATCTTGAAGCCGCTTTGAAGCGTAATCACCCCACACAGCATAAGCTTTATCAATATCAGACCCTGTGGTGACCTCGATTTTAAGCACAACGATCGGAGAAACGCGGGTTATTGAAGGCAAATTCAAATATTCCATCATCGTTGTCTTCATTGTCTGACTGATCCATTGCAAGAATATCTTCAGACACTGACCCACAAAAGAAAAGCAACAGCACATTAAGAAAATTATAAATTTTTTCCAAGCAAGAACCCAGTTATCCATAATGGTAATTCAACTACTTGAGAATTCTCATATACATAAGAAGCAGAGCCTAACATAAATATAAATAAAAATAAAAATTTTAATCGATTTAAATTCCCTGGACAATTCTGTAATACCATAAAAGAGAGGTAAAACAAGCAAGACAGGAGGTTGATAACATCAAATATGGTTTTCTAATTAGGAGATAATTGTGAAATAATTCTCTACTCATAAATGATCATTTATTTTTCATATAAAACATAAATAGAATCCGCATACATTCTATTTCATTTTTCTCTATACATCACATGCTTTTAATTACCAAAACTTGGTTATATTTATCACATAAATATATGAGTTACAAAGAAAACCCTATAAATATGATTTATTTACCAAGTTATATACATGTAAGCATGTGCTATTAAAATAAAATGATATTTAATCACATACCTTCAATAGACATATCATTTGTCATTGCTGGTTCTTATAGGATATTCAAAAATATGAAACCCAAATAATCTTCATGCCATATGCATCAGAACAGTAGAAGACCCAGTATAAGATAATATTCTCACTTGAATTGATAACCAACATATATGATATCCGTAGAAGAATATGTAGAGAGCTTGCTTCATATATGAAAGAATTCGGAATGCCAATAAAAGATTATTCCAGTGAATTTTTGTAAAAGAATATATGTAGACCACTTGCTTCATATATGAACGAATCCAGAATTTCAATAAGCCCAGAATAATAATAATCCCATATATAATATCTAGAGAAGAATTCCAATAGCCTCATATAATAGGATTTCATAAATAATATCCCAATCACATAGATATCTTGATTGCATAAAATATCCTGATCAATAGTCTCAAAAACATATCTGAGCACCCTTTCATCAAGCCTCGGATCAAAATATAGTTGGAATAATATCACTGGAATTGAAATAATATACTTATATAATCATTTCTGGTATGGAAAACATTTTAATTAGTATTTCAGGCCAGTAAACATGACATAAATGAAAAGTAACCATTGTCGCATTTATTTGAATTTGAAATTGAAAAAAAAAATGGAAAGCAAGATGTCTACCATTGCAGTTCACAAATACATATAACGACAGGAATGGTGAGTCGTTCAAACTATGTATTTATCATTTTAAAATTCAAATCAATATTTTGATTGTGTAACGGTCACGAATGGAAAGAATATGGAAGCATATAAAGCACTCATTATTATTTAAACTGACCAAATTAGTGACCCATTAATATATTTAAATTCAATAATTTTAAATATATGTAATGTCAAATATGATAATTTACTCAAACAAAACAATCACCATGATTATGATAAATCGGCATCAAATAACACATCGGAAGATATATAGAAGATTTATTCCATGATCAATTCTATGATTTAACAACCAGTTGCATGTAAATATACCATGAATATATTATTTATATTTCACAAGGTTGAACATCATCTCATACATCAATATTTTGCTAAATATGTTCATATGAAAAAAACAAACATAAAACATATAAAACTATGATTTCACGGAACATAATAATAAATCTACAAAGCAACATATCAGGGATCTCAATATAACTATTTTATTGTCAAACCAAAATAGATCCACAAAAATTCTCCCAGTGTCCTAACAACTATATCATTAAGGGATTTTTGCATATATACCCCTGTTATAATTCGATTTTGTCAAATTACCCCTGAAAAAATCATCTGTCCAAAAATACCCCTGTAAAGTGTTTAAGTTGTGTAACTGTGCCCCTCTGTTACATGTTGTCAACTTCGATTACCCAACTAGGGTTACTTGGTTAACCCTGATGCCTGCTTTTACAATTTTGCCCATTCCCTAAAAAACATACATGTCCTTCTTCCCCACCATTTCTACCCTAATACTAAAAATCACTTTTCATCTCTCTCGTCCAAATCTGAACTATACCACAAATCAAATATACACATTCATTTTCATCCTCTGAAACACCTTTTGCACACATGAGAGGGATTCGCGGTGGTCGAAGAACATGGACCAGATCCGTTGATGGTGCGCTGGTGACTCGCGCAGCATCAACTTTGAATCCATTATTGGAAAGGGTTCGACATACCCAAACTTCATCTACTTCAATGGTATGTTTTCGATCACTCAAGCTTTAAATGTTTTTTGTTCAGTTTGTTGTATTTGATTGGGTGGTTTGTATTTGGTTTGTAATGCACAGATGGGAGGACTTGGGCATTCCTATACAGGAGGGGCTAGTACTACAAACATTAGAAGCCATGGGAATGCACACATGAGAGGATATGATACAGGTATCAGTAAACATAATAGCTCAATTCAATTTTTTCATGTTTTAGTACAGGTGATGAAAGAGGATACTAATTTAAATTCAATTCATGTGCTTCAGGTGCTCGTGCTAAAGGCTTTATGGAGAAATTAGAGGTAGAAGGACACCACTAAACAAATGAGCATGGAACTACAGTTATGTTTCAGTCAAGCACTTTTGTATCATTTTAATCCAGCACTTTTGAAACAGTTGAAAGTGCTATGTGTTGAAACAATAACCTATGTGTTCTCACTTATACAATATGTATGTATTAGTGTGGTTTTTAAGTGTATGTACTGTTATGTATTTTGGTTTGTTAAAACAACTCTTATGTATATGTTTAAGCTTCTGTTATGTATTTCAGTTTGTTAAATACTACTCTTGTGTGTGTGTTAAAAATGTTGCTATGTATCTGCTTGTTAAAATATGCTATTGTGTGTTGTTGTAATTTGTCATCAGACAAGTTTATCACAACATTACCAAGATTACACATCACTAGAATGAAGTAAAAGAGTTACAACAGATTCATAATGAAAAGCAGTACATTAATATTAATACACATAGCCACATTGTTCAAGAAGTATATCCATGTTCAAACATACTAAAAAAAAATTAAACAAGTAGAACGATAGTCACAAGGCGCGTGAACATAAACATCCTTTCACTGAAGTTGGTAAACCCTTCCTCCATTGACAAAAACTTTTCTTCCATTTTCAGCATCCTATCACTGAAGTTGGAAAACTCATCCTCCGATCCATTGACAACAAATTTTATTTCATTTTGAGCATCCTTTCACTGAAGTTGAAAACTTAGCCTCCATTGATAACAATTTTTCTATTGACACCAACTTTGTCTCCATTGTCTTCATTTTCACTTCGATTAACTCTTGTAGAGGCTCCATATCAATTGAATCATGGTGAAAATCTTCCACCCACCCGAAAAAATTACAATCACTCAATCTCTGTTAAAAAATTGGTTCACGCATTATATCAAACACTTCGCATACAAAATATAAATGTTCAAATTGTCGAAACAAACAAAGTCCAAATGAAGACAAACCATAAATGTTCAACATTGTTGAAGCAAACAAATCCGAAATGATGTTCACTTACCCCCCATCATACACTTGTAAACTTCTTCTTTGGTAACTTCTTTGTAGAAGTTCACTCCTTGCATGGCAACCCACAATAACAAGGTGGATTAAGTTGGGTGTGTTGGAGAGAGGATTGCTGAGATGAACTACTCATCTCCGAAATGATTCAAATGGGTTGAAATTGGATTTGGTTGAAAGAAAAACCCACAAATATAGCCTTGGACGTTGAAGAAGAGGCATCAGAGAGGGGTATATATGACTTTTCACATGTTTTTAACAGTCAAAATGGGGATTTAACGTTAACTTTTAACCACAGCTCACGGGAGATGACCGCAGGGGCACAATTGCACAACTTAAACACTTTACAGGGGTATTTTTGGACAGATGATTTTTTCAGGGGTATTTTGACAAAATCGGAATATAACAGGGGTATATATGCAAAAATCTATCATTCAGAACAACACAAGGCATGTGCATATGATAACATTTTCAATTTTAACATTGATGGTTTAAACATGGACGGTTTAAAAATTGAACAAGGACGTCTTCATGTGCATATGTTTGTTTTTGTGGACGTCTTCATGGTTTAAACATGGACGGTTTAAAAATTGAACAAGAACGTTTCATCTAATTGACACACACCCACACCCACACCCACACACATGATCACTTATTATCTGTGATATTTGTTTCATTATTATTTCATAATTGATAGTCTCATGCATATAATCATAGAGTAATTTGTGAGAGACAAATTTCATTCTCAAATATATTGGATTAATGAGCATGATATGCATTGCATCTTACTATGATGATTAATGAAATAATAAAATGAAGTAGGATGTTATTTCAGCCGAGATTGTATATTAAAGGGTTAGAAATATTAGAATTATTTGTTGGAAACTATTTCATGCTATTATGTAAATTGTGTGGGTTATAAATATGACTAAGTTATTATTCTGTCATTTGTGGAGTAAGCTTAGCATATAAAATTGTTGCTATATATATGCTCATTTTTTATTAGAGATATTTATTTCATTATTATTTCAAATTAAGAATTTGATATATATATTCATTCATTAAATAATATGTTGGGGACATACTTGAATATATGAAATAAATGAGCATGATATTTTTATTGTATAGCATGTTAATCAAGTCAGAAATTATGAGCTTGATATATTATAATTTCATTGGTGAATATTAGACTTCATAAAACATGTTATATTATGAGTTGTGGGGGTTGTGAATAAATTCACATGTAACCTTAAAAAAAAAAAAACTAGCGAGTAGGCTAGTTAAATTTTCATCGAGAGGGACAGGATACCCTGAATTTATACTCTTAAAGGGATCGCATGCAACATGGTGTAGTCTCACTTGATTTCATCAAATCAATGAGCAATATTGCAGATCCACTTATTAGAAGTCTAGCGAGGAGGCTAGTCTTTTCTGCATCGAGGGGGATGAGTCTAAAGCCCATAATATAGTACCACAGTAGACACCCTACCTATCCAAATGGAGATTCCATGAGGATAAGTTCAAAGGGAAAAACAAACTGATGTGTATCTATGTTAAGTACTGAAATAAAAAATAAATAAATGAGATTCATTAATTTATTTTAAAAGAACATCCCTATGGTGCCAGTACTAGTAACTGTGTCGGTATAGGAAGAGCAAACGCTCTGAATGAATTCAAGGCCTATAAGGCAGGGTGTAGCACCGTACAGTGCACCCTTTGAGAATTCTACTATGTGAGTGTGATCATGGGGCCGCGATCTATGAGAACATGGGCTGATCTCTAAAGCACTCATGAAATAAAATAAGCGTAACAGCCGTAATGCGCACACCGATAAAGAACATGGTCTAGTATTTATAATGTGTTGTGTGACTTACTGAAGTTTGATCAAAAGGGTCTAGTTCAAGACCTAGTTCACTACGTCCCTTCAAATGGAAGTTAGTTAACACTAAGTGAGGTTCAAAGCCCTAAGCTACCTCACCGAACACACAGTATTGTATCGCCCAAATTTATTTTTATTTTCTTTATAATAAAATTATTTAATCTTGTGGGGGATTGTTGGAAAATTAATACATTTCAATAAAAAATGTATTAATTAGTTTCCAAATTAAGATTAAAAATTTAGTGGCATAAACGTTTTGTTTTTCGTAACGGCTGGTAACGTTTGAATTTTAAACGTTGGAATTAAATATGGTAATAAATCACTTACCATAATTAGCGTGTGTAATTATTACGAACGTTACAATTCCAACGGTCGAATCTGTGTGCCTATAAAATGGTCACTTTCGCAGAGATTCAGATAAGAAAAAAAAAACTAAGGGTTCCAGTAAAAAAAATCCTCCACAAACAGACTTCTTATTTTTTCTTGCTCTTTTGGGCGAGCAAGTCTGCGACCGATTCGACTTCTCTTCTTGCTTGCACCAAGAAGAGAACAGTAAGGGCTGGGTGGTTTTATCTTGGGAACAGATCGTCGAGAACCCTGTGCGATTGAGGGGGCGTATTCTGTTATGAAGATAGCGTTGCCACGTGACTCCATACCAGGCTCTTCTAATCCCTGTCTTCACATTCTCATTATTTTTTGTCTGATAATAGCTAATTTTTCCAACAATTTCAGAACAGAATAACTAAACTATTATCAGCCTTAATTTTATGCCATGAACCCTTCATTGGTAGTTAATGCCTCCTCTTCAGGATTACAAGCCCTCATGTGACTCGGCTTATATGTGCATACTATATGATCTACATATGAATAAATTTATTTTTTATGTGCATATTATTGCAAACCGAATGTGTTGGGGCTTGTTATAATTTGTTATGGATTAGAAATGTCCAATGGTTTGGATTCTCTTCTAAAAGAGTTTATTTGTTGATATACCATCTTAAATAATTTTGTGAAGCAATTTTAAATTTCTCTGTAGTGGGTCACTTTTGATGGAAAGGCTTATATTTGATAAATTTTAATTTTTGCATGTTATTAGCATCCGGACAGTGAAGAGTTTAATTTAGACAATTGGACTTTTTGATGATTAGAACCTACTGTTATGTTGCTTTGGAGGCAATATTTCATAAACATGGTTCATACTTTTGTCTCATCTAATACACTGTTGATTTGAAAATTTGATCTTCACTGCTCTCTCTCTCTCTCATTCAGTCTTCAAACAGCGTAAAACAAAGTACGATCTAAAAAAGGAGGAAAAACTAAGGGTTCCATTAAAAATTCTCCACAAACAGACTTATTATTTTTCTTGTTCTTTTGGGCGATCAAGTCTGCGACCGGTTCGACTTCTCTTCTTTCTTGCACCAAGAAGAGAACAGCAAGGGCTGTGTGGTTTTATCTTGGGAACAGATCGTCGAGAACCCTGTGCGATTGGGGGGGCGTATTCTGTTCTGAAGACAGCGTTACCACGTGACTCCATACCAGACTCTTCCAATCCATGTCTTCATATTCTAATTATTTTTTTATCTGATAATAGCTAATTTTTCCAACAATTTCTATTCTCATGTATTACAAAAGAGAATTTAGTGTGTGCTATTGACAATCAATTTATTATTTACATTGATATCATTAAAATTATTTTTATATTGACTCCTTACGTGGCATATTGAATGTGATGTTTAAATGACAGACAATTGTGTTATTGTTGCATCTTTCCATTCATCCTCTTACCATGGGAAGTTATTTAAAATTAAATTGAAAGTTGTAACCGATTCCATGATAATAAATGGCTAGTGTGTATCTAACATATAGTTGTTTATATAGTGCCTTTATACATTTAAATGTTTGTTTCTTGAAACGTTTAAATAATAACGAGTATATTATTATATTCTACACATTTATATGATTTTCATTTTAGTCGTTTCAATAAAACCATTGCATCCATTATTATTGTTGTTCTTTCCATTGTGGTCCAATTAAATTAATTATTATTATTTTGTAATAATGGTTTAATTTGTGATCATATTTTGGTCCTTTAGTACTTTTCAACAATGAGGTGGAAATACATATAATGTGTGAATGAATGTGTATGGCTTTACATAAAGGCCTTGATTTTTAATATTATCAACACATTTTTTTTAAATACTAGCTAATTTTTTTCAACAATTTCAGAACAGAATAATTCTATTATCAGCCTTAATTTTTTATCATGGATTTTAACGATTTATCTTAAATATGTATTCAAATCAGAATTCTCTTTCAGGTTGTATCCTTTTATTTGCAGTTTATCACGGAGTTTTGTATCTTAACACTTCTTAGATTGAGATTAACCCTTTCTGTATGAAATTTTGGGCATGCAAGGCAATTTTGAAATTTACATTTAATATGTGCATTGAAATAAATATCTTTACGTGTTTAAATTTTTTAAACCATCCATGAAGACGTCCTTGTTTAATTTTTAGACCGTCCATGTTTAAACCATCAATGTTAAAATTGAAAATGTTATCATATGCACATGCCTTGTGTTGTTATTAATGATATAGTTAGGACACTGTGGGAGAATTTTTGTGGATCTATTTTTGTTTGACAATAAAATAGTTATATTGAGATCCCCGATATGTTGCTTTGTAGATTTATTATTATGTTCCGTGAAATCATAGTTTTATATGTTCTATGTTTGTTTTTTCTTTTCTTTTCATATGAACATATTTAGCAAAATATTGATGTATGAGATGATGTTCAACCCTGTGAAATATAAATAATATATTCATGGTATATTTACATGCAACTGATTGTTAAATCATAGAATTGATCATGGAATAAATCTTCTCTATATCTTCCGATGTGTTATTTGATGCCGATTTATCATAATCATGGTAATTCATTTGTTTGAGTAAATTATCATATTTGACATATATATTGAGATGGGTCTAAAAATATTGTGATGTGTGATTTGCACATATGCTGTTATGGTTTGGAATTTTGTTCCAAAATATTCCGTATTGATTTGAGTATTTTAGTTGTTAAATGATATTATAGAGTTAATATAAATGAGTTTAATTTTCTAAGCTCTTAGGTCCTTTTATACTTGCAAATCAAATGTTACGGGATTTGTTTATTTAATAAATAAAATGTGCTCGGATTTTGGATTACATTGGATCTATTTTTTGTTGTTGGATAATAGATCCTTTTTATTCAAATTAAATATGATAATCAATTTTTTGGCTGTGCATTTACATTGCTTTGTTTGCAATATGACATCTTGAGTATTCTGTTCTGAAATTATTGGAGAAATTAGCTATTATCAGACAAAAAACAATGAGAATATGAAAAATAGGGATTAGAAGAGTCTGGTATGGAGTCACGTGGTAACGCTGTTTCCATAACAGAATACGTCCCCTCAATCGCACAAGGTTCTCGATAATCTGTTCCTAAGATAAAACCACCCAGCCCTTGCTGTTCTCTTCTTGGTGCAAGCAAGAAGAGAAGTTGAACCGGTCGCAGACTTGATTGCCCAAAAGAACAAGAAAAAATAAGAACTCTGTTTGTGTGGATGATTTCTAGTGGAACACTTGGTTTTTCACCTTATATGAATCTCTGCGAAAATGACCATTTTATAGGCACAGAGATTCGACCGTTGGAAGTGTAACGTTCACAATAATTACACACGCTAATTATGGTAAGTGATTTATTACCATATTTAATTCCAGCGTTTAAAATTCAAACGTTACCAGCCGTTACGAAAAACAAAACGTTTTATTTCTTTAAATTTTTAATCTTAATTTGAAAACTAATTAATACATTTTTTTTATTGAAATGTATTAATTTTTCAACAATCCCCCACAAGATTAAATAATTTTATTATAAAGAAAATAAAAATAAATTTGGGCGATACAATATTGTGTGTTCGGTGAGGTAGCTTAGGGCTTTGAACCTCACTTAGTGTTAACTAACTTTCATTTAAAGGGACGTAGTGAACTAGGTCTTGAACTATGCCCTTTTGATCAAACTTCAGTAAGTCACACAACACAGTATAAGCACTAGAACAGGTACTTTATCGGTGTGCGCATTACGGCCGTTACGCTTATCTTATTTCATGAGTGCTTTAAAGATCAGCCCTTGTTCTCATAGATCGCGGCCCCACGATCACACTCACATAGTAGAATTCTCAAAGGGTGCACTGTGCGGTGCTACACCGTGCCTTATAGGCCTTGAATTCATTCAGAGCGATTGCTCTTCCTTTACCGACACAGTTACAAGTACTGGCACCATAGGGATGTTCTTTTAAAAATAAAATAATGAATTTCATTTATTTATTTTTATTTCAGTACTTAACATAGATACACATCAGTTTGTTTTTCCCTTTGAACTTATCCTCATGGAATCTCCATTTGGATAGGTAGGGTGTCTACTGTGGTACTATATTATGGGCTTTAGACCCACCCCGCTCGATGTAGAAAAGGCTAGCCTCCTCGCTAGATCTCTAATAAGTGGATCTGCAATATTGCTCACTGATTTTAAATGCGATCCCTTTAAGAGTATAAACACAGGATTTTTTTTTAAAAAAAAAGGAGTTATGTGAATTTATTCACCAACCCCACAACTCATAATATAGCATGCTTTATGAAGTGTAATATTCACCAATGAATATATAATTATAATATATCAAGTTCTTTGTACTGAAATTATTATAAAATATATAATTCCTAGACTTGATTAACATGCTATAAAATGAAAAGATCATGCTCATTTATATCATATATTCAAATATGTCCCTCACATTAGAAATCATTAGAAATCATTCACAAACAGACTTCTTATTTTTTCTTGTTCTTTTGGGCGATAAAGTCTGCGACCAGTTCGACTTCTCTTCTTGCTTGCACCAAGAAGAGAACAGCGAGGGTTGGGTGGTTTTACCTTGGAAATAGATCGTCGAGAACCCTGTGCGATTGAGGGGGCGTATTCTGTTCTGAAGACAGCATTACCACGTGACTCCATACCAGACTTTTCTAATCCATGTCTTAATATTCTAATTTTTTTATATCTGATAATAGCTAATTTTTCCAACAATTTGTGGAGGATTTTTACTGGAACCCTTAGCCTCATATAAATTCTCATTTGAAGGGACGTAGTGAACTAGGTCTTGAACTAGACCCTTTTGATCAAACTTCAATAAGTTACACAACACAGTATAAGCACTAGACCAGGTTCTTTATCGATGTGCGCATTACGGCCGTTACGCTTATCTTGATTCATGAGTGCTTTAGAGATTAGCCCTTGTTCTCATAGATCGCGGCCCACGATCACACTCACATAGTAGAATTCTCAAAGGGTGTATTGTGCGGTGCTACACCCTGCCTTATAGGCCTTGAATTGATAAGCAGCATATATAATATCCGTAGAAGAATATGTAGAGCATTTGTTTGAAATATATCATTGAAATATATGGAGATTTTCAGAAAAATAATCATCATAATATAATATCAAAGGAGAATTCCGATAGGCTCATATTACATATATTGTCGCCCTTGATAAATTGATATAGTCTCTCTAAAAAATCTGACTGCATTATATATATCCCATGTTCTTTCACCTCATCGTTGGAATTTAATAAAAATTCAAGCCAGCTGCTTCATGGCTTGATATAGTCTTTTTAAAAAATCTGACTGCATTGTATATATCCCATGTTCTTTCACCTCATCGTTGGAATTTAATAAAAATTCAAGCCAGCTGCTTCATGGCCGAAGATTCGAGGGAACAATGGGGTCTGACCCTTGCTCTCCCAGAAGTAGAGGTCGGTGTGGCAGAGCGAGGTGTACTTGACGTTAATCCTGACCTCCATGGCCTGTGGCGGCGCCACCTCCACCTGCTCTATCACCAACGGTTTCCCTGCCTCCCATGCCACCGCAGCTCTGCAGGGAATAACAAAGCCTGCAGTGCTAGACATTATATTAACTGGTGTTTCTTATACATGAGAATTTATGCGTAAGGGATGAATATATAGGGAGGGGGGTTGACTATTTTTGGCTTCGAGAGAGCACGATGGGATGGACAGCTGGGCCGTTGTATTGGCAGTCGTATCCGGTTTTTCCAGAGGTGGTATTACATTCATTCTGATGTTAACATGCTCCCTACTAGACTGAAAAAGGCCACCATGGGCACACTGACAGCACAAAAACAAAGGTGAGTTTTGATGAAATAAATCAACTCGTCGTGATCTGATTTATTCGCTCATCACTACAGTTGAATGTTTCTTCCCTCAACACACCCATTCGGATGTCTAATAAATGGATTGGATTATTGATTTCGACCTAATGATGGATTGATGGCCCAGATGGAGAACTCTTCACTGTCCGGATGCTAATAACATGCAAAAATTGAAATCATATTTACTCCAAAATTTTATCATTATTTAAAAGGCATATGAGAATCCATATTCATGCATCATGACAGAAAATAAAGACCGATAATAGATATATCCTGTTCTGAAATTGTTGGATAAATAAGCTATTATCAGACAAAAAACAATGAGAATATGGATTAGAAGAGCCTGGTATGGAGTCACGTGGTAACGCTGTCTTCAGAACAGAATACGCCCCCTCAATCGCACAGGGTTCTCGACGATCTGTTCCCAAGATAAAACCACCCAGCCCTTGTTGTTCTCTTCTTGGTGCAAGCAAGAAGAGAAGTCGAACCGATCGCAGACTTTATCGCCCAAAAGAACAAGAAAAAATAAGAAGTCTGTTTGTGAATGATTTCTAATGGAACACTTAGTTTTTTTGCCTTATATGAATATCTGCGAATGTGGCCTTTTTATAGGAACAGAGATGACCGTTGGAGGTGTAACGTTCGTAATAATTACACACGCTAATTATGGTAATGTTATTTATTACTATATTTATTTCAAACGTTTAAAATTCAAACATTACCGACCGTTACGAAAATCAAAACGTATATTCCATTAAATTTTTAATCTTTATTTGGAAACTAATTAATACATTTTTTTATTGAAATATATTAATTTTCCAACAGTTCTCACTTCCACCGATCTGGAACATGATTTTTCTGTTAGCATAGTGAATGATGCGCTTTTCTTCACAGCGGAGCCTTTGTACCAGAAGGATGCTTTTGCATTACAGGGCATCACCAACAGTCGATTTATCAGAAGGGCTAGTGATTGCTTACCTGTGAGAGTGATTGAGGCCAAGCATCCCAAGAGGCACAGTGTTGTCTACTTTGACCTTACACAGGAGGAATGTGAAAAAATGTGCCACTTGGGGTTTGTATTTTCAGAGCCATATCACTTGGGGAAACAAAAATTTTCACTTCAGGCCAAGTATGTGAGCCAATACTACAATTACGCCTACTCCAATTACTTTGGGCTTTACCTATCAACAAATGAGTCATGCACTCATGCTTGAATAACATTGTGGTCAAGTACGAGTTTTCGGTAAGGAAGAAGCCTGATGAAAGATTTGTCATGAAACAAACTGGAGCATGGACCTTCAAAGATTCAAAGACTCTTGGCATCAATGACTTGTTTGTCATGACATGGTCATCATTAATGGCTTCTGATTTCTTCATCAATGGCATGCTTCACTTGAGAGCTGAGTTAACCATTGGTTAATTAGCTGGAAAAATGTGATATAATCAGAGTATCCAATCTTTTACTTTTTATTACCTTTTGATGGTACTTTTGGATGTCATTTTTAGGATCTTACTAAACATGCTCTCTGTATGGAAGGTTTTAATTGTCAATTCTCAAGTCTCACGCCTTCTTTTGTTTGTGTTCATCTCAGAATCTATGGAGCTGTTTCTTATGTCATAGTCTAATTACACTACATGTTTTTTTTTGTAGTTTTAAATCCTACACCAAATTTCCAACTCCAGGAATCTTAAATTTTCACAAAAAAAGAAAAAGAAAACTATACATGGTATGTTAAATCAATTATGAACTGATTTGGTCTTAACCTGTTCTAGGGCTTTGGTTTAGTGAACCACATAAACCAAGGGAATGCCCAAGTACCCCGTTTTCTTTTGCAGATGCTGATGATTGTCTTATGGCTGCTTGTGCAAGGCATTCTTTGTGGGGAGATGTCATATTTTGCGGCACTCTGGGTATGTTTCTATGCTGGAATTTCTTTTAGTGTTTGTTACGTACGAAATTTATTTTAATAGTTTTTGTGTTAGAAGTCATGCAAACGATATCTGTATAGTACATGCGCATTCTCCATCACTTAGGCTCTATATCTTCTTAATTAGATTTGTTTTCTTTTCTTGTGCTTAGTGTTTAAAATATTAGATTGCATCAAATATGTTGATGGTAGGAAAAGCTTGGTAAGTTCTGTAAACTGTGGTAGACACACGTGCTCTATGCTTGTTGTAACAGAAATTTGAGAAGGGCGGCGCCGATATCCACACCCCGAGTTACAAGAAACTCACTTTTTTTAAAAAAAAAAATTTATGTACTGTATCAGTAAATGAAAACCCACCCTGAGGTCGGCGTTCCCTCTAACGACGGTGGTAAATGATGGCCGCCAGAGGTTCCGACGAGTGTACCAACCCAGGTTGACATTCTCTCTGATGACGGTGTTAAAGTATGGTCGTTCGAAGGCCCGGCGAGCTAAAGTAAGAAAGAATAAATTCACATTTTTACAAGCTTCAGACTAAACATGACAAATTTCACATTTAAATACATAGAATAGACAATCATGGTAACATTTATAACACATCAAAATACGATGTATACATTCCATAACGAATCATTCATATGACTACACTCCAAAATACATGTTCAAATTATTTTTATATTTATTTTTATTTTTGAAAAAAGGAGCAATTGTTTTTATTGGATATGTTATTTATTTTTATATATGAAAAAATCAATATAGTCACATGAATGGTTGTGAAATTTGAACATGTATTTTGTTGTATAATAACATGAAATGTTGGTTATAGAATGCAAACGTCATATTTTGATGTGTTCTAAATACTGCTATGACTGTCTGTTATATGTGTTTAAATATGAAATTTGTCAATTTGGTTTGAAATTTGTAAAAATGTGAATTTATTCTCTTACTTTAGCTCGCCGGGCCTTCGGACGACCACGCTTTAACATCGTCGCCAAGAGAGAATGCTGACCCCGGGGTGAGTTTCCGTTTACTGCTATAATACATAAATTTTTTTTAAAAAAAAGGGTGGGTTTCTTGTAACTCGGAGTGTGGATATCGGTGCCCATTTGAGAAAAGGGAAGTTTGATGAAAATGTTTCCAGGGGTTCCTTCCAAGCATTCAGAGTTCAAGTGGAACTGTGAGACATCAAATAAAATACTGTGACCCTTTACAAATTATACATACACATAAAAAAGAACCCTCAAAGTTAGGCCATCAAATCAACACCAAATACACAAGTAAGATCCATGAATTGTTTATGTTAATTACATAGATAGTTCATAGTTGCAGGCATGAAGCATGCTATATATCATCTACTGGACGATGGTTACCTCAGCTCTCAAGTGAAACATCTCATTGATGAAGTATGGATTGTCCTCCGCTATAAATGATTCCCATGACATGTTAAAAGGGTTTGCAATTCCCCGGCCTGACAACTTGGTGAATTTATGATCCATCGTGCCATTTTTAATGAAATCCATCTCAGGTTTTTTCATTGCGGAGAATATACACTTGACTGTGATTTCACTTAAGAAACTATCCTTTAGGCTTAGGAATAACCCAAAGGAAGATTCCTTTGAGCAATGCCAAACAGAGAGGCCAAATGACTGATTTCCCAAGTAAAACCTCCCATAATCTAAAGATTCCCCACTTTTGAGTCTCTTGCATTGATCCAGTGAAAGATCAAAGTAGCAAATGCAACTCGTGTAATCGCATTTGATGGATCGCCTATCGAAAATAACCTTTGAGGACTGAGCTTTGAAGAAGAGGGCCTCCTTAACCACATTGTTGGCAAAGTCACTATCTAAATCATCACACGCCAAGATGTCCTTCAGCTTTCCAGGGCTCAGGCATGAGAAACGCACAAGACGGGCAATGCAGGACCCCAAAACATTGCGTCTCTCTTCGATATCTGGAAACTTCTCTCGGGCCCATTTCACTAACATGTCATACACCATATCTTCAGATGATACCTGCAAATCTTCAGCACTAAAGATGGCTTCAATCGCGGGGAGTGTTAGGTTGCACAACTCTTCTTTGAACTTCATCACGTTCTTGTATTTAGCTGCTAGGAATTCCTTAGCTGCTTCAATCAAAGGATTGATATCTCCCTTAACCAAATCATGCGAAGCTATCTCTAAATAGATTGTCGCAGATTCTGGAGTCATAGGCAATAGTTTTAGCAACCGGATACAATGATTAGTGCAAGAAACTACCTGAAATTTGTCCGAAAGCAGCATCACATCCACTAATGTGACAAAACTTTCTTCTGTAGTAGAAGATAATTTCCCCCCATATATGTAGTGCAGCAGTTCCATAAGCACGACATCTTCTGAAGCATCGATTTTTATGATTGCCTCGCATTGGGGGTCCGTGGTCCGTTTCACGCATTCCATTGGAGAAGAGCTTATGAAAAAATGGACTCTTTGAAGCCAAAATTGCTGAAATCACGTGAATTTGTTCAGTACGAAGGACTTGCACATTTTCTTCTGGACATGTCTCCTCCCTCTTTAGGTCCAATATACGTTTTGCGACTCCATCCCCAAGCTTGGCTTGTAGCTTTTCATCCTCTGGCCCCGCGATGACCATGACTTTCAGCACACGATCGGAGAAACAAGGATCATTGAATGCAAATTCAAATGTTCCATCATAGTTGTTAGTACGATCCATTGAAGAGATTATGATGTCCTGGCTATAGCTTTTCAGTTTTCACACTGCAGTAGAAATGAAGAATGGAATAAAACAAACCATAGTATGGTCGCAGAAGAGAACAATGTTAGAATCATTGAAATAATTGATAACAGAGCAGAAACAATGATTGTGGATTATGCATGCAAAGACAGAATTCTTTTAAACACAGCAAAGAAGGGAGTTTTGCATATATACCCCTGTTAAATATTAATTTTGTCGTAATACCCCTGTTAAACTCCCTTTTGCATAAATACCCCTGATAAAGTTTAAGTTAGTGCATCCATGCCCCTCGGGTTATGTTCCGTGAGCAATGGTTTGTTTGTTCTGTTTTCTATCCGTCAGTTGCCTGTGAAATCCCATTTCTGCCCCTGTCTTCCCCGATTGAACTGTGACAAAACCCCCAACATCTTCTCCACTTTCTCTCTTTAACCTTTACAAACCCCCCTTATCCAGCATATTACATATTAATTAATTCAAATATTATTCTTCAAACCACATATAGCATGTATATATGAATAAAACATGTATTAAAACAATTTTTACATTGAAAAACATGGAAAAACCACTAAAACGATGACAATACTTGAAAAAACATTCAAACAATCAAAATACTTCAAATCAGACCAACTGTAACTATGAATAAGTGAGACTTACCAGTGCATGATGACTGGGTTGATTGGATTCATTGAAGGCGTTCGAATCCAACATACGAGATGATGTTGCACTTACTCGAGAGATTAACCGACCTTTGACAGACCTCACGAGACTCCTTCGAAGCCCCCTCATAAAGATTTCACCAAAAAGAGGATGAAAAAAAATGGAGGGGATTAGGGTTAGCGATGGCGCAGGGAGAGATGTCGAATGTGTTGAGTTTATTTGGGATGTTTTGGGATTTTTTTGTTATGTTTTCAATGAGGGCAAATGTGTATTTTTACATATGGGGTTAAGTACTACAACCATGGTTCAACTCGGGTTCTTAACGGCGTCCGTCTTAGGGGCATGGATGCACTAACTTAAAACTTTATCAGGGGTATTGATGTAAAAGGAAGTTTAACAGGGGTATTATGACCAAATTAATATTTATCAGGGGTATATATGCAAAAATCCCAAAAAAAGAAACACAGAAAGAAGCCCCTCAGAAACACTGAAACCAAGCTTGGAAGTTGAGTTCTGCAATGCCACAAAAAGAATATGGTGAATAAATAAATAATGATAATAACTTTTAAAAAGGAAAAAGTGGAAGATAAAGTACCAACTTTGCGTGATGCAGAAGCAATGAGAATTCTTAATGCCAAAGAAAAACATAAAGTACCAACTTTGCGTGATGCACAAGCAACGAGAATTCTTAATGCCAAAGAAAAACGAGTGTTACTGTACAAATTTTTTTTTTTTTTTGGTAAATTGTTGAAATGCTCCTGGACAGACCTCCTTGTTTTATCTTTATCTGTACCCCTAGACTTTTGAAAAAAAAATTTTGCCCCTGCAGAAATGTTTAATTGTTTTAATACCCCTCAGCCTTGCCACCTCACATTTCCCTACCCATATTACCCCCGACGCCTAAACTCTCGCCCACGAATTCATCTCCCCCAAAATCGCACCGACTTCTCCCCCCTCGAATCCCTCTCGCTTGCGACGATTTCTCTCCCCTCTCGCTCACTGGCAACCATCTCGAGCTTCTTTATCGCGTTTCCCCAAACGATGGAACTTCTCTGAAGCCCTTTATTCGACAGTCGCTCTACATTATCACTTCGCGGCGAATCCGGACGTCTCCCGGCAACCGCTACTCTCTCCCGTCACTCTCTCGGCAAAACCCTCATCTGTAACCGCGATCCTTTCCCTAACCCTAGCCGTACCCAAACCCTAACTCTAGCCAAACCCTAACCCATTTTGTAAATCATCAAACCATGGCTGAATCACACAAAATAGCATCAGAGAAGAAGTCTGTCAATCCGAGGACAGGTATGCAAGTTCTGATGTATTTTGCAGTATTTTCATATGTTATATCTGTAAATTGTTACTTTAACTCCATAGATGGTGTGAAATTGTTCTGTATATTAATGAGATGATATTCTATTGGTATTTATCACATTTGTAATTAGTTGATATCTTTTCTGTTATTGGTGTATACTGATATGTAATTGTAGTTTATATGTAAGTGGATTGATCTTGGTGGTCATTGTAAATGGATTGGTTGGTTGTGTATTTGGACTGGTTGTGTTGTGAACCCTCACAGAAATGGACATGTTCTTGATGGTTGAAGTCATGCCTCTGGGCCATTTTGACTAGTGATGCTATGTAGATTATGTTTGTGGACTATGTTTATGTTTACTCTATGTTCCAATTTTTAGCAAAAACTAATGTTATAGTTTATTTATGTTTGTGATGCTGTAGTTAAGTTCCTCATTTTTATACTCATCCATTTGATTTACCTGGATGAATTTTTCATCATATTTGGTCTCATCTTATAAACAGTATGTCCATGTGCTGTAACTTATAATTTAAAGTCTGTAAATTATAGTTTAAATTATGTACTTGTGTATACGGTCTATGTTTAAGTTCATAAAAGTATAGTTGAAGTTATGTATATAGGCCATTGTGACTGGTCCTGCTATGTGTATTATGTTTGTTTTCTATGTATATGATATGTCTGTGCGATGTAACTTATATTTGATATTCTATAAATTATAGTTTATATTATGTAAATTATAGTTTACATTATGTAAATTATTGTTCATTTTTTGTGACTGATAGTGTATTATGTATATAGTTTATGTTTAAGTTCTTGTGAAATATAAATGAAGTCATATGTTCATACTAATCGGTTTGATATACATAAATGAATCGTTCATCGTTGATGGTTCTCATATTACCATATGGTATGTCTGTGTGTTGTAAATTATATTTAACATTATGTAAAGTACAGTTTAAGTTCTGTAAATTATAGTTTATATTCTGTGACTTATAGTGCATTATGTATATAGTTTATATTTAAGTTCTTGTGAAATATAAAGGGTATAAATGAAGTCATATGTCTGTCCCATTGTCATTTGATATGCTATGTGTATTAGGTTTGTAGTCTATGTTTATGTTTATGTTTATTTTATGTTTGTAGTAATTTGATTAGTGTTTTAATTTGTTGTTTGTGTAATTCATTCCTGGTTGGTCATTATTTTTTGTACTAATGTGATTTGCATATGTCTTATGCAGAGGAGGTAAACCACCGATGCTACATTAAGTATTTTGTGGATATTGAATTGCCAGCAGCATGTTGTTTGTAATATTGAGAGTGATAGTGTACAACAAAGTTTCTTCCATTTGGCTTGGTGTGCCTGGGGTCATTGAAGAGAGAAGAGACTATGATGGGCATGATTTATTGTCAGATGATTAGAAATGATGGATAGAGAGATTCCTAAGTACACCCATCACATACGAGATAGTGTTGACAACCACAAAAGGTACAGAAGTAGGAGGGAATCACATCCATGACATTCTATTTGATGGCTCGATGACTGAGGGATATGTCATCGATGCATATTTCGACATACTTGATGAGAGGATATTGAACGAGGATGTGAAAAACTACTGGAGGTGCTTGTTCATGAAGCATTTTGTACAGATAACTGCATTCGTTTACATTTACAATATTATACATTACATCATTTTTATATGTAATTTACAACTATGTATCATTTACTGTAAGTGTGAATATGTCTTTTCAGCGCCTTACCATGCAAAAGGAAGAGAAAGATCGACTTAGTTTCATGTCCCGCTTCATGCCGGAGTGCAAAGATGATATCATCAGTGAAGCGGATAAGTATATTTTTGTCCTCAACAACGATTTGCACTGGCATTTGGTGGTGTTGGACTTCTGCGAGGAGTGCTTCTTTGCTTATAACTCATTACCTTATATTCGTTACAAGAAACAAGTGTTTGAGTGGGTAGAATGCATAAAAAAGTTCTTCCATGAAAACATAACCGTTTTCGATATTTCTAAATGGGAAGATAAACTGGGTAAAAGATCTGCCCCAGTAGGAAAGCAGGTATATATATGCTTCTTATATGTTTTCAATTTGGGTTTCTGCTATTACTAATTTTGTTCTTAGATTGCGTGTGTAGCTTGGATTGCGCATTCTATGTTATGAAGTATGTCGATTGCATAGGTCTTTCAATGGGTTTGATTTCACCCAGCAGGACATGAAGAGGACAAGGGGGAGGATAGCCGGTGACTTACTTAGGATTGGCATAGCGCTCCGTAATTCAAACATTTGATACTCTTGGAATGTATGTTTAATCTATTTTAAATTAACTGTTGGAATGTATGTTTGACAATCTATATGTTAACCATCTTTTGTATGTTCAATCATATCTGTCAAAATCAATATGCTTCGTAAATTTATGTAACTTGTATAACTGTTTCCATAATTTAATTCACATTTTATGTAAATGTTTGTTATAGGTCTGTAACGCTAGGTTGCACATTAAATAACGTATATTGACTGTAATAGTTTAAAAACATTCTGCAACCATATGTTATATATCTGTAAATTGATTTATATTACCTGTAACTAACACCCTAGTTTTCCGTAACTTATGAATGGCATACTACATAACATTTTTTTTTTTGATGTTAAACTACATAACATTTGATGTCTCTCTTTTTTATTACAAAACTTTTTGTAAATGCAATTAACAATAGAACTAATAATTAATATACACAACTCAGAAATAACTTCAACTCATCCTGTTTCTATAATACTTATATAACTAAGGTAATTGTTTATGTAAATAGTGAATAATAGTTTGGTATTTTCATATATTATTTCTGTAAAGAACTGCGATAATTTCTGTAACTATAGGATTGAGAAACATATATGCAGATATTAGAATTGCATCCTCATTCAAAACTGGCCAACCAGTTCAATGAATTGCATAACAGTAGAGATACATAACACACCATATTGTTCATTACATAACAGTCGAGATACATAACATACCATATGAATTACATAACCTTGAATAATAATTAGTTCTCAACTACGCTTCAAAGTCCACTGATATCTGTAAAGGCATTGGATCCTCACAAGTCTGTCGATTGTGACCCAACTGTCCACAGTAAGAGCACATGTACGACATTGTATCAATCTCCCCTCTAGATGGAATTCGTATCTTCTTCTTTCTTCCTGCTCGCTTCTTAACCGTAGGAGGCTTGATGACGATGTCATTCAACGCTGGTTTTGGCATCCCAATGGTAGATATTGGAAATATATTGACTGCATAAGTTCTTCGATACATTTCAGCAGTGTAGAATGGGTCACACCAATTGTACAACGATTCGTTGATGCTAACAAGGACGGCACAAGCATGCACAGATGGTAATTTCATGACCTGCCACTTCCCACATAAGCATGTGCGATCTTCTAAATTTACCACGTACGAGAGTTCCCTACCCAAAACCTCAAACCTGATACCATCAAATGGTCTGACTCTCATTCCTCTTCACTTCTCATTAAGCTCTTCAAGTCTTTTATGTACTCTAGGACACAAAAAAGTCTGCCATGTTACGGATTTAATCCTCCTCCTTGATGTTATATCCATAATCTGGGCACGAGTGTGATCCACCATTTGTAAAACCGTCAAGTGACGTGCTTGCATAATCCAATTGTTGAAAGATTCGGCCAGGTTGGAATACATGATCTGCAAAAGTGTACCATATTTGGAAACCCATTTGTGGAAATATCATAATTAAATACATAAATAGTTCATCCATTTACAGCTCTAGAGTACGCTATCAGTTTTAACTCACTATAGTAGTATTATGGTACAGAAATAAATATCTTAACTACAGATATATAAAAGACGAATACAGACACATAAATTCAATTACACAGATAGATGTGATTGTGGTTATCTTACCCTATATCGCTCACCCGGGAATAGTGCATTACACCAATGCTCGGGACTGTATTCACCAATCCAGACCTCAGCTTGCGGCACATTTTGCAATAACTCTGGTTTGGTCGCTCTTCATGACATGATAGTCAAATCCATGTGCAATAGCAAAGTTGTGAAGGTCACGATGAAAATGATCCACATCGTGAAATATTTGCCCAGGCTGTCTAATAAGGTCATCCCACATGCTAATCATTAGACTATGAGCTTCACTTGATTCACTATGGATGTTCACTAATGCCATATTGTTTGGTTGTTCGACTGTGTTTTGATTATCACCTACTTCTGATCCATTTCCATGAATAGGGCCAACTACAGTTCTGTAATTACTTAAAGAATTTATATCACAAGTTACACTATGTACGAATAGATTTACATAATACATATAAAACTTTACAAAAACTCTATGATACTTCACATGACGATAAAATTTATAAATCATATGCATGAAAATTACAGAATAAAAAGACATAAATTACAATTTCTAAGCCTATACATAATGTAGTTTAGAAAATATGCATGAACTGAAACAATACCATAAGTTACAGTTTTACTTAACTAAATTACAAAATATGTTGTAAGTGGTTACAGAAATGGAATATCTTGGATACTAATTCATTGAAACAACACATAAACTGAATGTAGCCCTAATACAAATGACCCAATAACCAATAGAATGCATCAAAAATAACATCATACCCATTTGTGGCAGAACTTTGTAGATAGATATGTATGAGCTTTGCATTGAAGTGAATATGCACTTCAACCATCTTCTGTATATCGCTGTCATCAATGACTGACACAAGCTCTGTCTCGCAACCAGGAACCGAGTATTTCATAGTCATTTGCTGTGGATCCAACTCCCATCTTGAACACAACTTCACAATCAAACTCTGAAAATCAGTACCTACTTCAACATTTTCCATGAATGCATCTTCTTTGTATTTACAAATGGAATGCAGTGAAGACATCAGTGAGGTGGATTGGCGAGGCCTATTGGGAGATCGTATGGTTGAATCGCTCAAAATGGGTGGTCTGGGTAGATCGGTGATGGTGTGAAGGGCGACGAGGTTAATGGCGGACGACAATGTGGACGGCGACCAAGTGAACGGCGACAATGTCAAGGATCTCAGTGTCGGTGGCGATAGATATTGGCAATGTGATCGGCGCTCGATTTTGAAAAAAAAATTGATAGGGATTTGGGGGAGTTCTTCGACTGGCTTGGGGAAGAAGAAGAGGAGAAAAAGAGGGGAAGAAGAGGAGAAAAAAGAGGGGATATGTTTATAAGGGGGGTAGTTGTGGTATTTAGAAAAGGCATGGGTAAAACAACAATTGTATAAAGCTGCAGGGGAAATTTTTTTTTTTTTCAAAAGTCCAGGGGTACAGAAAAAACGAGGGGGTCGGTCCAGGGGCATTTCGACAATTTACCCTTTTTTTTCAGTCCACATGCATCATAAAGAAATCAACAAAGCATATACTCACACTAGTGAGATATATACTTCGATAATTTTTTTTACATTTTCTATAAAATCATTCATACAATTCATTGGAGTATATGCTTCATATTTTATATAAACATGTATCTCATTAGATAAAATATACTATTTAGAAAAAGTTAAAACATATGTAGTCAGAAATTGAGACTGAAAAAGAGACTGTACGTAACATTATTCATCAAAAGAGGTTGACAAACTTCAAATGTGGGTGGACCATATGGTTGGTTGGGCCGGGCTATAACCCGACCCAGATTTAAAAAATTCCAATATCTCTCCAAGCTCTGTTAGACTTAGTGAATTTAACAGTCTCAAATATAGTCTTATATATCCCATCGGTTATACTAAATTAATTTTACAGTCTCAAATACAATTAGTTAATTTTACATTCTCAAATGTAGTCAATTCGGATATCGTCTATTTTAAACTTTTTTTAAATGGATATGCCCCCAATTTTGATCAATTTTTTTTATAGTATCTAACGCAGTCCTATATATCTTATTAGTCCCCACCACTGGTATATATCTCGTTTCTGCCCTCTCCGTTCGCCTCCCTTATTGGCAAGATCAACCCTCGAATCCGATCCAATAAAATGTGTAAATACCTGGCTCGAAGGACCCAACAATCAAAATGGGTCGGGTCTGGGCCCACCCCTACGTGATCCTATGGACCCGATTAACCCAACTCATATACTTTTTTTTTTTGTATGATCCCAACCAACACCCCTGATCCAACCTAATATTTATATCTAAATACTAAATAATCATTTACAATTTGAAACATATTAAATATTTTTACAACTTTTTGATTTTATGTAAGAGCATAATAATCCGAACTTTATTCTCAATGTTCGCTCATAAAATAATAAAAAGTCAAAATAGTGAAAAACTATTTAAAATACACTAGATTCTATTAAAAAAAGCAAATAAAGTCATTGTAGGCCCTTAAGAAGTTTCTCGACCTCTTTTTGTCTGGCCTAGGCCTGTTAATTGGTCGACCTGACCCGAGATCTCATATGGACCCAACAATCAAACTGGTCAGGTATGGATCCACCCCGATCCGACCTGGACCCGACCCCTTAACAGGCCTACCCTCAGATCATGTCAAATGAGTGACTTCTAGGTGAACTCTTTTTTCTTTTTCTTTTTTGATGACGGAGGGGCTTTACGTAGCTGACCTTACGGTCAAGTTGGTAAGCTACTTTCGCCTGTTTGTCCCTAGTCCCATAGAAAATTCTTTTGAATTTCTCTTAACAAACAGAAGGTATGACACAACACCAAGACTCGAATCCAAGACCTACCCTTAACACAGGTAAGTCCTGAACCGTTGTGCTATGACCACTAGGGACCTAGGTATTTACACATTTTATCGAATCGGATAAAGTTATTGAAGCTACACAATTTTTAAGAGTTCGCCTTGGTCCCCAACTAATGGGGGAATGTCGTCTTCCACATAAATAAAGTTATGGAACCTACACAATTTTTTTCGACAAAAAAGAAAAAAAATGGGATTCTGGAGTTATGTGAAGAAACATTATGTATAAAAATTGCATATTTTTATACAAAGATTTTTCTGACTAGCTCTAACATATATAATCAGCATTGAACATCTTCGGGGATGCGCAAATTGAAAATTGGAACAATAATTTTAAATTTTGTAATACATATAAAATGTAAAATACTATTTTTGAATTAAAAATAGATTACAACTTTTTTTTGTAAAATTAAATAATTGTTTGACAGTCACATAAATTGATTTTTTGAGCATCGTCTATGTTATATGGTATACAGGAACAAAAACAAATGTAGCTCGATATATATTGAAATCTAAATAAGAGATATTTAATGAATTATCAAAAACAAAGAAAAAGAAGAAGAAGAAGTTACCAGGGCAACTGGGACTGCAACTCGCCATCTATCGCAATCTATTTGATGTGATTGCACAAAGTGAGGGTCACATCTATATATAGACACACAAATTGGGACCTCCTTATTAGACACACAAAGTGAGGGTCACAAATTGCATGTTTTCCCAGTATAAGTGAATAAAACAATATCGGGAATAATAAATAAAAGAAAATAATGTTTCAATTAAGATTCGACTCATATAAAATCATGAAGGGTTACACCATGTTAATCGCATCGAATTTAAGACATCCATAATTTATTTCTTGTATTAAATGAGGGCACGAGTAATGATAATAAAAAACCCTTGATTAAATTTCATAAAAGTTATTCTAATTTGGGAAAAAACCCTAAACAAATCTTGAAATACTCAAATGTTAATGTTAATATAATAAATGATTTTTATTGAGAGTGATTTTAAATGTTATTAAATCTTTTAAATATGCTAGAAAAAATATTAAAATAATCAAAATTGTCATTCATGTTGTAAACTAAGTAAAATGCATACACACAAATATACATAGGAGTATAAACAAAACATACAAGACATATAGAGAAGAGAGATAAAGAGAGATTTCTTATTCTTCACTTCTTGGTTGGTTATTGAATAGATTACAAACCCCTCAATTTATAGGGTTCATGGAGGAATCCCAAAAGTGGGGAGTTACAAGTCTATAGAGGTGAGTGGGTAGATAGTGGGGTGATTAATAGTGGGGGTTATGGAGTTGAATGAGAGGGGTTATGGAGTTGAAGAGTGGGGGATGTTATGGCTTAGAGGAGTGGTGGTTATCCACCACTTTCACAACACTCCCCCTTGGATGACCACCACGCTAAGATAATTGCCTCATTAAAACCTTCATTGGAAAACCCAGTGGGAAAAAACCAAAGCGAAGGAAAAAGAGTACAATTTAACTTAATCGTATAATGGTGTATGCGTTTAACACTGCCTGGTTAAAACCTTGCCAGGAAAACCTATTGGGACAAAACCTATGCGAAGGAAAAAGAGTACAGTTCGCAAAATGTCATCAAAAAATTACTCCCCCTCATAAGTACAAGATTTCAAGAATTTTGGTCGCTAACTCATCGTATCCCGATGTTATACACCGGCTTCTTGAATGTCGACGTCGACAAAGCTTTAATGAACAAATCTGCAAGATTGTCCTTTGACTGAATTTGTTGAACATAAATTTCATGTCTCTGCTGGAGCTCATGAGTGTAAAAGAATTTTAGACAAATATGCTTCGTTCTATCACCCTTGATATATCCCTCTTTGATTTGAGCAATGCATACTGCATTGTCTTCATAAATAGTTGTTGGAACACTGTAATGAGAGATAGTCCGCATGCAGTACGAATATGATGAACCAAAGACCTTATCCACACCCATTCCCGAATTGCTTGTTTGTGAGAGAGCCTTGTGAGGATCTGAAAGATATCCTGAATCTGCATAACCCTTAAGTTGTGCACCATTATTGGAATCTTTTGCATAGAATAGCCCATGTCTGACGTTCCACGAAGATAACGAAAAATGTGCTTCACATCATTCCAATGCCTTTGAGTTGGTGCAGAGGTAAATCTGGCCAATAAGTTAACTGAAAATGCAATGTCAGGTCTAGTGCATTGAGCCAATTATAATAAAGCATCAATTGCGCTAAGATATGGTACTTCAAGACCAAGAAGATTTTTTGTATCTTCTTTTGGACGAAAAAAAAAGTCATTCTTTGGGTCAAGTGACCATACCACCATAGGAGTACTTAATGGATGACATTTGTCCATATTAAAATGCTTCAGGATTTTTTTCAACATATATTGTTTGATGAAAAAGTATCCCATTTGAACTCCGCTCAATCTGCAGGTCAAGACAATATCTTGTTTTTCCAAGATCTTTCATTTCGAATCCATTCATAAGATATTCTGAAGTTTTGTTGAGCTCTTCAGGAGTCTCAATTGAAATTATTTTATCAACATAAATTGTCAAAATAGCAAATCCCTTACTAGAACACACGGGCAAATGAAATTGTTTTCATATTCTGCTTTCATCAAGTATTCACTAAGACGGTTGTACCTACTGCGTTAAGCTGTACAATGAACGTCTTAGCTTTATTGAGTACATACTCTTTGATTTTTGTTTTAGGCAATTTATATCCTTCAGGGATTCATATAAATTCCCATATAGATAAGTTGTTACTTCGTCCATTAGTCTCATATCAAGTTTTTCAGAAACTTCGAGACTTTCTAAGTAATGGAACGTTATTGTATCCATGACTTATGAGTATGTTTCTTCGTATTCAAATCCCAGGTTTCTGCAGGAAGCCTTGTGCCTTATATCTAGTAATTTTATTTTCTCATTTCGTTTTCTTACAAACACCCATTTGTAACCTTCAGGGTTAACATCTTTTAGGGTATGTATTATAGGTTCGAATATACCACTTTTCAAGAAAACTCAATTCTGCTTTAATAGCATCTTTCCACTTTGGTTGTCGACATTCATTTATGATGTGTGGTTCATTGTAATCATCGCCCTTTGAAATTTCAATAGTATGTCATCGATGATCATTTATTTGCGATTCCACATTTCTCTTATATGCATATAAAATACAGAGATCTCAATATTATTAGGTACCTTTTCCTCTTCAAGAGTTTGTCACTTCTGGAACTCGTTTCTCTTCAGGGATATTATACTCTTCTGGAGTTTTAGAGAAAGTGGATCTATTGTTCATAATCTCTTCTGGAGCATTATGTATAACTTCTTCTGGATCATTATTAGAGCATGATTTTTCATTTGATCTCCACTTATGGGGAGCTTATTCTTTTGAACCTATTGATCTATCACGCTTCTGGCATGCATTAGGAATTTGATTTTCACGTTGAGTGGTACGTGAGTCTAGATGAGACAGAGTGGATGAATTCCACGATAATTCTCGTCGTTCTTTAGGAACATATCGTACTTCAGGTACATTCTTCCCTCCCCCTAACGGCGGAATATTGTCTCATTAAAATGACAATCCGTAAATCATGCGGTAAAAACTATCATCGAGGAAAAGAATCTTCTGGTTCTTTAGTATACGCCCAAATGAATAGTTCAATGCATTATCGTGTACCATGGATATCTGATATGGTCATGTCAAATCATAAAGATCATAGAACTTCTGGTTCATATGAGTAATTATGAATATTTATATTATAACCCTTAAGAGAGAGTATAAAGTTTTTTAATGTATGCTTCTAGCATGAGACATTATTAATGTATAGATACTCCATAATTTTAAAATGGCATATCTTGAGATAGGTATATTCAGTAGACTTCTTCTGGATCTACATGAATACAATCTATCGTTGATACAAAATTTTGTATATATTGATAATATGATATCTGCTCTTCTAGAGCATTCGATCAAGTTTGTAATACTAAAAATAATATTATCATTTGCATTAATTAATATTAAACTAAAAAAATAAGATAAATATGAAAGTGCATTTCATATAATAAAGAAAAATAAAGACGTAAATATAAAATTGACAAATATCTAATCATATATGAAGTACATGACCAATAAAGAGTTAAGCATACTTCAGGTACGCAACCAATTTAAAGATTTGGACGTACTTCAAGTAAGTGACCAAAATTATGTTATGAAGTACCACATAGATGACAATAATTTTTTTTTGCATTTTAGGGTTTATTATGCAAACTTTTCCCTTGCTTTCTTCAATAGCATTCCACTTCTGGTGGTTTCAAATAACTTGTCATCTCTACTATTGTTGTGGTTATATAAACCATGAAATAACCCTTGACCATGTCCATGCTCAAAATAAAATAAAATAAAATAAAATGCATTTGCTTCAGGCAACGATGCTGAGTTAATAGATCGGGTTTCATGATTTTTTTTATTTATATTATTATCAAAGCTCATTATTCAGCAATGAGAAGATATAAAATTTGATAATAATATTTTTGTTTTCGACATTGCTACTACTGGAGTATCTTTGAGACACAATAGTCGGTGGACTTTTCACAATGAGAATTTAATATTTAAATCTTCTATATTATGATGGTGAAAGCTAATCATAATTTTTACATGTTCCTACTGGGATACATGTAGCCACCTTTTTTTTTTTTATATGATCCTTCAGGGACCTATAAAAATTTCATAACTTTTGTATACTCCTACATGACTCAAGTAGCCATTAATTTTATATAATCCTTTAGGGATAATAAAATTGTATGTAGTCCTTCAAAGATAAAATAAAATAAAATTTTATTTGGTCCTTCAGGGATTCATATAATCATAATTTAAATACAGTCCTTCAAGGATCTATGTAAATAATTTTTTTTTCATTTTGGTCCTCTAAGGACCTAAAAAATATATCATATAACTTTTGTTTGGTCCTACAGGGACACGAGCAATCATGATTTGTGTATATATATCCTTCGGGGATAAAAATTATACCGTCCTTCAGGGACACATTCTAATCATATCTTTCACATGAACCTCCAAAGATCCATGTAATAATTTTTTTGTATAGTCCTTCAGGGACAAAATAAAATAAAATTTGCATGGTCCTACTGGAACACATAATTCATAACTTTTATATGGTCCTTCAGGGATCCATGTAAACACAATTTTTGTATGCTCCTATAAAGTAATATAATGACTTTTACTTGGTCATTCAGGGACTAATATAATTATAATTTTACATGATCCTTCAAGGATCCATGTACACAATTTTTTTTTGTAGTCCTTTAAAGATAAAATAAAATAAAATTTACATGATCCTATTGGGACACATTATTCATAGTTTCTACATGGTCCTTCAGGGATCCATGTAAATACAATTTTTGTATGGTCCTATAGGGACACATGACATTGTAACATTAAAATGAATCACAAATCAAATATTTATAAATATCAAATTAATTGATACAATAAATAAGGATTGATGTTAGCACAAATCTAAGCAATAAGTGAAACATCAAAATATAATTCCATAGTCTACCAGAAAAAAAAAAATTTAAGCTACAAATTTTAATCATCTTAGCCAAATTTTTTTTTTCACATATATATGAATATGGAACAGATTGATACTAATATGATTGAAAGTAATATATGGCATAGCATGTCACGGTATTGTAACCACAATATAATAATTGAAACACTATATATGTTGAATAAATAAACTGATTAAGAAGATATTTATGCCACATACAAAAATGAAATCCATGTTGAAGTCCGGGGAAAACCTTTAATTTTCATTATTAAAAATACACAAAGGAATCACGGTGTTTTCAAATGGGGCATGATGGTGAATATAATGAGTTCTACTCGTGCTAATAGAATCATTCATGAATTCAACAAGGATGACATGTCATGCTTATAATAACAGTGAATTCATTATGGATATAAGGCATGAGAGAATTTTTATTTTTATTTTTATGGAGATCATTAACAACCCACCGAATACAAACCTTCCTAGTAGATCATATTCAATTCATGCATCCATTTTGAATTTATGCATGCACTAAAGATAAAATAAAACACATGTATATATGAAACGACAGCTATATAATAAAATGCATGAATTATTGGGTTTGATTACAAGTCATGGATCCATGCGCATATTAATCACGAAGATGAGATTACATGGCCAAAACATTTTTTTTTAATACTATGATATAGAATATGCATAAAGAAATGCATTCTTAAAACAAATCTATAAAAGAATGCAACGCATGGATATATTTAATTATGTAGAATATAGTAAGAAAACCCATTTTTCTTTATCAAAAAGAAAATCATAAAATTATCTATCATGTTGTATATAAAATATAAAATAAGATAAATCATGATGATTTGAATATCATACATTCACCAAAAATATAAATCTTTGGGAATCTATTTTTTTTTTTTACAAAAAAAGGGAAGAAAATAAAACAATGCAGTGATTCAAGGGTACGTCTTTCCCCGCCTCATTGTTACGTCTTTCGCATCTTGGGATGCAATCAATCAAAGGAATAAATAAACAAATCAAAATCAAAGACACAAAAATTTACGTGGTTCAACAAGGTTTGCCTACGTCTACTGAGCACACCAGAGATCAATCTACTATCAATGATAAATATTTACAATGGTCACACCGAAGATAAAAATCCGAGAGTCTAATAAAAAATATGCGATGCTCTTTTATACTCACATTTCATTAAGGACAAAAAAGTCAATACACGAAAGACAAAAAAAAAAAAATTCACAATATACTCCTTCGTCAGGCATCTTCCTTGCCGAAAACACATACTTGACCACAATGTCAGTCAAGATTGGCTCCCTCGCTGTCAGCTCAAGTGCAAATTTGTTTCCCCAATGCCAAATAGAAAGCGAAAAGTTCTGTTTTCCCAAGTGAAATTGCTGGGAGTTGCGCACGAGTCTTAATTCACACATATTTACGCACTCCTCCCTCGAAAAGTCGAAGTAGACAACGGTCTGCTTGTTGGGCTCCTTGGGCTTGACCACTCTCACTGGAAAACAATCACTAGACCTTCTGATATATCTTTTGTTGTTGTTGATGCTGGTGTCCTGTGGAGATGGCTCTATTTTGAAGAAAAGTGCATCATTCACAATGAAAACAGCGAGATCATGGTCCAAATCAGAGCAAGTGAGAACTCCCTCAGCTTCTCACATGTCATGTAAGGGAAACGCACTATACGAGCAATGCATGATCCCAAAGCTTCGCGCCTCTACTCCAGTGCTGGGAACCGCTTTTGGCCCCACTCAAGCACGAGATTGTATATCATCTTCCGAAAAAACCGGGGCTTTGTCCCTCCCCAAAATGGCTTCGATTACAGCCACTGTGAGATTCAGAAACTCGTCCTTCAATATACTCAAGTCACTGTAACGGTTCTCCAGGTATGTTATCGCAGCGCCCCTCAAAATTTCAATCTCTGAATTCATCAGGAGACAAGAGGGGAGTTCTAGGTAACGCGACGCGGTCTCCGTTGTCATCTCCAACTCTTGCATATATTTGATGCAGTCCCTAGTGCACGAGATAACCTGAAACTTGTCCGCGGCCATCAATAAGTCCAACAGTGCGTCATAACTCTCGGTCGTCGTCGATAAGAGCGTCCTCCCATAAATGTGGTGCAAGAGCTCCATGAAGGAGGCTTTTTCCGAGTCAAGAATCCTGATGGAGGCCTTGCTATTTGGGTTCGATTCTTTCAGACCATTGGAGAAGAGCTTGAACTGTTCAACCTGTGGCATTGCCTCCCAGTTCTCGTTGCATCGTCTGCGCTTCTGATTTCGGTCCCTGTTGGCCGTGCCATCGGGGTCCACTGGTGGCTCTGATATGACCTCAATGTGTAACAGGCGATCGGAGAATTGGGGGTTGTTGAAGGTAAACTTAAAGGAATCTTCATCCCCATCATGCTCCATCACTCTTTTATCTCTGGGTTAGCTCATGGCCCTGAAAAGTAGCATGGAATTTTTAAATAATTTTTTAAGTAGTTCTTACAAAAATTTATTTAAACAGATACAAATTAAAACAAATCTAAATAAAATAGAATGAAAAAGAAAATAGAAAATTTAAAAAAAATGAAAACAAAACCCAATAATATCCAACCTTTGGTTGATACAGCTAAGGAATTCCTAACACCTAGATATGAGTATATGATGAAGTATCCGAAAGAGCTGTGCAACCTGACACTCCCTGTGATTAAAGCCATCTTTAGTGGGAAAGAGGTACAAGTACCATCCGAAGACTCAGTGTATGTAATGGTTGTGAAATGGGCTCAAGCGCAGTCTCCAATTCCCGAAGAGAGACGCACGATCTTGGCATCCTGCATCACCCGTCTTGTGCACTTCCCATACATGAGCCCTGCAGAGCTAAAGGACATCCTGGTGTCCGATGATTTACACAATGGCTTTGCCAAAGATGTGGTTAATGATGCTCTCTTCTTCAAAGTAGATCCTCCAATTCAAAATTGGGCAAGAAGGAGACCGTTGACAGGCAATTCGTCAAGCGCGATTATACAAGATGTAATTGCAACTTTGACCTCTCACTCCATCAGTGCAAGAAAATTAGAGGAGATATTTTATTTTCTGGAATGTTTTACTTGGTTTGCAGCCAATTTGCCTCCAAGCTAAGCATTGTCCATCGGAATCTTCCTTTGGGTTGTTCCTAAAACTACACAAGAGTTTTCTAAATGCAATTACAGTTAATTGTGAATTCTCTGTGACCAAAAAAAAAATGAGATGGGTTTTGTGAACAAGAGAATGATGGAGCATAATTTCACAAAGCTGGAAGGATGTGGATTTCGAATCTTTTTTTACATGCCATGGGAATCCTTTATAGGCAAATATTTATCAATTCCCACTAATCAGAAAGTATCAGGAAATCACTGGAATTCAAACAAAAATATACTTTGTAACGTAATGGAACAAAGCTAAGAGAGATCACAACATATGTTCAAATTCATAAAAATATTTAGCAGCAGAAATAAACTTCATTATACGGGAAAGAAAAAATTAGTATTACAATTGGAGAAATATTGGTGATGGAGTGCAGTCCAATAGTTGTAGCTAGAGACATAACGCCCTGTATGTAAAGCAAGTTACAACAGCACAGTATTCAACCATCTTACTGTGGTTTAAATAAAAAGTGAATAAGAAAAAAACACTGGATAAATTTGGAAGGAAAATTGGGCTCCCCCTATTAATAATTTTCTTTTTTTCTTTTTTTGAATAAACCAACAAATCATTTTTTTAATTTCAAGTAGACCAGTTCTTCAACACGAAATCAGGCTCGGTAACAGTGATATAGACATCATTTTTATATTTTGTACAAGAACGATACAGGTCAAGGACTTTAATCCCCCATATAGAAAGCAACATAAGCTATTTCGGTATAACTAATCCATCATAGATAGTTACCATTGGAATAAGCCATTTTTTGTTTGGTTGTATTTTTAGTTATTCTCATTAAAAAACTTTAGGTTAATCAAGAATAAGATGTATGGTCCACTATATGTAAACCTCTTTTGGAAAGAGGATTAGGGATCAAAACTCTTAAAGATTGGAGTATTGGTGCAACTGGAGTCCGATTCTGGGAGATTGTTTGTAAATTTCCTTGTATATGAACTGAATGGGTGTACAAAAGATACCTTAGGAACAAAAATATCTGGCAAGTTCTTCCTCCATCGGGATGCACCAACTCTTGGTCTTCTATTTTAAAAGCATGGGATTGGATTTATCCAAAAGTTGCCTATATTATCTTTGAAGGAAAGTCCATAAATATATGGTACGACCCATGGCTCAATGGACACGGGTTGAAGCATAACTTTGGGCGTGTTCTTACATTTGGTGACCTCCCTCTTCTGCCTCACTGAATCTGCTCATTCAAAATGGGAGATGGGTTAAACCTCACCGTTGGCCTGCTTCGTTGGATTGGATATGGCCAGATATAACTCAATTAGAAGTGGGGGGAATTGGTGATGAATCCCTCATTTGGACTCCTGCAAAACAGGAACAATGACCCCCTCATTGGTCCTCTTGGCTCTGGCTTCTACCACAGCCACCAAAATACTCTGTCCTGGCTTGGCTAGCTTTTCACAACAAGCTACCTACTCGATCAAGACTATACAACAAAGGAATGGTGGTTGATCCCCACTGCCTTCTCTGCACTGCCGATGCTGTGGAAGATGCGGATCACCTATTCCTCTCCTGCTCCTTTTCTAGATCCATATGGCAGCTCCTCCTCAATGGCCTCGGCATCTCTCAAGCCCCTCCTACAAATCTGGCTTCATTAACTCGGTGGATGGAACAGGCAGCTTCTATTCCAGTCCAGAAACCACTTTCACAAATGATCCTCATCTCCACATTTTGGCATGTTTGGTTGGAAAGAAATGCTAGGACATTTAGGGGTAAGAAGGGACATGTCTTCACTGTTCTTCAAATCATCAGAGACACAATCAAGATATGTTCCCACAAGATCAAGCTCTACTCTCCTCCGATTCCTGAAGTAATTCGCATTGCAAATTTTTTTGGAGTGTCAGCAGAAAGGGGTGGATATGGCACATTACTTCAAAATGAACATTCTCAATTTCTCCTTGGCATTGCAGGTCGTCATGACTATCCTTCCATTAACATTTTGAAACTCAAAGCAATAGAGGTGGGATTATGGATGGCAATCAATTCAGGGGCTACTAATCTGTGGATTGAAACGGATTCTACCACAGCCTTAGCATGGGTTAAAGGAAAGGGAACCCGACCTTGGACTTCAATCCGATGCCTTCGCCATATTCGACAAGGTCTCGCAACTCTTGACAACTGTTATATCTCCCATATTCATCGGGAAGGAAATGTTCCTGCCAATCTCCTAGCCTCATACCGTTCCGCAAGAGGAGAAACTCTTATCCACTCACAAGATATTTGGCAGGAACTTCAGATTGCGGTAGACCGGGACAAATCTGGCCTCCCTTTTGTTTGCAAAAGGCCTTAAGTCTAGATTTTAACATCATGTTTTGATCGGGATGCTTCAAGAGGATCTTAGTCATTTCTCTCTTGAACTTAACACCCAAATTTAGCATTCCTTTTGTAAAGTTTATTAACTTTCATGTAAAGTTTTTCTTCGTATAGCAATACAAAAATGATTAACAATAAAAAAAAAAGAATAAGATGTAGATATAAGATGAATAAAGTGTGAATAAATATTTATAAAAAGTAAAAAAATGATTTGAGGCCCCCCTAATTTATAAGAGGTGATGACAATGACATGTGAGTCACACTTATACCCATCTATTTCATACAAACAAACACAAGTTTTGGGCTTATTACACCTATTCCAATATATTCCAATGCTATTCCTCTACCCAAACATGCCAACTCTTCACAGAACAAGAGAGAGGGGAAGAGATTTTAAAACTCAAACAAAGCACTAGAAATCAAAATCATTGGCCTTCCCCGACTTTGGCTCACATAATAAGATAACAACATAACCAGAAGTCACTATTAAGAAACTTTATATATTGATTAGTTTTACTGAACACCACTTGTGATAAATCAATGTTCAACATTCCCGAAACCCATTCCCAAAAAAGATGACTTAAAAAACAATAAAACAGAAAAATCTAATAAAATTTGAACTACAAAATCAAGATACCCTAAATCCAACAAAACTCTAGCAAACCAATTGAAGAAAAGAAAGTGAGAAACCCATAAAGATCAAGAAAAGAAAATCAGAAACCCATCTTTGCTGAAGAAAAGAAAATGTCCCAAAATCCATTTCCAAAAAAACAAAAAAAAAACAAAATCCCATACAATTTCGAACTGCAAAATCAAATACCCTTGAATCCAACAAAACTTAACAACCCAATTGAAGAAAAGTAAGATAAAGATCGATAGAATCGCTAACCCATCTTCGCTGAGGACTTTAGCCTGGTTGCAAAGTGAGTTTGTCTTTGTGTGTGTGTGTGTGAGAGAGAGAGAGAGTGAGAAAGAGAGCGGTTTTTCTGAGGGTTGCCTCTAATTGCACCCCTCGTGTTCAGATGCACACTCCTATTTTTGCACACCTATACAAAAATTATTCAATTCTTTAAACACTCCTTATATTTAAATGAGATGTTAGGATTTAGTGCACACCCAAAAACTATTTCAAAACATCAAACACTAGCTAAAACTAACCACTCCCCTCTTGCCATCAACACTAATTCGTCTGACACTCTCAATCGCTGTGGTCAATCGAGCCGTCCGGTGGTCTCCCTTACCGTCGACCATCATGCTGCCCTATGCTCCCCCCTTCGTCGACATCTCTTCTCAATCAATCATCTCTTTTATTACCGCTCTTCATCGTATCGTTCTGTGCTCTCCGTCTCATCTCTTTTTCATGGATTGATCTCATATATTCATTGATGGGGTTATATATTATATTTTCGTTTGAACTTGTATAATATTATGAGTTTTGTGTTAAAGGTTTTTTTTGTGTTTGATTTTAGGTTTTCATTGTTGTGTGAGGTTTAATTCATGTTTAATATTTAGATTTAGGATTAAAATCGTATGAAAATGATTAATTTTGTTTGAAGTTGTCCAGAAAATTGAAGAATGGGCTCCTACTACTAGTAATGACACTTTCAGTGTCGTGATATATCACATTCGTCGACACTTATATTGTCGACCGTGTCCCAGAAAATTGAATGAATATTCAGACAATCGCAATGACACTGAAACTGTCGATATAATTTCACTTTGTTGACAATTATTATGTCGATACGCCCAGAAAAAAAAGATTGAAGGTACTGGTTGATGCGTCGATCAACCTTGTGTCGAGATATTTTGGTTAGCCACCCTTTTACAGCCTAGGCTTATGACAAGAAGGCACCACCTGGGAATGTTAGAAATGTTAAGTTTGTGACCCCATCTCAAGCACTGCATATAAACATGAAGACCTGATCACACATGTTCAGCGATGACAACCCAAATGCATGCTCTAGCATGTAAGGTTGACAACTTCAAGAGTTTGTATTTAGAGTTTTTGAGGATTGATTGTAAGTTGTAACATAAGCTCAATGTTTAAAATGTTTGAATATTTCCTGAATTTTATGTATTGGTTTCAATTTTCTAATATTTGTACATTTCAATTGAATGAACATTCAGACAACCTCGATGACATCGAAGTTGTCAAGATAATTTTATTATGTCGATAGTTATTATGTCGTTGAACCCCACGACACAAACATTGTCGTCATAAATACCAAATATCGACATTGATAGTGTCGCTAAGGTTTCAGATGCTACGGGTTAAGTTTTCTGAACCATGCGACACAAGGAATATCAACATAAATACCAAATATCGACACTGATAGTGTCGTGAAGGATCCAGATACTACGGGTTTAGTCTTCTGAACCCCGCGACACAATCACTGTCGACATAAATACCAAATATCGACACTAATAGTGTCACAAAAGATCAAGATGCTACGAGTTCAGTTTTCTGAATCCCGCGACACAAGCATTTTCGACATAAAAAATGGGGCGTGCACATGATTCGATTATAAATGGATCTTTTGTACAATATCCGTTTATGAGGGGTGCAATTAGAGGCACCCTTTTCTGGATTGATTATTGTCCCTTTAGTAACGGCAATTCGAGGTTTTGAACCGTCAAAACAGTGTACCATCACAGTTCTCAACGACTGTGATTTATCAGTTCATCCAATGCTCTTAATTTGAGATAAATTCAAATAACTCCAAGTAAATGTCTGAACCCATATAACCCTCTGATTTTTTTGGAAATTCATATAATATTGTAAAAACATTTAGAAAATTTCAAATAGCCTTTTGAATTAAACTTTCAAAATGATTCAAGTGTTATCGCATATACCATACAGTGTACCGCATGCACCCTGGGAAGAGCACCACATATTTTTGAAAATCCTCTAAACATGATAAAATCATATTATCTAAGAACATTAAATATACCAAAAAAACTCTATTTCCGCTGATGGTTTTATTTTCTTAAAGAATTGTGCTCTCCAATATCCGATATCTTGATCTCTTTACAGAAGTGAGAGGTGTTTACCAGTTCACCTATTTCACTTAATAGTTAACTCGGCTTTCAAATGAAGCATGCCATTGATGAAGAACGGGCTATCAGAAGCAATTAACGACGGCCATGTTGTCTTCCCGAACAAACTGCTAATGCATAGAGTCCTCTTCGAAGAAATGAATGGGAAAGTTCCAGATCTTTTGATGACGAATCCTTCCCTAGGCATCCTCCTCACCGAAAACACATACATAACCTCAATATCAGTAAATGGCTCCCTCAGTGTCAGTTCAAGCGTAAAATATACTCTCGAGCCAATCCGAAGAAAAAATTTCTGTTTTCCCAATTGAAATTCCTGTGAGTAGCGGTTGATTCCTAAGTTGCACATATTCACACACTCCTCCCTCGGAAGATCGAAGTAGACGACGACCGACCGCTTGTTGGACTCCTCAGGCTCTATCATTCTCACAGGAATACAATCGCTAGTCCTTCTGATAAACCTTCTATTATTATTGTTGTTGTTGTTGTTGTTGCTGCTGTTGGTGTCCTGTGAAGATGGCTCCATTTTGAAAATAAGCGCATCATTCACAATGGAAATAGCGAGATCATGGTCCAAATCATCGCAGGTCAGAATTTCTCTCAACTTGTCACATGTCATGTAAGGGAAACGCACTATACGACCAATGCACAATCCCAGAGCTTCGCGCCTCTGCTCCAGTCCTGGATACCGCTTTCGGCCCCACTCAAGCACGAGATCGTAGATCTCCCCTTCCGACGAGAACGGGGCCTCATCCCGCCCCAACAAGACTGCGATGACCGCCATTGGAAGATTCGGCAACTCCTCCTTCAATAGACTCAAGTCACGGTACCGGTTCTCCAGGTACCGTATCGCGGCCCCCCTCAAAGCTCGAACCTCTGCATTCATCATCAGACAAGAGGGGAGTTCGAAGTAACGCGACACGGACTCTATCGTTATCTTCAACTCTAAGAGATGTTTGATGCAGTCTTTCGTGCACGAGACGACCTGAAACTTGTCCGCCGTCATCAATAGGTCAAAGAGCGCATCGTAACTCTTCGTCGTCGCCGACGAGAGTTTTCGCCCGTAAATGTGGTGCAAGAGCTCCATGAAGGGGGCTTCCTCCGAGTCGAGGATCTTGATGGCGGTCTCGCTCTTTGAGTCCGATTCTTTCATGCCATTGGAGAAGAGCTTGCGGAAGAACGGGCTCTTCAGGGATAGGATTACGGAGCTTACGTGGAGCCGTTCGACTCGTGGTTCGTAGCTTTCGTCGTCACGTTTGCGTTTGCGCTTGTAATTTTGGACCCCGTTGCCCATGCTGTCAGAGTCTACTGATGTGATCTCGATGTGTAACATGCGATCGGAGAATTGAGGGTCGTTGAAGGCAAATTGAAAGGAGTCTTCATCGCCTTCATGCTCCATCTTTCTTTTACCTCCGGGGTTGCTCATGGCCCTCAAAAGCTGCAGATTAATTCATATTTTTTTTCAGTGATTATATGGCATGGAATTTTTAAAATAGTTCATAGAAAATTTATTTAAACAAATCTAAATAAAATAGGATGAAAGGAAAAGCAAACAAACAAAGAAATGCATAAGTTGAAAAAAAATTAAAAAATCTGGAAAATGAAAATAAAAGGCAATAAATAGAAATTTTATTTATTTAAATCTTTTCGGACTGGTTGTAGACTCACAATTCGCATAAAGGGAAAAAAACGCCGTTATTGAGACAAAAACAGAGGACCTGTTCCAATAATAATAATATAAAAAAAGCAGAGGACGTGTTTGATCAAAATCATTAAAAAAAATCAAATCCGTAATAAATTTATTCACTGAATTCATTCATTCAAAGGAAATTAAATTAAGGGGGTAAAACATCTTTGCTCAACATCTGTAAAATGATTAAAAAGAACAAAACCATATATGAGAACGGTTGCCTCACGCACAAAAAAGTACTCTCTCGTTACCTTGTCAACCTGAATAATTCATTCATGTTAGAATACAATACATCTCGAACTGAGATGTGAACTTATTAACTATAATAACTATCCTCTAGTAAATTATCCTCTTCAAACATTTGTTGTTGTTCACCTCCATTTGTTTTTTTTTTCACAATTTTTTGTGGCATTACATAATTCATCATTGATTCTGCATCAATTAAAGTAGGTTTTTATATTTCATGAAATTTTTCCATTTTCTAAAAGCTAATATCATTTTTCTACCAATGCTAATTTTTGTTTCTCGTGTATACTGTATAGTAAAGTTAACTATCTTCTTTATCAATGCTAATCAGAATAATAGTCTTATGCCAAAATTGATCATGTTCTTGGTTGGACATCTTTCATTTTCCATTGTGATTCAGGGTTCACTCCAATCCAACAACAGATCATCAATACTAATACACAAAGCACGTGATATAATATCTCATGTTATATATACATACATACTCAAATTTGATAGTACTGATAAGAAAATTTAATAATTATTAAATAAATCAATTTAATTTTATTATGAATTTACAGGTGAAAGAAATATTTTATCATTTAAAAATAATCCAATATTTGTTTCTAGAACTCAATGAATTAAAAAAAAAAAAACATATAGATTTCTTTCTATCATTATCCTAGTTTAAAATCAATAAAAATAAAAACAATGTAGAAGAGAGATTGTTTGCTCAACAAAATAAATAAATAAAGAGTATTTGAAACTGACCTCTATGTTTATAGGGCTCTGGTTGTGTGATATTGGAAGACTAAATCCCTGGATTCTATTCTACAACAATGATAAATGATTCTCTGTTTCCTGACCTCAAAATCAATAAATGTGGCTTCCAAAGCTCTATAGTTGAGGCATCAAAACATATAACTTCTCTTGTGCTTTTTGTGACTCTTCCTTCTCCTTGAGTTATCAAAGAATGTGCACTTCATTGAACTACTATAAGCAATAAAAAAATTTGTTTGTTAGAATACAGGAAAAAGTTCTTCAATGAAAGGAGTTAAATGCTCCATTTATATATAACCTTGAAAAAATATCAAACTAGAAAAGAGAAAACTAGATTTATTAGATGTAAAAAGAAAAATTAGAAATATAATAACTATCTAATAAATATTCTTTAACATTGTTAACTTAAATTCACCCAATTGAAAGGAAACTATAATTAATGGAGTGAACGAAAAACCACAAATGCTTACATTGAAAAATCAAACAAATACACTAGCTAAATTGAG
>CM060860.1:14131415-14212660 GCA_030737845.1 Acorus calamus
TCATGAAACAAATTGAGCTAAACCCACTATTATAAAAACCTCCAGCAGAATGAGCTGCGGAGGGATCTTCATAAGAAAGGCAAGCATCTCCCTTGCTGTTTCCACTATCATCTGTGTATATCTTAATATTATAAGGCCACTGGTCCTTGTAACCTCGCTTCTGCTTAATCCTTCCAACCTGACGAAGAAAGTTGTAAGGGAAAAGTTGCGTAAACATGGGCATGCAATGTAAATTCAAGAATCCATAGGATGCAAAGAAATGGATTGTATAACAAAATAAAATTCACAATAATAAGATGAGCCAACAACAAAGTACATCTTCAAAAGTCTTTCAAAAATAAAAATTGTTGTAATGACACTGCAACCATTGCTGTAGTTTTTAAACTGAGTTGTCCATTAAATTTTTTTGAAAAACAAAAAAAGACAGCAACCAATGGTGTTACGATTATAAATATCATGGAACAATTGTGTGCCTATTATTGAAAAGGCACATTACCATATAAAATTCAAACATAAATTTTTAACACATGATTGGTTTTTTTTTTGATATATCACCATAGTTCAAAACCATGTGCGGATCGCATTGTATGCATGCATATGCGGCTTGGACCGAACATTCGCACAGGGTAAGGCAACCGTTTCCGTTCGAACTGACATTCGCCGTTCGAACGGCCGAATGGTATCGAATTACCGTTCGAACGAAATTCAAACAGAGGTAAGTTTTACCGTTCGAACTGAATTTTTGCCCTTTTACGAAGCCCATTTGAACTGAATTCGAACATGCGCCACATATTGGGGGGAATGTGCGCCCGGGGGCGCACATCAGCATGTGCGGACGTGCGGCCGCACTTCAAACTATGAATATCACATCTAGTTTCTATGATGAATGTTCACGTGCTGCATATAAATGTTTCTAGATCACTGATAATAACTGCAGCGCTAGTTGTTTCCTTGTAAAATCAATACGCAACAAGCTTGGTTCAACATCCCAAATATTTAAACTGTCTTTCTTATTACTGCATGTCTAGATACATCAATTGGAATTCAGCAAATTGTTTTCTATCAACTAATTGACCATTGCTTTTCTAGCAACTGCTCTAGCACATGCCAAAAAGAGAATATAATCAATACTGATTTTCTATCAACTAATTGACCACGCTCTATAGCTTGCCAAAAGTCACTCTCATCATTCTCACACTGCAAGACCCCAATCAAATATATTTACATTCCTTTTTCCTATAGGATTATTTGTTCTCTACATGCACGTCATGGGTATTTTCAATTTTCATTCATAATAGTTTTGCTTCTAATGTTTCAAACTTTCAATTTAGAAAAAAAATCCTTCCAATGCTATCTCAAGCTGTCTGGCTAACAAGGAAGGAGAAACTGTTCAAAGCAAGTAAAGTTATGTTGAGAATACATACATTAGCAGTGTCAGCTTCTTCAAGGACCAGTGCATGCACACCCTTGGTGCTGCTGACATGGGTTCTCTTCGAGGGGAAAATTATCTTTTTTGTTTTCTTTTGAAGAAAAAGGTGGGCAATCGCCCTCATTTAATTAGGGAGACGAGAGCCCAAAGGATATCTTTATTGTTGAGTAAGTGTTACAAAAGGCTAAGTAAAAGGGATGGGAGTATGGGACATTCCATGTGTCAACCATCCCTCTCTTTATCTAATTTTCCTTTGCTTTAACATGCACAAGGAGTTTACCAGTTACCATTTATCAGAAATAAATCAATAATAAGAAAAATAAAGAGAAAAATGGACCTGCTAATGACTCATTTTTATTACCCCTTTTACCGATAAGATCACGATAAACTATCTTTTGGGCTGGATAGGATACCAGAATTTTAAGATCAATACATGAAGGTTAACATGAAGGTTTCTGAAATGTCCTTTTGTTATCTGTTAAGTGAATTAGAAACCAAAGACAAGAAAGATTCATAATTTACATTTACATAATAACATGAGCTTACTTTTCTATGCCTATCATGCTTTTTCAACTACAGGAACAAATGAATTGAAATAAAAAAAACAATTACTTTACCATTAGATCAATTATAATGTGTGTAACTCAGGCTCAACATTGGGAGTTAGCTATTGCATGAGTGACAAATCAGATGTATGAGGATTGCTTCTAGACATTGTAGATTTTATTATGTGTCTACAAAATTATACTTACTATATGCAACATGGACATACGCTATATGAATCTATAAGGTGGTCTGTACATATCAATCCTGAATCAGTATCATTCAACACCACTTAAGTCATGAACAATTAATGGGTTTATTACTGAAATAGTGCCCTCAAGCCACTTTCATATACATGTCAAAGTTTACATCTCTCTCCCAATAAGGAACACAAGGATGCGGTCATGATAGACCCTTTCCTATTCAATTCCAAAAATTAGATTAATCATTTTGAAAAGCTCAAAATAAAAGGAAAACATTTTTTCCACTTGATTGAAAAAAGTGGGGAATGCAATGATCATCATAAAGAGGACAATATGATAAGCACAATGAGAAACACACACGACTCACGATCATTCAATCCAAGAAACAACATAGAGAAAAGTAATTATATTACACATTTATATTGTTCATATGAAGGTACAATAAGTAACATGAAATTGGGGGTGGGGGTTGAATCTGATGAAGTATATACAAAGACACCATTTTTATTCTCTCAAGTTAAATTATCTTCTACATCAAAGTCCATTGACATTATTACAATATGCACGTTACAAACACTATATGACCTCAATAAAGATCAATCTTTAGAGACCATAAAGGTTTATCAGTCAAACTTCCAATAAAATGAAATATCTACATCAAACGAATTACAACCCCCCCCCCCCCCAACCACCCCAAAAAAAAGGTAACACAGCCAAGAGAATGCAAACGACATATCAATCCATACTACTAATGCATGCTTCCATTAAACATAGAACCAATAGTCAAAATCACAATGAAACACAAGAATGCCACTGAAAGAAACATCAAAGAACAAAGAAAACAAGGCACAAATTTTATTTTATTTTTACCTGTCCAATTCCTCCAAAGAGCTCTTGCAGTTCAGTTGTAGTAACATCCGGGGGCAGATTAGATATGTAAATCCTTGAGTTATCACACATCTCATCGCAGTTCTCATCACACTGCTTCACCTTCACAGGAGACTCCGCGACAGGGGGACCTCCACCATAACCCCCACCACCTCTGGGAGGACCACCATACCCACCATCATAGCCACCTGGTGGGCCCCCTCTCGCCGGACCCCCACGAGGTGGACCACCATCACCACCATACGGTGGAGGCACACCATAAGTGGGCGGCAAAGAATTTGGCCTCCCACCACCATAGCTACTCGGGGGAGCCATTGGAGGCTCTGCCCCATAAGAACCGGTAGAGGGCGGAGCCGCATAGCTTCCACCATAAGACATTGAAGAGGGTGGAGGGACCTGAGCATACCCACTATCGTCCCTACCGTAAGAACCTCCTCCGCCTCTCCCTTCAAAACCACCACCTCCGTAATTCCCACCCCTGCCACTGCTGTTCCCACCATAACCACCACCCCACCTCCGCCTCCACCTCCTCTGTTATAACCACCACCACTGCCGCCACCTCCTCCCCCGCCACTAGGGCTTGGAGCACCGCATTTATTACACTCCGTCCGTCTCGCAAAATTCAGGTTTCCACAACTGCTCAAGAAAGATTCATTATTCAAATCAATTTTTTGAAAAAAAAAAACGGAAGGGATTGCAAGAGAGATCAGATGAACAGACCTAGGGTTAGGGCAGGTCCAATCACCGTCTCGTCCACTTCCGCCACCTCCTCGACCGCCGCCTCGTCCTCCGCCGCCCCGACCGCCGCCTCCACCTCGGCCTCCGCCTCCATATCCTCCACCGCCGCCGTCACCGTATCCTCCACCACCACCTCCATAGCCACCTCCACCGCCACCGCCACCGCCATAGCCACCTCCGCCGCCTGCGAAACAGAACACCAGATGAAGATGGCAAATCGATGACCCTAAAAGGGAACAGAAACATGAAAACCCTAACAACCTCTAGGGTTTCCACCGTATCCACCGCCGCCTCTGCCGTATCCGCCGTCCGATCCCGACATGGCTTTTTCAAGAAGAGACTCTTCAGAAGAAAAAAAATTATTTTTCGAGCTTAATCGAAAGAGAGAACCCTAGAGAGAGAGAGAATTCAAGTTAGGGCACGAACGAGTAGATCTTCTACGAGTAGATTTATAGAAGGACGTGTAACAATAATAGACGTCCGATCTAGATTTCTGATGGCGGTGGACGTCCTCCCAAGTGAAACTTTCTACGATGGAACAGCCGTCTGATCTTGATCTATCAATGTGGGGATCCCAAGATTATTTGGGAACACCAATCTCCACCATACAAAGCGAGAAACGTCAGATCTCCTGATCAAACGGTCAAAATATGTGAAGCAATCCCAGTCATCCTATTAAAAAAGGTTATTTATATAAATATCTTTTAAAAAATCTAATTTAATCAAACTTTATTTCCAGCGATACCTAACAAAATAATTGAAGTTATACACGCGTGTCTTTATATTTAAAGTTTTACAAATAACTTTAAAAAAGACATTCATTTATAATTTATATCTTTTGAAGGGTAATACTGGGAATAAGGTTGCAGTATAATATTTGGGTTAAAGACATCTACGCCCCTACAAACATGAAAAAACTCATATAAGTCCCCACCAAAATTGGAACAAATTTACGAGTCCCTAAAAACTCACAAAAATCCAATTATCATCCCTAAGTTAAATTTTCAGCCAATCTTAATGAAATATTCCTATAATATTCAATCACATATAATTATGTAGACATTGAAATCCCTATAAACAGTCATAAAGATAAATTAGTCCCTACAAAAGATAAAATTACCCCTGAAAAACTTTTACATTAAATTGTATACACAATGCAATCTTTATAAACAATCATAAAGACAATAATATAATCTTAAAACACAATTAAATGTAAAAATCTTCAGGCATTTTTGTCTTTTACAGATACCAATTTGTCTTTACGATTGTTTATAAGGACTATAATGTCTATCCAATTAAATGTAAAAGTCTTTCAGGGGTAATTTTATCTTTTACAGGGATTAATTTGTCTTTATGATTGTTTATAGGGACTGCAATGTGTACATAATTTAATGTAAAAGTTTTTCAGGAACAATTTTATCTTTTGTATGGAATAATTTATCTTTATGACTGTTTATAGGGACTTTAATGTCTACATAATTATATGTGATGGGATATTCTAGGAATATTCCGTTAAGATTGGATGAAAATGTAACGGGATGATAATTGGTTTTTGTGAGTTTTCAGGGATTCGTACGTCTGTCCCAATTTTAATAGGGACATATATGGGTGTTCCCATGTTTATAGGGACTTAGATGTCTTTAACCCATAATATTTTAACATTTTTTAAAAGTATTTATTCAAATAAAGATTTTTTTCATCACCCTCTTTCCCAACCACCTAAAAAAATTTAAGTGGTGGGGACAATAAAGGGGAATAGAGAGGGGGGGGAGAAAGAAAGTAGAGTAGAGAAGGGCAATAGATGGAGGATGCCGAAAGTGGTTGAAGGAAAAAGAGAATGTAAAAGAGTGAGAGAGGGGGGTGTGTGTAGGGGGGCGGGAGTAGGTTGGCGGTCGGACAAGGTTGGTCATATTCCTCAACCTCTCTTTCTCTCTCCTGCTCCTACTCTTCCCTAAACTCTCTGCCCACTCCATCGTCGCCTCCTTGACCTCTTTTTCTTTTACTCCCTCTTATCTCTCTCCCTTTCCCTATCCCTCCCGGAGACTCTCCATTTCCCTAGCCCTCCCGGGTCTCCTTTGATGTCATCCATTTACCTTCCTCTTCACCAACCGCCCTCATTTGCCTTCCTTTACTTTTTCTTCCCTTGTCTCCCACCCTCTCTCCTAGAGTCGGATCCTTTATGATCCAACACATGGAGGCATCCTATGACATGCATCTAAATGTGCCACATAGACATAATATATACTTTTTAAGTGTGTGTAACACGCAATTAAAGTGATCACAAAATCTTATAATGCATACACACTTTACAAAAGTTTATTTCGTCTACATTATCTCCATTGTTCATGCCTCAACTTCTTGTGTGGTATCATAAAGGATCCTCTCCTTGTCTCTATTATTCCAACTATAAAAAAAATGAACATTGTTACACTAATTTTTTTTTACAATCTAAAATACAGTCTTATATGTCTCATTAGAAATTCAGTGAAGCATATATATCGTTAGACGATGTGTATATCTTATTTTTTTACATTTATTAAAAATGAATTTATTCAACTCAAAATAGAACGATATATGTTTTTTTATCAAAACATATACCTCATTAAATAATATTTATTTTATAAAAATTTAAAAACATCTGTGATCTGAGTTTTGAATGATAAAAAAGACTGAATCTGACATTTGGTGGGGCTAAGAGATTTGAGTGCGTTCTCTTTATTAAAACTTATCAGTACCGACAATGAGCGTATCCAAATTCTAGACTCTTCCCCTCCCTCTATGACGGAACAAAAATCCAACCAGAGAAGACACCCCATTGCGGTCACACCAATCTCCAGATAAACTACACGAGTCCTCCACACACACCTCTACCACCATTCAATCCCCATCGTCCACATGTCCTCCACCCAAACCCTCCCCCCATCATTCCCCTTCATCAATCCCCACTTCTCCCAAAAGGGGGCCGTTATTTCCACCCCATTAGTTGTTCACCCCACCCCTTGAAAGAATAGAAATTCATTTTTTTTAAATGTGAGATCCCACCACGTCGAGTTTCAACAACAACAACAAAGAAGAACGAGAAACTCCCGTCTTCACCGGAGATGACCCTCTTCTCCCTCTCACGGTCCAATCCCCCTCCCCCAGGCCGGACGACCAGATCTTCCACCACGGCGTCTGTGCAACGGCAACACCACCACAACCTACAAGTGCATCACCAAGTTTTTATTAATTTTTGCCTCCACGGGTGTCTATTCAATTTTGATCATAAACACAACAGAAAGGGAAAAAAGAAACACATCATCAAAGCATTGAATCAAAAGCTTAAAAAAACAACAAAAAAATTCTAACTAGATTAAAGATAAAAACTTACGATGAGTGAAACTGAAACCCGTGTTCGTCGACCCTCTTCTTTTCATGTCTTCTGCCGAGCTGTCACGATATACAAAAAATAAAATGAAAAGAAAAACAAAACCCACTGATCTCATCAAGTGAAACCATGAAAAACGCATCAAATGAGCAACTTCAAAGCATGGACTTCTTTGTGTTCTTACTCTCTTATCAATAGATTTTGCTCCAAGTAGAGACTGGACAACGGTGGTGGTGCAGATGTATAGACGCCGTGGTTGAAGAATTGATCGACAGGGAAAAGGTCGGTCTGGGAGAGGGAGGAGAGGGTCCGCTCCAATGAAGACGAACGAGTCATAGACTTGGTGCTCGTCCTTCTTTGTTGCTGTTGTTTGTATTCGACGGGATGGGATCTCACCTTTCAAAAAAAATGAATTTTTATTTTTAAAGGGGTGAGGTGAGTAACTAATGGGGTGGAAATAACGCCCCCTCCCAAAATCCCAATCTTTCTCCCTCTGTTTTGGAAACTATACTTCTCAGTGTCTCCCCTGCATTCACCCTCTCCTCCGTCCCCTCCTCAGATGGGTCCCTGTAAGACCTGTGAATTTTATCTTATTTATATATTTAAATTAAATATATAAATGTGATATTTGAATTGAAATTTGTGTGTTTTGTGTGTTTTTAAGTTTTGGCCATTTAGTATATCCTTATGGGCCAATTTCAATTTACAATTTGAAATACTAATTAATATGTTGAAATTTTTATATATTTTTATTTTTAAGATCTTCAAGATCTTAAATGGTTACAATCTTATCAACATTGGAACTCAAAAGATTAAGTTTGAGATTTCATTGTTATTGATTTTGAGGGACCCCGTTTTGAATTTGTGAATTTCTTATAATATGCTCTAGGGATCTATATGTAATTCGGATAGGGACCTATTTATAAATATAAAATAAGAAAGGGGTCGTTTTGTCATTTCGTTAGATTTTGGTATCTAAATATATATGTCTATATAAGGGTGTGCCGTGTGCGGTGGGTCTCGTCGGTTCGGCAGAAACCGAGAGAGAGAGAGAGAGAGAGAGAGAGAGAGAGAGAAGGGGGGGGGGGGGGGGGGGGGGGATTAGAGAGAGAGAAAAAAAAAGTATTTATTCTTTTTCTTTTTATCATTTAATTATTAGATCAATGTTTAGCTATTTTGATTTTTAAGATTTTAATAAAAATAGAGTTTTGATTTATTATTTATTTTAAGGATTAAATATATTTTTATGTTATGGGATATTTAGTTTTTGATCAAGTTATGGTTTTAATATGTATATGTTTATGTTGTTAGATTCTTATGATTTTATAAAAACAAGGGTTTTGATCTATTATTATTTTTATTAGATCTATATTAGATATTTAGATTTTTGAGTCTTCATAAACTTAGGTTTTCGATTTATTATTTATTTTAAAGATTAGATTTATGATCAGATTTCTAAAATATAAGTTTTTTAATAATACTAGGGTTATGATTTATGCGTATACTTAATAAGATTTATTTATTTTCAAATTTTACTAATTAAAAGTTTATTTTTTTTAAAAGAAAAGGATGTTTTATATTATTTTATGAATTTTTATTATTTTATTATTATTTTGAATTTCTGGATTTTTGTCTTTTCTGTTTTATCTTTTCTGGTTTCGTCTTTTAGTGTCTGGTTTTATTGTAAATAAGTTTTTGATCTTTTTCTTAGGTTGTGGTATATATGGATGAGTTTTGATTGTTGGGTATAAAAATTTATACATAATAATTATTGATAGGTAACTAGGTCTTTGGCCTAGGCTTGAATAATATGTTTAAATTAATAATTTATTTGATTTATCTAGGTTATAATTTTTTGTTGTGGGCTTCATTCTCCGGACCTAGGGTCTATTTGAGGTGAGTAGGCCTATTGATTTATTTTATGTGAGTTTTTCTCTACATCGTTGAATTTTACGTGTTCATTTATTTGTATGATATTATGTGATATCTACACATTTATATTATGATTATTTTGCATGATTTTGATATTTTACAAATTGATGAAATTGCATTTCTTACTGAATAAAGTTACATGATTTAATTCATTCGTCTTGTCATTTAAAATAGCATGAATTATGCTATTCATGTTTCAAAAATTAACACAATACATTTTTTATGTTGATGTTTTCGACATAACATTTGGATTAATGATTTTCATTTCGAGACTTTTGAAAAAAAAAATTTAGGACTAGTGGAGACAACCTAGTCCTAGGAGATTTTATTAAGATGCATATCATGACATATTTTCTGGAATAAATCCCCCCGTAGTATTTCGCCTTTGGGGAGGAAGGTCTAGGACTCGAAGAGTCCGAAGATTGGTGAGGGGTGTGGTAAAGCATTCCTTACAGCGGCGGATTCCTTTGTTTGGAGTCTGCAGCAACCGGGGCATCCTGTGCTGGTGTTCTCGTAGTGATGGCAGCGGCGACCCATCAGCGTCTTCTAGATCCGACGTCTCCTCGAGGGAGCTTTTTGAGCGATTCAGTCGTTTGGGGCTTGGCACACCTGTTTTGGGGTACGGTTCTTCCGATTGAGAACCCTACCCGGTCATATCATTTAAGCTGCATGATTTCTATGACGTGGACCAAGGATTGGGCCACGTGATTGCATTAAAATTATATTATATTAAGCTCATGAATTTAATTTGATTTTTAAAAGAAAATTCTTATTTTTTATATATAAATATATATAATATATGATGATTTTTTTTTCTCTCATGATTTCTCTAATGTGGGCCAAGGATTGGGTCACGTGCGCATTAAAATATTTTTTAAAAAAAATTTATGATTTTAAATTGATTTAATGAAATAAAAGATTTATTAAATAAAATTCTAATTTTTATAAAACTTTATTTTATATATACTGTCACGTGAGATAATTTGTTAGTGGACTTATTCACTGAGTTAATCACTCACCCTATTCGATATGGGCTGGTTGTTTCATAACCAGGTAGCTCATCTTCTGAGGACCAAGACAAAGCTTGAACTTTCATACGCTTCAGGGATCTCGTCGAAGTGGCAGTATTGGAGAATAAATAATAGTCACGGTCAACTATTTGGATTTACTTTAATTTAGATGGCTCCCACAGGGGTGGTTTGTTATGTATTTTCTTTTCAGTATATGGTCTTCGCAAAAACTCTGATATATTGTAAAGTCATTAGTGATTTAATACCGTTGGTATTATTTATTTTATTATTATCGGTTTTATTATATTTATATTATATGGGTATCATATAAGAAAAAAAAAGAGCTGCAAATTTTGGTCTTGTAATTGGATTGAATTTAGTAGCGACCCGTTTACCGTCCGATAAGCGGTTAGGTAAATGTGGGGCGTTACAGTCCCTCCCCCCACTTTTCCCTCACACCCAGTCTCATGTGGCTCTGTCACTGGTCCTATATATATAATAAAAATAATAAAATATATGTATCGTTAGATGAGATATATAGCTTATTAATTATTTTTTACATTTATTAAAAATAGGTCTATTAAATTCAAAATGGAGTGATACACACTATTCATCAAAGCATATACCTCGTTAGATGATGTTTACTATTCTACAAAATATTTGTAGTCTGTCTTTTAAACTGTAAAAAATTTATATTTAACACCGTTAAAAGGATATTCTACTTTTGTTTGATAAAAATTAACTTAGGAGTATACGTGTACAACGATCAAATTTTCTAAGCATAATCATCTTTTTAAGCAGGTTTTAATGCAAAATAGATGTTTTTCTGAGGGTATGTATGCAAATTTTTTAAATTTAAATGTCCCAATGATCATAAGAGCATATCAGTCTATTCAAGTTATATTTAACACCTTTAACGAAATATTTCACTTTTATTTGACATAACCTAATTCAGAGGTATACATGCACAACGATCAAATTTATAGGGGTATATGTGCAATTACTTTTTAAACAGGGTATAATGCCAAATAGATATTTTTTTTTCCAGAGGTCGACATGCAAATGTCCCTCACATGTATATGACTCGTGATTACGTGCGGTGCGGACGTGCGGATTCGATGTGCGTCGTCCGATCGCGGGTCCATCGCATCGAACGGTCGGGTGCGATTCACGTCGACCATTGGATGCGATGGACCCGCGATCGGACGACGCACGTCGAATCCGCACGTCCGCACCGACCGCACGCTATCACTCGACTATATATATATATATATATATATATATATATATATATATATATATATATATATATAGGGATTTGATATTATGCGGATGGTATGGGAAAAGGACCACGGTGCGGGATTGAATCTGGGCCGTTCGATCGATGATCTCTCGATCGGACGGCCAATGCTTTTTTTTAAAAAAAAAAAGAAAAGAAAGGGGAACCGGTGGAACCGGTTCCACTAAAAAGAGAGTTGTGTGAAGAGAGAGAGACTCTCTTCCTCCCCTGTTAACACCCAAAACAAAGAGAGAGAGAGAGACTTTCTTCCTCCCCTGTTAACACCCAAAACAAAGAGAGAGAGAGCTCTTCTTCCTCCCCAGTTAACACCCAAAAAGAGAGTTCTCTCTTCCTCCCCTGTTAACACCCAAAACAAATCTCCCCCTCTTATCCTCTGCCGGCATTCCCTTCACCGGCACCGGCACCGGCGTCCCCTTCCGGCATTCCCTTCACCGGCACCGATACCCCCATCCACTGTAAGATTTTATTTTACCCTTCTTGATTTACATTGATGACTTAGGGTTTAGGGTTTTGTTCTTTTAAGGATTTTCAAGTTTTGTGTTTTTTTTTCTTTTCTTTTAAGGGTTCCTTTGTCATGTTCTTGAAGGGTTTGTAGTTTTTTAGGTTGATTAGTTAGAGGTTTTTTTTTTATTTAGAATTGATAAATATTTTTTTTTCATTTGAAGGGGTGAAATTTATATAATGTTGGGTTAATGGGTTTGATTTGAGCATTGCGATAGGAAACAAAGGAAATGTATATATATTTATTTTGTTGAGTTATGATTCTTGATACAAAGTGATGGTTTGAGAATAAATGTTATTTGTGATCATGCGGTTTTTTGAGGTTGTTGGTTAATTAACAAAATTTGGAATACTTTATGCTTGTGACATATATCTCTAAAAATCTCTTTGTAATACCATCCAAGGTTGATGATCTATTCAAATAAAGTGGCAGTCTCGAACCAACAAGAAAATGCCACTCTGATTGAATATGGTATTTGAATTAACTTAATTTTAATCAGTCAAGTGTGCTTCTTTTGTTAATCAACAATAGTCACCTACCATGTAAAATCTAAGGAAAATATTGGCTCAATCTTTTTTACTGTCTAAAATGTTGGTTTTATATATTTTTATTTTTTTAAATAGTAAACATCGAGTAATGAGGTATATAAAAGTTTTTTAACAGAAAGTATTTGACATTGGTTTAACATTCACACACAAGTTTCTAAATTGCATTGATTTAGTAAATAATAGATTGGAAATGTTGAATTTGGTGTGCATTCAAGTCTTGGCTTTGACAATTGTTATTCTCTGGTGGTGTATTAGTAATTACGAAGGCACTTGATTCTAAAGATTTCATGTATGCAGATACTTTATATAGGGAAACATATATATGAAATTTTGAAACTGTCAGCAACCATAATGTAGATTGAATCTTTATCTTAAAAATCTAAAGAGACTGCATCTACTTCCTAATAATAAAGTATTTTGTCCATCCATGTTGTCTTAAATATGAGAATGTCCATGTTGTCTTGCACTCCTCTATGTTTCCTTGAATAGTTTCCTTTTCGATATGAGTTACATCTGTGTGTTAATGTTTTTTTTCTCTCTCTTATTGTTTTTGTTTTTTATATAAGTTGCATATCTTAAGAACAAATAAAAGGGGATAATTGATGGGGGTTGGCAACTCAATGACTGTGTGACATCTCCCAAACAAAATAATGGTACTGATTGTGGTGTTTTTGTTTTAAAATATATGGAGTGCTTAAGCTAAGCTAAAGAATTTCAATTCATATATGTAAGGACATTTTTCTTTTAAATGTATGTAAATCATGATTAGTTTTTATTATTTATATAATTGTTATGCATGGAAATTTTTCAGGTTGACATGGATAATATCCAGGGAAAGCTAGCAGCTCTCATATTGCAGAAAAATGAGACTTTAACATCGGATGCAATCGGTTGAAGATCACAGATCTTAATTTGTCTTTTTTGTAACATGCCAAAATAATGATGTGTAATGTGCTCATATTTCTATGTTACATGCTCTTTTTATTTTGTAACTTAAACGGTGTTACAATCTCATATTTATTGTATATAAAATACCAAAGAAGCATTGCATATGAGATGTGTTTAGCAAGTGACGTGTAAAAATAACAGGAATACGATGCTTTACAACGGGTGGTATTCATGCGTTCGTATGCATGTGCTACTATAATATTATGTAATAGGTTAAGTTTGTGAAAAGTTGTGTGTGTAAATATGATTTCAAACAAAGAATAAATTAGGTATGTATGTATTTCAAGCCTACAGGTGATTACGCCACTTCAGCAATATATGCACCCTATTAAATGTATATAGGTAAGTGTGTCTTAAAACACATCCAGAGATATTTTGATAGCTTCAAATAGAATGATGTATGTATGTAAGTTATTCCCACATGTAGTTAAGTCACTCTACCAATATATGTAACCCGTTAATTTTATATAAATAATTGTGTCTTAAAACACGTCCTTAGATATTGATAGTTTCGGACAATTACTAAATGCAAGCGTGTATGTATATAATTTAAGCCTACAGGTGACTAATTCACTTCAACAATATATGTAACCTGTTATATTTATGTAGCTAAATATTTCTTAAAACACATTTAGGGATATTTTGGTAGATTCAAATAATGAGTGTATGTATGTAATTGATTTGCACAGATAGTTAAGTCACTTCACCAATATATGTAAACTATTAAATGTATGTAGGTAATTATGTCTTAAAACAATTCAGAGATATTTTAAAAGGGCTTCAAATAGTGAGTGTATGTATGTAATTTATTCTCACAGGTAGTTAAGTCCCTTCACACATATATGTAACTAGTTAGTCTTATGTAGGTAACTGTGTCTTAAAACACATCCAGAGATGTTGGTAGCTTCAAAGAGTGAATAAGTTAAATCGTGTATGTATGTAATTTATGCTCACAGGTGGTTAAGTCCCTTTACACATATATGTAACTAATTAGTCTTATGTAGGTAATTGTGTCTTAAAACACATACAGAGATATTGGTAACTTCACACAGTGAATAAGTCAAATCGTGTATGTATATAATTTATTCTCGCAGGTAGTTAAGCCCCTGCACACATATATGTAACTAATTAGTCTTATGTAAGTAACTGTGTCTTAAAACACATCCAGAGATGTTGGTAGCTTCAAATAGTGAATAAGTCAAGTCGTGTATGTATGTAATTTATGCTAACAGGTAGTTAAGTCCCTTCACACATATATGTAACTAGTTAGTCTTATATAGGTAACTGTGTAAAAAAAACATCCAGAGATATTGTAAATTTACACAGTGAATAAGTTAAATCGTGTATGTATGTACTTTATGCTCACAGGTAGTTAAGTAGTTACAACTATTTGAAGCTACCAACATCTCTGGATGTGTTTTAAGATACAGTTACTTACATAAGACTAATTAGTTACATATATGTGTGAAGGGGCTTAACTACCTGCGAGAATAAATTATATACATACACGATTTGACTTATTCACTGTGTGAAGTTACCAATATCTCTGTATGTGTTTTAAGACACAATTACCTACATAAGACTAATTAGTTACATATATGTGTGAAGGGACTTAACCACCTGTGAGCATAAATTACATACATACACGATTTAACTTATTCACTCTTTGAAGCTACCAACATCTCTGGATGTGTTTTAAGACACAGTTACCTACATAAGACTAACTAGTTACATATATGTGTGAAGGGACTTAACTACCTGTGAGAATAAATTACATACATACACTCACTATTTGAAGCCCTTTTAAAATATCTCTGAATTGTTTTAAGACATAATTACCTACATACATTTAATAGTTTACATATATTGGTGAAGTGACTTAACTATCTGTGCAAATCAATTACATACATACACTCATTATTTGAATCTACCAAATATCCCTAAATGTGTTTTAAGAAATATTTAGCTACATAAATATAACAGGTTACATATATTGTTGAAGTGAATTAGTCACCTGTAGGCTTAAATTATATACATACACGCTTGCATTTAGTAATTGTCCGAAACTATCAATATCTAAGGACGTGTTTTAAGACACAATTATTTATATAAAATTAACGGGTTACATATATTGGTAGAGTGACTTAACTACCTGTGGGAATAACTTACATACATACATCATTCTATTTGAAGCTATCAAAATATCTCTGGATGTGTTTTAAGACACACTTACCTATATACATTTAATAGGTGCATATATTGCTGAAGTGGCGTAATCACCTGTAGGCTTGAAATACATACATACCTAATTTATTCTTTGTTTGAAATCATATTTACACACACAACTTTTCACAAACTTAACCTATTACATAATATTATAGTAGCACATGCATACGAACGCATGAATACCACCCGTTGTAAAGCATCGTATTCCTGTTATTTTTACACGTCACTTGCTAAACACATCTCATATGCAATGCTTCTTTGGTATTTTATATACAATAAATATGAGATTGTAACACCGTTTAAGTTACAAAATAAAAAGAGCATGTAACATAGAAATATGAGCACATTACACATCATTATTTTGGCATGTTACAAAAAAGACAAATTAAGATCTGTGATCTTCAACCGATTGCATCCGATGTTAAAGTCTCATTTTTCTGCAATATGAGAGCTGCTAGCTTTCCCTGGATATTATCCATGTCAACCTGAAAAATTTCCATGCATAACAATTATATAAATAATAAAAACTAATCATGATTTATATACATTTAAAAGAAAAATGTCCTTACATGTATGAATTGAAATTCTTTAGCTTGGCTTAAGCACTCCATATATTTTAAAACAAAAACACCACAATCAGTACCATTATTTTGTTTGGGAGATGTCACACAGTCATTGAGTTGCCAACCCCCATCAATTATCCCCTTTTATTTGTTCTTAAGATATGCAACTTATATAAAAAACAAAAACAATAAGAGAGAGAGAAAAAACATTAACACACAGATGTAACTCATATCGAAAAGGAAACTATTCAAGGAAACATAGAGGAGTGCAAGACAACATGGACATTCTCATATTTAAGACAACATGGATGGACAAAATGCTTTATTATTAGGAAGTAGATGCAGTCTCTTTATTTTTAAGATAAAGATTCAATCTACATTATGGTTGCTGACAGTTTCAAAATTTCATATATATGTTTCCCTATATAAAGTATCTGCATACATGAAATCTTTAGAACCAAGTGCCTTCGTAATTACTAATACACCACCAGAGAATAACAATTGCCAAAGCCAAGACTTGAATGCACACCAAATTCAACATTTCCAATCTATTATTTACTAAATCAATGCAATTTAGAAATTGTGTGTGAATGTTAAACCAATGTCAAATACTTTCTGTTAAAAAACTTTTATATACCTCATTACACGATGTTTACTATTTAAAAAAATAAAAATATATAAAACCAACATTTTAGACAGTAAAAAAGATTGAGCCAAATTTTCCTTAGATTTTACATGGTAGGTGACTATTGTTGATTAACAAAAGAAGCACACTTGACTGATTAAAATTAAGTTAATTCAAATACCATATTCAATCAGAGTGGCATTTTCTTGTTGGTTCGAGACTGCCACTTTATTTGAATAGATCATCAACCTTGGATGGTATTACAAAGAGATTTTTAGAGATATATGTCACAAGCATAAAGTATTCCAAATTTTGTTAATTAACCAACAACCTCAAAAAACCTCATGATCACAAATAACATTTATTCTCAAACCATCACTTTGTATCAAGAATCATAACTCAACAAAATAAATATATATACATTTCCTTTGTTTCCTATCGCAATTAATAGGATGCTCAAATCCAAACCCATTAACCCAACATTATATAAATTTCACCCCTTCAAATGAAAAAAAAATATTTATCAATTCTAAACAAAAAAAAACCTCTAACTAATCAACCTAAAAAACTACAAACCCTTCAAGAACATGACAAAGGAACCCTTAAAAGAAAAGAAAAAAAAAACACAAAACTTGAAAATCCTTAAAAGAACAAAACCCTAAACCCTAAGTCATCAATGTAAATCAAGAAGGGTAAAATAAAATCTTACAGTGGATGGGGGTTATCGGTGCCGGTGAAGGGAATGCCGGAAGGGGACGCCGGTGCCGGTGCGGTGAAGGGAATGCCGGCAGGGGATAAGAGGGGGAGATTTGTTTTGGGTGTTAACAGGGAGGAAGAGAGAACTCTCTTTTTGGGTGTTAACAGGGGAGGAAGAAGAGCTCTCTCTCTCTCTTTGTTTTGGGTGTTAACAGGGGAGGAAGAAAGTCTCTCTCTCTCTCTCTTTGTTTTGGGTGTTAACAGGGGAGGAAGAGAGTCTCTCTCTCTTCACACAACTCTCTTTTTAGTGGAACCGGTTCCCCTTTCTTTTCTTTTTTTTTTTAAAAAAAAAGCATTGGCCGTCCGATCGAGAGATCATCGATCGAACGGCCCAAATTCAATCCCGCACCGTGGTCCTTTTCCCATACCATCCGCATAATATCAAATCCCTATATATATATATATATATATATATATATATATATATATATATATATATATAATGTGAAACATCCAATATATGTCATCGTTGGAGAATCCTATAAAAAAAGTTTATTTGCATAAATATCTCTAAAAAAATCTAATTCATTCGATATATTTACGTTGAAACTTTATTTTAAGCGATAACTATCAAAATAATTGAAGTTATACCCGAATGTCTTTATATTTTAAGTTTTTTTAAAAAAACCCTTAAAAGAGACATTCATTTTTAATTTAAACCCTTTTGAAGAGTATTTAATCAAAGAAATATTTATCTCTATCATCTAAATCTCTGTTCTCAACACCCAAAAAATTGATTAGAGAGGGAGATGAGAGAGAAAGTAGGTTAGAGAAGGGCATTAGATGAAGGATTGCTGGGGGTTAGAGGAGAAGAGTGAAAGAGAGAGAGAGAGAGAGAGAGAGAGAGAGAGACGGTGTGTCTGTGGGGTGGGGTGGGGTGGGGTGGGAGTGGGCATGCAATATATAGTAGAAAAAGAGAGAGGGGGGGGGGGTGTAGATCTGTCAACGAGTCGGGTCTGAGTTAGGTCAGAGTGGACCCAGATCTGATCCGGTTAATTATCAGGTTCTTCGGGTTGGATCCATATTGAGTCCTGGATTGGGTCAGGTCGACCTATTATCAGGTCCTAGGTCGGGTTAGGTCGACCTATTAATAGGTCTAGGTCAAACAAAGAGAGGTCGATGAACGCTTAAGGACCTACAATAGTTTCATTTTTTTTAATAGAGTATAGTATATTATAAATGATTTTTCACTATTTTGATTTTTAAATGTTTTACAAGAGAACATTTGAAATACGATTTAAATTATTATGTTTTTATGTGAAGTCACAATGTTGTAAAAATATCTCAAATGTTTAAAATTTTAAATGATTATTCAATATTTAATTATAAATGTTAGGTTGGATCATGACAAATAAAAAAATCACATAGTATTTGAGTCGAGTCAATTGAGTCTATAGAATTAGATCAGTGTGGACCCAAACTCAATCATTTTGATTATGAGATCCTTTAGATCAGATATTTATGTCTTTTTATCGGATCAGTTCATGCAATTCGCTAACAGTGTTGGAGTGTGCATGCAAAGATGCAATTCACAAAAGGGCCTGTCTATCCCTACCAAACAATTTTCCAATCCCACAGATCAAAAAAAAAAAAAAAAACGGTGTTTGTCTGTTCCCACCGATTCAGTTCGACCGAATTCGATCGCTATTTCAAGTTTTGGGCGACCGTAATGGGTCGTCATTTCAGGTTTTGGGCAACCGGAATGGGTCGAACAGGGTTCAGAATTATATCTACTTATTTTTTGTAAACAAATAAATTTTTGGATTTATCCATCATATTCTACATTTATTCTTTCATCTAAACAACAACTAAGGGATTAAAAAAATGTAAGTAGATATACTTTCAATTAATTCAAATTTTTATAGAAAAATATCTTATTAGACAAATATATATCATTTTTAAGCTTCGTTTGAATTCGTAGTTAAGATGAATTTTTGTTTGAAAACAAAAAAACATATCAGTTGATTCAAACACATTTTATATTTGTCTTTTGAAATTTGTCTGTAACTTATGTAAAAAAAATTGTTCTTATATTCTACATTTAAGAATAATGATTTATTTTCCCTACATTACAACTCAGACTTGGAGTGATATGAAAGATTCAAGGAGGATACACGTCGTGAGATTATGTTTTCAAAAAAAAAAATTATAAATTTTATTACAAATCCTGTTCGACCAGTTTTGGTCGCGCGAAACCTGAAATGACGACCAAATCCGGTCGAACGGGTGGAATTGGTGGGGATAGCAAAACACCGGTTTTTTTTTTTTTTATTGCTTGGTGGGGTAAGAAAATAAGTGGGTGGGGCTAGACGGGCCCTTCACAAAATCTTATAATGCTTGCATTCTTTATAAAAATTTACTTCGCCTGTTATCTCCACCGTCCATGTCATGTATTGCATCATCTTCTCTGCTCTCTATTGTCCCCAGTGCCCCCAGAAAAAGTAACTGGAGGGTGGGGACGAGACTTGAGTGCGTCCCCTTTATTCAAATATTTCCAAAAAAATCCAATGTATCAGTACCGACAAATGAGCATATCCAGACTCTTCCCCTCCCTCCACGACAGAACAAAAATCCAATCAAGGTCACACCAATCTCCACATAAACTCCACGAGTCCTCCACACGCACCTCCACCATCATTTAATTCCCACCGTCCACGTGTCCTCTACTCCCCAACCCTCCCCTTCATATTCCCCTTCATCAATCTCCACCTCCTCCAAAAAAAACCCAATCTTTCTCCCTCTGTTTTGGAAACTATGCTTCTCAGAGCCTCCCCTGCTTTCACCCTCTCCTCCGTCCCTTCCTCGGATGGGTCCCTCACCCCACTCTTCCCTTCATTCTCTCCGGCCTCTCTCCGACCCCCGCAACGGCGGCGGATGGGAGGGGAAGTGGTTGTTGCGGCGGCGGGGAAGGGAAAGGCGTTGACTGGGGTGGTGGTGTTCGATCCGTTCGAGGAGGTGAAGAAGGAGCTCGACCTCGTGTCGATGGGGCCCAACGGGTCGCTCGCCAGGCAGAAGTACGCGGATGACAGCGAGGCCGCCATTAACGAGCAGATCAAGTTTGTGTTTTTCCCTCTATATATGTTTCTTTGTGGATGTTTTTTGAGGGGGGTGTCCTTGATTTGTGATTTTTAGGGGGAGTTTTTATGTGGGTATCTTTGATTTGTGGTTTTTAGGGAGGGTTTTTATGTGGGTGTCTTTGATTTGTGGTTTTTAGGGGGAGTTTTTATGTGGGTATCGATTTAGATATGTGATCTGCTGTTGCTTTGACGTGGGGGGTGTTTTGGGTCGTGGATAGCACTTTGAGGTGGCAAAATTTCTTATCTTGGTTGGTGTTGGTTTTAGTTCTCGGTATTTGGTCATCTGTTCATATGAATTGAAGTGTTTGTGTGTTTGTTTTTGTTTCGGAGATAGGCAGATGTGGTGTTTGTGGATGGTATGGTTTTATGGGAATGTTTTGTTTGAATATGTTATTTTTTCTCCTTCATATTACTATTTGTCTGAAAAGGTCTGTTTTTTTATTCTTTAAAGATTTCCAACTTTGTTTTCTTTTTCTTTTTTGTGATAGGCTTTAAATCTTGGGAAAATACCAAAATCAACCATTTCTTAAAATTATATATCTAAAAAAGTCTTATGGAAACTCAAAAGACTAATCTGCTCTTATATAATTAAATCTTAGGTTAATATCCCTCTTTATTTCACACTAAAAACCTATTTTCCTACAAAACAACAATATCTCTATACATGATGAAAATCAATTATGAGGTTTTGTTATTATATATCATACTGTGTGTTTCTTATATATATCTTATATGATATTGTTTATCATTTATCATTATGTATAATCTTAATATGTAATTTAAATCTGTGTTGTGCCCCAATGCAATGCAACAGATGATATTTTAGCATTCTAAATCTTTATTTACATTTTTTTTAGCTATTTATATATTTTTATGATATCATTAGTACATATCCATTTTTAAAAAAAAACATCAATATTTAATGGAGTTTATCATATAAAAACTCAAATTATATTGGTACATATTTCACAAAATCCACCTAATCACAAAGAATTTACAATAAAAAAAATTTGATTTACATGAAAATGTATGAAATATATTAATTAATAAAATTAAGAGGGTGAAATATTTTAACAAAGTTATAAGATATGGAATGTGTTAAGGATTTAATTGCATAAGGGTAGATTAATCTTTTGTATTTTCAAAATGAGACTTTTTTATGTATAATTTTTTAAAAAGTGGATGATTTGAGTATTTATAACTTTTAGGAGACTTTTTTAGTCATTTTCCCTTAAATCTTTGCATTTATTACATATTTCTTTTCCTATCTGCTTCATAATCTGAATCTCTCCCATCATTGTATAATCGTGTATAAATAATGAACAAAACCCCTCAACATAAAGCTCCTTCACCTGTCTGTGTATCCAAATGCAATTTAATATATGCTTGATGTTGGGGGCTGGCTCCATCTGGAGAGTGTTTTGGGCAGGTGGGGTAGGTCTTTAGTTGATTAGTTTTTTAATTTTTTTATGTATTTATATTTATAAAATATTTATTTTATAGATTGAACCATTTGTTCAATGGATAAATTTTTAAAAAGAAAATCAACAATAGAACAAGAATTTTCTCCTACCGAATATGGTAATTAGTTGGAATACAACATTGATGGTTGGAATACAACATTGAAAATGATGTAGTATTTTTTTAAGTTGTTATATATTCAGGTCTGACACTAATTTTCAAGTGGGAACTGGGAAGTGATATTTTTGTTGTGGGAGTTGATTGCATAACAGAATGTGGGATCAATGGATGAATGATTGTTTGATCACATTCGTTAAAAAGGACATATTCGATAATGTTGATAATGAAATTATCATGCAACGATTTCAAAATATAAAATCCCATTGAGACCAATTGTAAAAGTTTATATATTAGAAATCCTTGATCTCTTTCTTTTATGGTTTATTTTTTATTAGTGTAAGTTGTTGTTCTATTTTCTAAAAAAAAGTTTATGTTTTTTTATAAATATATGATATGATAAGAATAGATTTTTTTAAAAATTTGTAAAATTTATTTTTTTAATGACCCCATCTATGAAAATTCATGGAGCCGCCACTGATTGATGGCCTTCTCCATATGTGATATCTTTTTATCTCTTGATATTTGGTTTATATAGTTCGAGGGGCGGCATATCTTAATATGAATCTCCAATCTTATTTATTTTTACAAAAGAAAGTGTTCTTTTGACCAATAATGTGCCAATGTTCAACGGGAGCCTGGCTAACCTGATGATTGTTGGGGGGGGGGGGGGGGGACTCAAATCGAAGGGGGGACAGGAGTAAGACCTGGCTAGCTAGAAATCAAGCAATTTGCCAAGGGGCTTCTCTTATTTTTCCAGGGAATTTGGGAGAACATCTAAAATTTCATCGTGGAATGGGTGTCTTCCATTGCGGAACTGTCGAGGATTGAGTTTGTAAATGGCGTCCTGGTTATAGAGGAGTGTTGGTGGAGTGGTACCTGACTTGGGTCGTAGTGCTCTCTACTACTGCCCGGGTGATGTGTGAGGTTTTTTTATTTTTTTATTTTTGGTTCTTGCATAATAATTTCCTGGTTCTTCCAATTTGAATGAGTGGTGGTTGTTAGTCTACCTTTCCATCAGGGAAAAAAGAGAAGAAAGTCTTCTCTTGATGTCTTCTAATGCCTCACTATTTTAATTGGATATCTAACATGTGGATCCTCTTTTGAGTGCAGTGTAGAATACAATGTGTCATACGTCTATCATGCTTTGTTCGCCTACTTCGACAGGGATAATGTTGCACTCAAAGGCCTAGCCAAGTATGCCAAACTAATTTACATCGCTATTTTTGTTTTTCTTTTATATCCCTTCTTTATTATATATATATTTAAATGAATTCTGGTTTCATTATCAGATTTTTCAAAGAATCAAGTGATGAAGAGCGTGAACATGCAGAGAAACTGATGAAATACCAGGTTTTCTTCTGGATTTTCATACCCTATTACATAAATGTGTTGTATCTCTAATTTTTTATATTTGAGAGAGACAACCTTGTTTGTTAATTCTCTATTTTACTCTGACTATTAGAACGAGCGTGGAGGAAGGGTGAAGTTGCAATCAATTCTGATGCCCCTGAGTGAGTTTGATAACGATGAGAAGGGAGATGCTCTTCATGGTATAGTTTTATTCAAAATTTCCTTGTGATTTAACTTTCCCTGTTAGTTATTAATCACATGAGTGGTTTTTCGCCCCTCCATATAGAATGCGGCATCATGTGTATGCTGGTGCGTCCGTGCATGTGCATGTATCACTTGAGTGGTGAACTAAATATCCTTGAAACCACCCAGTCAATATTTTTTTTATTGGCTCAATATATCATTCTTGATAAGTGATATGACATAAAGTAAGCTGTGAAATGATTATTTGGAATATATAATCAATTCTCCCTTGGCTTATTTTATCACTTGTTTAATCCAGCGATGGAGCTTGCTTTGTCACTTGAGAAGTTGGTGAATGAGAAGCTTCTGAATCTTCATGCTGTAAGCAGACTTCCTTACATCTGTATTTGATATCTAACTCACAAGTTTTTTCATTCAGCTGCTTTGGCTTTTGTTTGAATAGGTGGCCAGAAGATGTGCTGATGTCCAAATGGCAGAATTTATTGAGAGAGAGTTCTTGGGGGAGCAGGTGATGTCAATTATTTTTTTTTTGCTATATCAGTGATATATGCTTTTTGGATGCATGCAATAAATTATAAATGGATAAAAGCTGCTTATGGCACATCCTTGTTGAGAAAGATGTGCATTGACAACCTAAGATGTGAACTCTGCGTATATATCTAATTGATCATACCCCTATTTGAAGGTGCTTATGGCTGTCAGATGTACATAGATATCATTTCATTCAATATTAACATGAAGGTTCATGTATCAAATTGTATTGGCATTTGCATTGGATTCCTTTCCAGCTATAGTCACAAACTACTACATTTTTTTTTTCTGAAAGGTTCAGCGATTTGATATCTCCTATACCTAGTGGTCAAACAAACGGTTGTTCATCGAATTGTATGTTTAGCATCTTTAGCCCCCATTTGGATAGAGAATTAAGTTGTTATGAGGTTTATGACTATTTTAGTATAAATAAGGATAAAATAATATTTTGTTTGGTTGCATTTTAAATTATTCTCATTGATAAACGTAATAATAATTTTTTATTGTTTGGATAGAATGTGAATAAGGTATAGATAAAGATTTATAAATGTGAAAAAATGATGACAATTGATTTGACAGTTGATTTATAAGATATGATGACAATTGATTAGACCGTTGTCTCACTTATTGTTGGGGTTGAATAACCTGGAATAACTTAATTCCAGGAGTTTGCAGGAATCCATATACCATTTTATACCTGTTAATTCTGACATTCGGATTCACATTTATTCCATCCTTCCAAACACCCATGTTGACGCTATTCGGACTAATTCCCACTTATTCCGGGTCCTATTCTCAAACCAAACGGGGGCTTAGGATCTAGGAATTTATTTAGATTTCGATGATTTACCACATTCTTCTTAATTTTTTTTAAAAATTCATCGTTGCATGCACACCCAACATAGAAGTTTGTTGTGTGTATTTCTTGTACTAATGATCAGAATACATCTAAAAAATAGTATTATTTATGAATTGTACGCTTGCTTTAGTACTGTACCGAATACAATCATTGTCGAATATGTTATGTACACTAACTATATGACTGTTTCTAACATATGCCATGTCATATCATCAATATTCTTGCGTGATCTGTGTTTATCATGTAGGGTAGGTTTAGTGTTAAAGTGTCCTTTCTATGGTTTGGCTGTGTGTGTGCCAGTTCTAAATTGAGTTTCTGCATTGCTGCTATTCCAGGTAGAGGCCATTAAGAAGATTTCAGAATACGTTGCACAATTAAGAAGGGTTGGGAAAGGACATGGTGAGATTCATATATATATATATCAATCTCCCCATTCATGCCTCAAATTGTGCTTGGTCATGAAATGACATTTATTCACCATTTTAAACTTTTCTTTTTCAGGAACATGGCATTTTGACCAGATGCTTCTTGAGTAGATGAATCGCGCAATGCTATCTGAGAAGTAACAGAGTTGTTTATTGGTCTCCAGTGTTTATTTATTTATTTTTTTTTGTGCTCAGTGACTGTTTTTCCTTCAAGAGGGCTTGTATTAATTTATGCTCATGTTTCTGTTCTGTAGCAAGCTTGGTTTTGTTGAACTGAATTAGAGAGATTATCTTTAGTCTTTACTAATAAAGAAGATGCCATGCTTGAGAGAAGAACTTCAATTAGAAGAAATTATATGTCCAGAGAAAACCCCCCTCCTTCCTCTGCTTCTCATTATTCTTGGTGCATTGGAGGGTTTTATTTCACTTTAGTTTGGGATGTATTAGGATTTGAATGAATGTGATTGTACCCAGAAAGACAGGAAAAACAGATCCAATTTTACCACTTTAACATGTAGCCATTCATAAAATTGCCCAATGAATTGCTTGTCTGTGAAATCCTTAGGCAGTGTTTTGGTTGTACGATGGAGTAACTTTTGTATTTATAGAAAATTGTTTCTGTAATCGTGTAATCAAACAATTTTATTGTATCAGCTCTATAGATAGATTTTGGACAAATAATACAGAGATGCTAACGACAAATCCCTTTACTCAGGGGCGACTAAGGAGCAAATCTCACTGATCGAGATTCACCTCTATAACGGCGTGATGGATGACCCATTCATTTAAGAACTGTGATTTTCAAAAGATGTGGGGAGTGAGTTTCTTATAGAATCAATTTTAAAACCTAGATTCTCGCAGAATCAGTTTTCAATCGCGCAATCAAACGCATCATAACTCTTGTTTGGATACATGATATGTTTTATTATTAGATATACAATTGCTCTGGCATAAGTGAGTATAAATAAAGATAAAATGATTTTGTGTTTGACTGTGTTTTGAATTATTCTAATTGAAAAACGTAATAATAAAGTTTTTGTTATTTGGATAAAATGTGAATAAAGTGTGGATAAATATTTATGGAAGGTGAAAAAACGATGATAGTTGATTTGACATATGATTTATAAGAGATGATGACAATTGATTTGACAGTGGATCCACATATTATTTAGGTAGAATAATCTGAAATAACTTTAATTCAAAAAAGAAACAATGTAAATAATAATTTTCTAGTTCAGTCATCCATTAGAAGACTCAGGGGGCTGTTTGGTTCAACCCTCTTTCAGTACTTATGCAACTTATTGATGAAGGGTCCGTTTAATTGCACGATTAAAACAGATTTTACTTTTTGAAAAGCTGAAATCCCAAAATCGTGCAGCCAAACAGGACGGATTCCAGCAAAATCAAAAGCTGGATTCCTTTTAATTTTAATTTTTTTGAAATTTGTGTTTTAAAAAGCTCGAAAACAACGATTTTTTGTCAGAATCGATTTTTTGAATTGAAAAGCAATTTTTTCTACCAAACATTAAACTTCTTTCAAATATTGATTCATGAATTAAAAAAAAAAATTCTAAAAAAATCAAGGTTTAAAAAATTATCTTAAAAAGCAGCTTTATTCCAAAAGCTACTTTTCAATCTGTGTTTCCAAACAGACCCGAAAATAAAGAGTTTTTTCTATCTATTATTATCAACCATCTTAATTTTATATTAAACTATCATACATTTCTATATTTATTGTTTTATAAGTATTTTTGTTCTCTTGAGGCCCTGACACCCCTTTGTCTAAATCCTGGTTCCACCCCTGAATCAAGCTCATGCTTACCCTTCTTGGTTGAGTCATGCACTACAACTACTTGTTGCAAGCTAGTGGGTTGTTGGGCCCGGCCAGATCAGCTTTGAATGTCCAGGGAGAGCTTTTGCCTGGAATGTTATTATTCACAGCATGCTTATAGTCTTATATATCTCATTAATTTATTTTTATATTTTTTATGAATGATATAATTCAATTTATTATAGTATATATTCAGTTTTATATGTGTATATCTTATTATGAGTTATATGATTTAAAAAAAATAAAAATTTAAATGAACTGTGTTCTAATAAAAAGACTACTTCTAATCTTTTTTCTTTTGCCTGATGCAACTCGTGAGAGATTATCTAGTTATGGAATCTGATATGTTGCACAATATTCAAATTTAGATAGACATGAGCCAACAAGGGCCCAGAGACTATTTGATCCCACGTCCCCAATGAAATGGGTGGGGGGGGGGGGGGGATTTCACTGCCACTTCATGATTTCATTATCAGATAAGATATATTTTAAAAAATCAAACATGTTTGGACTAAAATTAAAGCTGAAAAAAAAGACTGCACATTATCTTTTATAATAATGATCTGCATGCCCCATTTTTATAAGCTCCATATAAGCCCCATGAGGTGGCACAAGTGTTAAAACCTATTTTGTCATTTCTGTCTTTTTTCAATAATTATTTTCTATAATCAAGGAATTGGTTAATGTGTCATGATTTTGTGAATTTGTTTGGAGGATCAAATTTTATGATTTTTGATAATTAATAGTTTTCTTCCTTTTACTTTATAAGATGAAAAAAAAACATGATATGTCTGCTATCCGGCTTCTTTTTCTTCTCCACCTAAAATAAAATTTGTACACATTCTTTATTTTGCATTTGTTATAATTTTTTATTATTGAATTTGATGCTAAAGTTAAATTCGATAACTCTTTAAAACATTTTTTTCACATAGAAACCAGATCCAAAAGTTGTTTTTGAGGTTTTTCAAGCATTGATTTATTTTTCGGAACACTTTTCAGCCTCTGATCAGATCGGAAATCATAATTGAATGATTGGATGTTGTTTCCAATGTTTATCAATTCAGGTGCGGCCTTTTATTTTTTGTTTGCTTTACATTTGTTACAATTTTTTTTTATTGAATTTGGTACTAAATGTTAAATCTGACAGCCTTAGATCTTGGACATTTAATCTTTAAATTAGTTAACAATTATATCTGGAAGTCAGTTACATTGTAGAATTTAACTAACTTTTAATTGCTTTATATAAACGAAGTCGGTTACATTTACAAATATAACTAACTTCTAATGCAATTTATTGTTAAAATTAAGTTACATTTTATAAATGTAACTGAATGTTATTCCAAACACCTATTTTATACTATGATTTGTGTTTCATTTATGCATTTATTGAAAAAAAATTGCATCAATTACAAATACTTTCTTTGATGATTGGAATTGAAAAATTACAAATTATCAGTGTTTTAAAAAAAATGTTGATTATTCCTTATCCCCATCGTTTTCTGGTTGAATGAAAGACCACAAACAAAAATTTGGTCTTTTTTGGTGTTTTTGATGAAATGGGATTTATGAATGATTTCATTTTTCAGTTTCTTTTTAAGAAATCCTAGAGGATTTGAATTTCGGTTCTGTTTTCATAAATGTAATTAATGTTTTCTTTTTTTTTTATTGGTTATAAAAAAAAAGGTTTCTTGAAATTAATTGAATATGTTGATATATTTTTAGAAAAAGGTGGAGATGGATTTAACAAGGGAGAAAATCGTGGGTTTTAAATGAGGGTAATATTGTATTTTGTCTTCTTAACAATTTTTTAAATTCAAACAAGCAACCAATGAGATAATGACACCTCATGAGACTTGTGAATGATGCTTAAATAGTGGGGCCTGTGTAGCAGAACTCTATCCTTTGATAGAACAATTTTAAAATGGTTTTTTTTTTTTGCATGTATACCATCTAAAAACATGCTATTTAATTTTATACCACTCCAAATAACTTATTTATTTTTATACTATTGCAGTGGTCCCTCTCCCTCCCTTCAGGACCGACTGAGCCCATATATTATCACGATAATGGCTATCCTGTGTTCCGACTCGACCTATGGGGGGTGCTCCTGCGGGATAATTTCGTGCGCAAGGCCGTCTGGTCTACAGAACCAACGGAAGTAGTGTACTATTGCAGGCCAGGCGATGCGCGGTGGGCAGTGTTCAAGACTAAATTATATGGTACCCTTTGGATCCACGTCCCACCCGCGTTGGTGGTGGCGGACGCGGACACAAACGGCCCATTGCGTCGCTGCGTTAAGAACCCACACACCCCTTGTGTATCCGGTTTTCCACCCATTTATCTCGCGTTCCCCAACGCCTCAAAACAATGATTCCCCCACTACGGTCCCCCCCCCCCCCCCCCCCCCCCCCCCCCCCGCGTTCCGTCCAACGCAGATTGGATTGGGGTTAGGGTTTCGTTTCTAGGGATGCGATTGGGGAGGGGAATCAGGATTCAGACGATGGAACATCATTTCATTTGAATGGGATGTGATGGGCTGGATCAAATTTAAAGTCGTTTTAAATTCACCCCCCACGTTATTCACCCCACCCCTTATGCAGATATTCCACCCTTCTAATTAAATCATTATCATATTTTCACATTTTAGTTAATTGTTGTGTAAGGTGGTATTAGTTAATACTCACAACATATCCAAAGTTAATTCAGTGGCCTAATTTTAGATATTTAAAAAATTAATTAAATGATAAATTAGTAATTGTAAAACAATAGGATTTTTTATTTTTAAGTCCCCACAAACCATCATATTTAATTATTGATCCCTTACTTTTTCGTATGTGGGTTCTAATCCCCAGATTTAAAGGATAATTCATTTTTAGTCACTGATAAGGACTAAAAAGAAAACTAAATAATTTATGGATAGGTCCCTATAAGGGACTAAAAATGAATTATTCATTAAATCTGGGGACTAAAACTCAAATACGAAGAAGTGAGTGATCGATCACTAAATATGATAGTTTGTGGGGACTTAAAAATAAAAAGCCCAAAATAGTAATAATAATCACTTATCCCTTTGTCAATCTAGCCAGCCCCGTTTGTTTTGGGAATAAGATTCCGGATAACCTCGGATAAGGGATAAATGATGTTTGTTTGCTTTGGATAACCCTTAATAAAGTTTGTCAGAATAAACTGGTATAAAGTGATATGGATTTCAATCAACCCTTGAAATTTTATCATAGGTTATTCCACTCAAAGAATATGTATCCACTATCAAATCATCTGTCATCACCTCTTATAAATCATCTGTTAAATTAACTATCATTATTTTTTCACATTTTATAAATCTTTATCCATATTTTATTTACATTTTATTCAAACAACAAACCATTTGTTCTTACATTTATACGAGAATAATTCAAAACACAACCAAACTCAAAATCACTTTATCCTTATTTATACTCACTTATGCATGGATAAATGTATACCCAAAAATAAAATGTATCCCCATTCTAAACAGGGGCTATGGGTTGTTCCCAATCCATAAAAGAAGTAAAACTAGATGCGACTCTCTTTTATGTAAGTAATAGGTTTTTTATGTATAAGTTTTATGGTTTAGTGATATACTATCCATGGCATTAGGCTGATCAAACTCTGTTTTTCTATTATTATTATTATTTTTATTTTTTTATATTCAGTGATGCAATCTTTGTTCTTACAAAGTGATCTTCCAAACGATCTATTGGTCTCTATTTCGAAGCGAACGGAACATCTATCCGATTACATCCGCTTCGGCGCCGTCTGCAAGTTATGGAGATCCGCCATCACAGTCAACCCCCGACCCCTCCATCTTCGGTTCCCTCTGCTTTTCTTCGGCAACAGACGCAACGACTTTCTCTACAGCCCATTTGAGCGCAAGCGACACCGCATCAAACTCCCCTCCATCAGCGACGGATGCCTCGGAACGGATGGGTTTGCATGCTCCGCAAGGACCGCAACGTCTACCTCTACCTATTCAACCCTTTCTCCAATGCAGTGGTCCTCCTCCCTCCCCTCTCGTCGGACCCCATTTCCGAGCTCTTCCCTCTTCCTTATGTGAGGAAGGCCGTCTTGTCTGCGGAACCAACGGACCCTAATTGTATCGTCGTCTTACTCTACAAGCAGGGCTGTGGTGTGGTGTATTGCAGGCCGGGGGATGCGCGGTGGACGATGTTCAAGACTTCATTGGGGGTATAGATTTGATTCCATCTTCTTCAATAAGAATTTATATGTGGTGGATTACCTGAGAGGGCGAATTGCAGCCATCGATCTCCACCAAGGACGAGAGATGACTATGGGGGAGGGGCTGGTTGGTGTGGTGTATTGACGGATGGATGGACGGGTGATTTATTTTTTATGAACGTAAATTGTTCTAATTTCAAAAGATTTTTTGATAAATATATGATAATGATATATTTATTTTTAATGATCTCATCTATAAAAATTCTTGTTACTGCCGTCAAATCAACTATTATCATTTTTTATCTTTTATAAATATTTATCTATACTTTATTCATAATTTATCCAAACAACAACAAATTTATTATTATGTATCCAAACAGAGTTAATTCAAAACAGAACGAAACACAAAATTACTTTTTCTACTATTATACCCACTTATTCTACTATCATACTTCAGAATAAGTCTTATTCTGTATCCAAACAGAGTTAATGATTACAAGAAGCAACCTTGATTTGGTGAACCCATTTAAAGTCCACCCAAATCCTTTCTCAAGAGAGGAAAAAACATACGATTACGAATGAATGCTGTCTGGAGGATCAATTTATGCATCTTCTAATGAAAGCAAACATATAATATGCACCCTTGATTTGGTGAACCAATTTAAAAGTCCACCCAAACCCTTTCTGAAGAGAGAGAAAATGTACAAATGAATGCTCTCTCGTGTTACGTAAACAAACACCCATTCGAATTCGCTCTTCAAAATTAGTTCAATATCAGGTTTTCATTTGCAGTGCCGTTTGTGAAGAAGCATCATCGGTTCATCAAAGAAGTGAAAAACAGTCAGCAAGAAGAAGGTATGCGATGGATATTCTATGTCCAAGAGTTTGTGCGATTGATTTATGCATTTCAATGTATCGATTGCCAACAAAAAATGGACATGGTCTCCAGACCATTTTTCATTATTGATAACATTTGCATGTCTTATCAATTAAAATTTGTGACACTTTACTTCATATAAAGGTGAGTTCTTAGCTTAGGCCCTTTGGGTTCAAATCCTTGAAACAGTTTGACAATATTGATGTTGTGTTTGAATGAATATTGATATGGTCTCATTCATTTGCATCATGTAATGCAGAACAGAGGCGAAACTTACACAATTTTTGACATGATATGAAATGGCTGACGCCTAATATTCTCACAGAAAATGCTCTGTTTTGGGTGATCAACACGCACTGGTCCATATCCAATTAAAAGGTACTCTCTCTGGGCTCTATTTGAATTCTTGGGTTCAATTTCTTTCTTTCTTTTATTCTTCTTCTTTTTGGTTCCAGATTTCACCAACCCTTTTATTATTGCATTCATCATAATGCATTTGTTATCCATCCTTCCAGTCTTAGAAGATCCAAAGTACTAATAACAATTCATCATGGATATAAAACAAAACAATGAGATCTCTTTTGAGTTTGCCTTCAACAATCCCCATTTCTCCGATCGTAAACTCCGAATTGGATTTTAGATGAGCCACTGGTGGACAAGGAGATCAACGCCTCCACTACCAACAAACCTAAAAAGAGGACCATTGAACAAATTCATGAAGAAGATGAAGACAAGGTGGAAGCGAGGGTTGAATATGTGCATGTTAATTCTGCTATCTTAGCTGTGAAGAGCCCCTTTTCTATAAGCTCTTCTCCAATGGCATGTGAATTCAGATAACAAATTTGAGACTACTATGAAGATAAAAGCATCTGAGGCAGCACCACTAAAGGAGCTTCTGCGTTTCATGTACAATGGAAAGCTCTCTTCCATGGATACCTCTGATCATCATTTGTTTCTTGGTTCTTGCAAACAAATACGAGGTCATTCAGTGCTTGAATTATTGTGTGGAGTTATTGCTGGAACTTCCAATGACACAAGAAATTGTGCTACTTTATTTGGAGCTTCCGACAAGCATTTCAATGAATACAGAGGTCCAATTACTGGTCGATGCTTCTAAGAAACATTTTGTGGCTCATTTTAGGGATAAGGAAAAATCCCAAAGTAAAATTGTGAATCTAAGCATTGCAGGACTGGAGTTCATATTGAGTAGTGATGATATCCTGCCAACAACAGAGGATGAGGTCTGTGATGCAATTATTCATTGGGCTCGTTATAACTATCCGAAAGTGCAGGAATGCCAAGAGGCTCTGAGTTCATTAGTTACTCATTTTGTTCGATTACCATATTTATCTTGTATGTATCTGAGGAAATTTCTTGAATCCGAGGACATCGACAGGGCTGCACTTTCAGAGAGGATAATTGACGCACTTCTTTTCAATGTTGAGACCTTGCAGGGAAAGCATGCACTCATCTCAAAGGATTTACAAACAAGCTTTTCATTGAGCGACCTGTAAAAGTTTTAGAGTTGGAGAAACCTAAACCACATTCGGTTGCTTATTTTAACATTTCGAGAGCAGAATGTGCTAGTCTATTTGCAGAATCTGGAGTAACAAGGACACAGTTGTTTCCCATTGGTGGGCATATGTTTTATCTCATGGCAGCTCCTGTACAAAACCAGCAGAAATTTGGAGTCTGGTTGTGTTTGAATAGCACAGACAAGATATCAGTGTCATTCCGTTATGCGATGAGAAGAAATCCTGACAAGCTATTTGTAGACATTACCAATGGGAAAATTATCTTTCCGAGTCGTGAAACATGGAGATACTTGTTTTCTACTCCATGGTCTACATTCATAGAAGAGAACAGCCTTTACTTCATCAATGGCATGCTTCACATTCGAGCATCGATAATCATTGACATGTAGACAAAAAAAATATTGAAAGTTCAGTTTTCTGCTATTAGATTTGCAAAAAAGCACAGCGAACAATTGGCTGTGAGAAAGAAAAAAAAAAATCAGTTGTTTAAAGATCTAATGAGTTGCCTTGTATTTTTTGCATTCTGTCACCCATACTTGGGTTTCTACTTTTAGTTGGAGCGTTCTTGATGCAAAAGAATGAAGTATGCCTGACATTATCTTTAGCTCATGTTCTGGTTTTTCTATATCTTTGATGTGGTCGTGAGCATGAATAGTTGAGTCAGTGACACAGAGACCACTTTCACCCCCAGATCTAGACCATATGAACATGCAGTCTTTTCAGGTTGGTGGACATTGTTTCTGTTGGCCTTTTGTTGTGGATTTGGTATCCTTGGTAAAGATTAAAAATAAATCAAATAAGGGAAAACAAGATTTACATGGTTTATCCGATTTTATTTCATTCTTTTTTTTTGTAGTCTGATGTGTAGTCAGGCTTCTATTTTTTGTTGGACGGTTTGTAATGCAATAGAATGAACTATGTATGCCTGAAATTATCTTTAGTTTCATTCATGCTTTTATATGTAATGCAATAGAATGAACTGTGTGTGCCTGAAATCATCTCCTCCAAATTGGGGTCCATTGGGGTCCTCTTTTTCTTTTCTTTTTTTGGGTGTAATCAAATCGGGGTCCTCTAAATACTGACAGTATGATATTGTGTTTGATATTTTAGCAATATTTTAATGGACTTCGAATCCATGGGCCCTCAAATCCAATGTAATCCTTGAAGCCGAGCGCTGTTGCACTCGGTTTTTTTTTACCGATCAAAATACAGCCTTATATACCTCGTTACAAATTTAGTGAAGCATATACCTCGTTAGACGATATATATATTTTCTTAAATTTTTCCTTACACTTATTAAAAATAGATTTATTCAACTTGAAATGAATCGATATACATTTTTTATTAAAGCATATACTTCATTAGATGGTGTTTACTATTTTTATAAAAATAAAAACATGTGTGGTTTGAGTTTTAATCGGTAAAAATGACTGAATCTAACATTTTTCAATCCCTGAAAAGCTGAAACCAAAACAGAAGTAACTGTTATAGTGCCTTGTGAGTGTTCAAAGTATCACTTTATGCAAGTGTTAATTTTCTGATATTATTTTTGGTTGAGATGCAATCTATTATATGTTATGCAGTTTCAACATAGGCCTGAATCTCATGGCCTCTGTTTCATGAGGACAACAGTTCTGTGGCTCAATAAATCACATGAAACTCTAGACTGATCACGGATTGAATTAATAGCACTGTAAAACCCTTGCTTTCTTTATTGTATGAATTGGGAAATTATGTTCATTGTTTTAACTTGTAAAGTTGTCTAGTTAATATTTGATGATTCTTGGATGAGTATTGATAATTCTATTAAAAAGATTATCATTTCAAATTCTCGTTGACCCATGTTCTGTAGAAAAGAAAAATGTGAGCAGCTGCTGATTCTGTTTGGCCCTGTATGGAACCTGATCACATTGGTTTGAAGCCAGGGTCAAATGTCACATAACATCGAAAAGAAAGGTTTAGATACGCCTTCAATATCCAGTTTAGAAGTTTATGACATGTTGATTTTTTGTAATAGGATACTCATTTTGTGGAATTTATTGAATCTTGTAGAAGTTTCATTTAGCAAAATTTTTTGTATTATTATATGCCATTGTAATTGAATAAATCGATTGTCCATATAGTTTCCAACTTGTTTATTCCTTGGGATTATATTTACCTACACTGGGGTAGTGTCAACTGAACTGAGTCTTAAATTAGGTTGGCTAAGCTGATGTAGTTAACAATATTCCTTATCATATTTTTTGTCCTCATATTTATGAATTTTTAGTCAAATTTACTTACTCAGATCTTGCCTCTGATTGATAATCAGTCCCTCAGATACATTGCTCCTATGCGGGGTATTTATATATATATATGGAAATTCACCCAATTAAATGGATATATATTATAATGGTTTTGGTTAACGAGTGCGCTCAGGGCACTAGTTAACCCACATTTATTGTTCACTTTTTAGGTAACTTAACAAATTAATCATGATGTAGTTTAAAAAAAATGAAAGAATTTTTCAAATACCAACACCACCCCTAATAAATTCACCACATTTTTTTCTTCTTCCCTCTCACACCCAATTTTTTCCTCTCTTACACAATGTTTAAAAATAAAAAATGTTATAAGCATAAATAAGATATTTTCAAGAAAAATGTCATATTTATGTAAAAAAAAAGTATGTATACCAAATAATTGAACAATATTTTTTTTGTGTATGAATTCAATTTTTTATATATTATTTATGAGTAAATCCGATATGGGAGAGAAGAAGAAAAAATATTGGAGGAAAAAGTAGGGTATGAGAGGGATGAAGAAAAAAAGATGGTGAATTTATTAGGGGTGTTGTTGGTATTTTTAAAAAAAATTTATTTTTTTATATTCATATCATAATTAATGTGAGTTACTTAAAAAGTGAGTTACTTAAAAAAGTAGCAATAAATGTGAGAACCAGTGCCTTGAGGGCACTAGTTAACAAAACCCTATTATAATTAATAGAATGAATGACAAAACCACAAACGCTTACATGGAAAATCAAACAAATACATTAGCTGAATTGAGAGATGAACCATTTTATAATCAATAATAACATGCATTCATGGTAAAATTAACCAGAAGTCCTCATATACTACTCCAAATCCAAATCTCTTATAAAAGAATGTATTTCATATTTTTCAAAAAAGTCCCAGTAAATTAAAAAAAAGAAGAAGAAGGCATGATGTACGTTAAAACAGTTTAAATACTTTTTTCTACATATGTACTAGTTTCACAGACATACGACGTGAAAATTAAATTTGAGAAATAACATGATATGTTAATGAATCCCTAAAAACACTCACCAACAAATAAATTAAAATAATCTGATGGTCAAATCCCTTTTTTATATAACAAAATTATCTAACTAATTAATTAAAATTAATTTAAAAAGCATCTAGATATTCTAATGGGAAAATGACTAAAAAATCACCCAAAAGTTAGAAATACCCAAATCAGCCATTTTTTTAAATTATACCTAAAAAAGTCTCATTTTATAATTTTAGAAACACAAAAGACTAATATGCCCTTATGTAATTAGATCCTTAATACATTCTATATCTCTTAAATTTGTTAAAATATCTTACCCTCTTAATTTTATTAATATATTTTACACATTTTCATGTATATCGATTTTTATTGTAAATTCTTGTGATTATGTGGATTTTATGAAATATGTATTAATATAATTTGAGTTATGATTAACTCCATTAAATGTTGATGTTTTTTTTTAAAATGGATATGTACTAATGATATCATAAAAATATGTAAATAACAAAAAATAAAAATATGAATAAAGATTTAGAATACTAAAATATTATCTGTTGCATTGTGGCAGAACACACATTAAATTACAATATATGATTATACACAATGAAAAATGATAATCAATATCATATAAGATATATATAAGAAATACACAATATAATATATAATAACAAAACCTGATTTATTTTTATAGAGATATTTTTGTTTTGTAAGAAAAATAGGTTTTTAGTGTGGAATAAAGAGGAATATTATAAATTTAATTACATAAGGCAGATTAGTCTTTTGTGTTTCAAAAACTGTAAAATGAGACATTTTAGGTATAATTTTAAAAAATGGCTGATTTGAATATTTCAAACTGTTAAAAGAATTTTTTAGTCATTTTCCCCATTCTAATCTTACACACCCATAATTGATTAATGACCTATATCTATCTATTTATTCAAATCCTATGATTTCCAGCAAAATATTCACCCACTATGTTTCCAATCAGTTCTATAAATTTTCCGTGAATTATAATATAATTGTAATGGATTAATGGAGTAAAATAATTAAATAGATTGTAATTGAAGGGTATATATGCATACAAAAAAAGTAAATCATAAATGTATACCCCAAATCTATATTCAGATCTTACGATTTCAGCAAGATATAGAGATGTATACACCAAATCTTTCTTCATTAACATATCGATTTTCCTTAAATTCCAGTATTTAAAAACAGAATTAGGTAAACAATAAAGATATCACCAAAATCATCTTCCTTAATCATACGCATATCTTAATGGATTTTGTCAGAGATTTACCTGGGGCCCCCAGAGTCCTCCCCCCCCCCCCCCCCCCCCCCCCCCCCCAAACTTTTAGCCTTGTAGCCCTAATGGTAGTCTATTCTATTTTTTTTTTTTTTAAAAAATCATACACTCACCATTTGAAAGTGTATGTTGTTATATGAAATGAAGTATATATTGAGATACATTAGTGTATTTTTTTCATAGTGAAAAAATAAAAAAAATTTGGGTCATATACTATGATAAAACCTCATACGCTATGATAGTGTATACTACATTATCATAGCATATAGAGTTGTATTTTAGGGTTATTTAGTTTCCACCCCTCCCAAAACTGACAAATTATCAAAAAAAACCCTTCTAAAACTCAATATTATTTTAAACCCCTTTAAAGTGTTATTTGGCTTTGTAAAAAACTCAACAATCAACAAAATAAGAATGTTAGGAGAATATTCCATCTCAATAAAATAGTCCATATACATATGTTGAGATGAAATATTCGCCTAACATTCTTATTTTGTTGATTGTTGGATTTTTTACAAAGCCAATAACATTTTAAAGGGGTTTGAAATAATATTGAGTTTTGGAGGAGTTTTTTTTATAATTTGCCTGTTTTGGGAGGGGTGAAAACTAAATAACCCTAAAATAAAATACCCTAATATCAAATTAGAGTGTTATACTCAGTTTTTTTCTCAATCCAAAACACAATCATATATACAACGTTAAAAATCCAGTTAAACATATACCTCGTTAGATGTTGTATATACAACATTAAATATTTTCATACACTCACTAACAATGGGTTCATTCAACTCGAAATAGAACGATATGCATTTTTTATCAAAATATATATTTTATTATATGATATTTACTATTTTTACAAAAATGAAAACATGTGAAGCCTATAGTTGGTGAATGTGACCGAGTCTAACATTTTCCATCAAATTAATATCCCCTATGCCCCCCATTGTGTGCCATCGTCGTTAGCGGAAATCACATGTCGAAAGGCTCTCCAACCCTCTCTCGTGAATTTTTGTATGTTTAATTTTTCTTCTTGTTTTTTTTTAATGAAGCATATTTTCAATACTACTAAGTTTTGATTTTATTTATTTTTTTGTAATTGATGTGTTTATTTTCTGTTGGTGGATTTAATTTATTTTTGTTGGTTGGATTTGGAGATTTGAAAATATTAAGTTCATTTTTAATTCTTCAAATTTTTGTATGAGTTTAGTGTCAACTACAAAGATTCTCATTCAAAAATTAAGAGAAAATGGTTGAGATAACTTTCTTTATAATGTGATCATATTTTGTAAACAAAATGAAATTAAAGTTCCTTACATGAATGTCCTATATAGCGATAGACATTTTCGGATTCCACGTGATAATATTACTCAAGAACATCATTATCGAGTGGATATTTTTAATAGCACGATGGATTGTGTATTGCAAGAGTTAAGTGATCGATTTAATAAGGAATAATTAAACTTCTAGTTTGGCTTTGGATCCTAGAGATGGCTATAAGTTATTTTATATTGATGATATATGCACCCTTGCTAAAACATTATATTCTGAAGATTTTATAGAACAAGAGATTACAATGTTAAGATATCAGCTATACCATTATGAGTTTTATGTTTTTTTCATCAAAGATATTGTTATCTTTCATATCCTAATGGTGGTCGTAAACATAGGACACATAAAAGTGGTTGGGTAAGTGACACAGACCATTTTCACCCCCAGACCACATGCACACATGCAGTCTTTTCCCCCGTTTGGGGTGAAGAATAAACGCCGGATAGGGGAGAATACAATAGAATAGCCCCTAAACAGCTGTTTGTTTGACAAGAATAAACCTTGATAGTTATGTCTGGATAAGCTAGGATAAGGACTGATAACTATTCTCAGAAAAAGTTAGAATTGCTTATCAGGGCTTATCTATACTAATGGATAAAAATACCCTTATCTGTCATTTAAAAAAATTTATCTTACCTAACACTCTCTGCACACATTCTAAAAACTATCACATCTATCATATCACACACACATCTCTCATATTTATTCCCAAACACAAATAATTTATGCAGGGGTATAATTGTCATTTAAAAAGTCAAAACTCTTATCCATCTCTAATCTATCATTTATCCTTACTTTATTCAAGGTGAACCAAACAACAAAAAGATCAATTTTACATTTCCCAATGAGAATAACAGAAAAGACAACCAAACAAAAATTTACCTATTCAACATGGATTGTTATCTATCCCAGTATAGCTATCAAGGACAAATAATCTTATATCACACCCCAAACGGGCCCTTCAGGTCGGTGGACATACGTTTTTTCTGTAGGCATTGTTGTGGATTTGGTGTCCTTGGTAAAAATAGAAAAAGAACAGAGAGAATAAGGGCAAACAAGATTTACATGGTTTATCCAATTTTATTTCATTCTATTTTTTAGTGTTTTATATTTAGAAATATTTTAGTGGACTACGAATCCACGTGCCCTCAAATCCAATGTAATATATGCTCAAGTCCCTGAAACCAAAACAGAGGTACTGCTATAGTGCGTTGTGGGTGTGCTGAGGATCAATTTATGCCAAGTGTGAATTTCTGATGTTATTTCTATTATTATATGTTAGGCAGTTTCCACCATACCAGAGGCCTTTTGAGTCTCATGGCCCCTGTTACGTTCTTGATTAATTTACATATTCTGGAAATTATGTGTTGGAGAGAGAGATGTGAGATAGAATAATTTTTCATTGTCTCATATCAAAGAAGATATTGAAAATTTATAGATAGGAAATGAAATAACGCCAATAACAGATATAGACAACCTCATAATGGTTGTATCCAAATCTTAATTGAAATTTAATTATGGCCCAAAATCAAATTATTTGCTTGATTTCTCTAACGGCCAAAAAAGGAAAAGACAGTATATTATTGTCTGAACATCTAGAATGGAAAAGATAATTTATTAATTGTCAAATAAATCATGTAACAGCTAAAATAGATGGAACATAAAGAATAATAGTCATTATTTTAACAATGATTAAAACGAAAAGAATGATAACAATCATTCAATTTTAAATTCTACATAAATTTGAAATTTTAGAGATTCTTCATAAAATAGAAAAAGATAAAAAATTGGATAAAAAATTATATGTATAACCAACATTATGTTCATTGTTTTTACTTGTAAAGTTGTCTAGTTAATATTTGATGATTTTTGAATGAATATTGAGAATTCTATTAAAAGATTATCATTTCAAATTCTTGTTGACCATTTTCAGCAAAACGAAGAGAAATGTGAACAGCTGCCAATTCTCTTGGGCCCTGTATGGAATGTGATCACATTGGTTTGAAGCCAAGGTCGAAAGTCATATACATTGAAAAGAAATTTCAGATACACCTTCAGTATTCAGTTTAGCAATTTTTGCAACATAAAAAAAACCCAATAAAACAGCCATTTTAGAGATATGTGATCATGTGAATTAAAATGTGCTGGTTGAACAAGGGTGAGTATTTAAAATTTCATAACATGAAAAATGATACGTGAACAAAGAAACAATTTCATCATCTCAATAATATAACTTCCAAACTAACATATGAGAAAGAAGAAAAAAAAACATTGGACTAGAAAGCCATCCCATTTTCCTTATTCTATGGAATGGGAACAACCCATTCATAATTATAACACAAAAGCTTCTCATCAAGTCCACAAATTGAACCAAAGCTCCCGTCCTCCAAATTAAAAATGCCTAAATCCCTGTTGTAATCCATGAAATAAATGGAATTCCCTTTGCATTCCTTAAGATAGCTAGAAGAGAGCCAAAATGAGGTATTCCTCCCCAAGAACAGCATCCCTTCATCCAAGCTCTTAGTCTCCACCCATTTTTTCAATGTACCATCCAATCTGAACAACTCAAACCCTCTTGTCTCGCACAAGTTCTTCAGGTGCCTCACAACCAACAACGGCCCCGATGGGCCTACTACAAGATACCTAAAATTATCCGACCAATCAAGAAAACCATCCGGCCCCGCCGCCATCGTCATCTCTCGTCCCTTGTGGAGATCGATGGCCGCTACTCGCTCGGCATACGAATTCACCACGTATAAATTCTCATTGAAGAAGACGGCATCAGTTACGAACTCCAACGAAGTCTTTATCAATGTCCACCGTGCATCACCCGGCCTGCAAAAATAGACCATGTGGTAGTCGTCCGTTTCACAGAGCAAGGCGATGATACAGTTAGTGTCCTTTGGTTTCGCAGACAAGACGGCCTTCAACACATACTCAAAAGAGCCATCGCAACTGTAGTCGGTCCTCAGGGGAGGGAGGAAGACCACTGCATTGGAGAAGGGGTTGAATAGGTAGAGGTCGAGGTTGACGTCGATCATGCAAACCCAACCGTCCGATGAGGATCCGATTCATCTGTTGATATCGAGGAGTTCGATGGAGTGTAGCTTGCGCTTGAATAGGCTGTAGAGGTTCGAGTTGTAGAGGGCGTGGTCGCGTCCGTTACCTGTGATTTTAGATAGTAAGAGCAATGGGAACCGAAGATGGAGGGGTCGGGGGTTGACTGTGATGGCGGATCTCCATGACTTGCAGACGGCGCCAAAGCGGATGTATTCGAAGAGGTGCTCTGTTCGCGCCGCGATTGAGAACAAGAGATCTTTGGGAGATCAGACCAATCCAACTCCATATTGCTTGAAAATTAAAATATAAAAAATGGTGATTATTTGGTAGAGAATTTTATTAGGGTTCAAAATTTAAAAAGGATCGGCGCGGATCAACCAGGATGTTCTCCGCATAAGATGCCAAAATCGGTTAGGAAGATCATAGGAATATGTTCAAATATATATACCGAGATTGGGACTTTCTGATTTTTGTTAGTTTATACTAAATTTGTCCGTGTATGTAAAAGATTTTTTTTCTAATAATTATTATTTGAGTAAATTGCATTTATTGCGGAGGTGTAAAGTTAGTCATAACACTTATATCTATTTATATTTTATTAATTATTAAAAAAAAGTTATCTAATTATATCATTTTCATTTTTATTCTCTCGTAAATTGGTTCATTCAAAAGACAGTTTAATTCAATCAACCAATTACTTGTCTAGTATTCCATGGGGAGTTGATATAGAACGTCTTTACATAATGAGGAAATTTTATCACCCTGGAAAACAAAGTGGACTAGAACTCTTTTGATCTAGTTAAGACAGTTTTTAACAGATTGCAGGCTTGCAGCTATACTAGACTTCAGCATTCTATGTGCCAATGGCCACTTTGACTGACATTGAAAAACTTTCTGATCTTCCTTGTGAAATGGCAGAGAGCAAAAGTGAAAAATTCAACAGTCTTCACTATTTTTATTTTTATTTTTAAAAATTATACATTCGTCTATTAAAATATATACTATGATATGAATTGAAGTATACACTGAGATTCAATTTTGTGTGTTTACTACCTTTTTATTTAAAAAGTAAAAAAATATTAGTCCACGTATTTTATGCTAGTGTAGTATATATTGCATTTGGACTGAGTATATCAAGTCTCTAGATCCCTGATTTGATTCATCGTATTGATCACAGAAAACAAACCATTCTTTAGAATGAACATCTTATGCATATATCACACTCGTCCTCAAAAGCACTTCAAGCAAGGAACAATATATCCAGTCCACCAGTCACTTCAGGCCCCAAACATCCTCCTGAGTATTGACTTACACAATTGTGCTTAGGTGACTTTTAGTAAATCCTTCTATAGATCAAAAGAGACTTTCAATGTCAATAGAAGTGGCCCTTGGATATAGAATGTTGAAATCCAGTACAATTTACCTACTCCCCCACCCCCCTTCAGTTATGATTAGCATAATAGAACAATTTTCTTTTCTAGGATAATGTGAGTGAAATGCATCAACATGGAACAACTAAGAATTTTTGGTAATATCACGTTAGGAGTAAAAATGAACTTTAGACATGCTACAAACATTACAAAGGAAAACAGAATTTAAACCTGTACATGGATGAATTGTTCGTCTCAGATGCCGAATTTAATTGACATCCAGAATACACATTATTGAAGCCAACAACAACTGAGACATCACTGGATTAATCAATAATCCACGTATATATGTTCTTATAGAGAAAGAACTGCATACTTCTTGTTACCAACCTGTGAAAACATTCAAATATGAACTTCTGTACACTGTGTGTAGGACCATGAGCAACACCAAAGGATCAACTTAAACTTAATCCCACAAGAACGGTTGTCTTATATAAAGTTGGTCATCAAGTTTATTTAAGGGGATATGCCAATGCAGAGTTTGTTACTGTGTTTTACTTTCTTTCTACCTTTTGATGTTTTCTTTCACCAATGCAGAGCATGTTGTATTTGATTTTCAAGAAAACAAAAGAAATAAGAAGTGAAAAAAAAACAATAAAAAAAAAACCAACAGGACAGCCATTTTCAATATGTGATCATGTAAATTAAAATGTGCTGGTTGAACAATTGTGAGTATTTAAAATTTCGTAACATGAAAATAAAATGTGAACAAAGAAACAATCTCATCATCTTAATAATAAAACTACCAAACTAACATATGAGAAAGAAAAAACAAAACAATGGGCTAGAAAGTCATCCTATTTTCTTCTTCTATGGAATGGGAACAGCCCATTCATTACCATAACAAGAAGGCAGTCCACACATTGAACCAAAGCTCCGGGTCCTCCAAATAAAAAATACCCAAATTTGTGTTGTAATGCATCAAATAGATGGAATTCCCTTTGCATCCCTTGAGATTGCTAGTAGAGATCCAAATTGAGGTATTCATTCCCAAGAACAACATCCCATCATCAAATTTCTTAGTCTCCACCCATTTTTTCAGTGTACCACCAGTTCGAACAGCTCATACCGTCTCGTCTCGCACATATTCTTCATCCGTTCTAATATATACTATAAATGAAGACATACTTTAGGCCTGCGACAAATTGTTTATCACAGATGTCGAATTTAATTGACATCCAGAATACACGTTTAAGCCAACAACAGCTGAGACATCATTGCCGTCAATAATCCATATGTTCTTAGAGCATATGACTCCTTACATAATTTTTTTATTAATAAAGTGTGATGTGAGGTCTATTAAGAGTATTTATTTCACAAAATGTGATGAGGGACCCATGTAATAGGGAGTCAAATTTTACTCCTCCACGTGGAGAGACTTTCTCACCGAAAGAATACTTAATATTAAATATAGGAAGCCCATTGAAGCCCTTTTTTTTAATATATTCTCCTCAAATATGATTTAAGAGCCTCCAACTCCGATAGTATTAGAGATTCTCTTATAAAGAACATACTGCATACTTTTGGATACTGTTAGATTATATGTGTTATATCATAATATGTGTATTGCATTACACGTGTAACTCCTATTCATTTGTCTATATAAAGGGATCTAACCCTAAGTGGAATCTAAGGATTCCCATTATTCCATTCTCTCTTTGTAACATGGTATCAGAGCCACTACCTCACAAACCCTAATTCTTCACAGTATCAGGCTTATCTTACCGCTATCCATGTCCATCGTGAGCCCAGATCCTATCGAGAGGCAGTTGAGTACCCTGAGTGGCAACAGGCCATGAAAGAGGAGTTTCAGGCTTTTGAGCAGACACATACATGGGATGTTGTTCCACTTCCGGATGGCATTTCACCTATCAGTTGCAAATGGATCTTTAAGATCAAACATCGACCTGATGGATCCATTGAACGACATAAGGCTCGTCTTGTTGCCAGGGGTTTCACACAGAGTATGGCATTGACTATGTGGAGACATTCGCTCCCGTTGCTCAGATGACTACTGTCCGCACCCTTCTTGCAGTTGCTGCTGTTCGTCGCTGGCCTCTCTTTCAGATGGACGTGAAGAATGCCTTTCTTCATGGCGATTTATCTGAGGTTGTTTATATGCAGCCACCTCCAGGTCTCAGCACTCCTCCTCAGCACGTCTGTCGTCTTCGGAAGGCTATATATGGTCTCAAACAGGCTCCTTGTGCCTGGTTTGAGCGTTTTCGCAGCGTTATTCTGGCAGCTGGTTTTGTTGAGAGCTTTCAGGATCACTCTATGTTTGTACGATCCTCATTGCAGGGCCGAGTTATCCTTCTTCTATATGTTGATGACATGATTATCACTGGCGATGACTCCACCGGTATTACTCTGGTCAAGAATCACCCCAGCCGACAGTTTCAGATGAAAGATCTCGGCACTCTTCGCTACTTCCTTGGTCTCGAGATTGCACAGAGTGATCGTGGGATTCTGCTCTCTCAACAGAAGTATACAGCTGACATTCTCGAGCGCGCTGCCCTCTCTGATACACGCAGTGCAGATACTCCCCTCGAGCTTCATGTGAAGCTTCGTCCCACAGATGGTGAGCTTCTTCCAGACCCAACTCGGTACTGACAGATTGTTGGTCAACTTGTGTATCTTTGCATCACTAGACCTGACATAGCTCATGCCGTCACTATTGTTAGTCAGTTTGTCTCAGCTCCTCGATTAGTGCATTATGGTGCTCTTATGCGTATTCTCAGATATCTACGCGGTACTATCACCAGATCGATCTATCTGTCATCATCTTCGCCTCTGGTTCTCAGGGCTTACACTGATGCTGATTGGGCTGGAGATCCGACCACCAGACGCTCCACCACTGGGTTCTGCATATTTCTTGGAGATTCCATCATTTCGTGGCGCAGCAAGAAACAGGAGGTTGTTTCACTATCCAGCACTGAGGCTGAGTATCGAGCCATGGCCATCACCACCAAGGAGATTGTTCATCTTAGACGTCTCTTGGTGGACCTAGGAGTTACTATGACTGGTCCTACTCCTCTTCATTGTGATAACCGCTCTGCTATTCAGATTGTCAGCAATCCGGTTTTTCATGAGAGGACCAAACACATTGAGATCGATTGTCACTTCGTTCGTCAGCAATTTCTTGCAGAGACATTATCGCTTCCGCACATCTCCTCTGCCGAGCAGCTTGCTGATTTCTTTACGAAGTCACATCCAGTTCCTCGATTTCAGTTTCTCCTTCGCAAACTCACTTTGTATGATCCATCGTGAGTTTGAGGGGGGCTGTTAGATTATATGTGTTATCTCATAATATGTGTATTGCATTACACGTGTAACTCCTATTCATTTGTCTATATAAAGGGATCTAACCCTAAGTGGAATCTAAGGATTCCCATTATTCCATTATCTCTTTGTAACAGATACCAACCAGTGGAAGCATTCAAATATGAACTTCTGTACACTGTGTGTAGGACCATAAGCAACATAAGGGGTAAAATTTATTCTAAGAATCCCACAAGAAAGGTAGTCTTATATGAATGGTGGTCAAGTTTATTAAAGGGGATATGCCAATGATGAATTTGTCACTGAGTTTTTTTTCTACAATTTGATGTTTTCTTTCACCAATGCAGAGCGTGTTTATATTTGATTCTCAAGAAATAAAAAAGAAATAAGTAAAAAAAAAAAGACGGCCATTTTAAATATGTGATCATGTAAATTAAAATATGCTGGTTGAACAAATGTGAATATTTAAAATTTTATAACATGGAAAATGAAATGTGAACAAAGAAACAATTTCATCTTAACAATATAACTACCAAACTAACATATGAGAAAGAAAAAAACATTGGACTAGAAAGTCATACCTTAAGAATTCTTTTATGGAATGGGAACAACCAATTCATAAATAGGATAAAAAGGCGGCAGTCGACAAATCGAACTAAAGCTCCCATCCTCCAAATAAAAAATTCGCAAATCCTGACCTAGGTCATTCATGTTGAGATTAATGAAATAGATGGAATTCCCTTTGCATCCCTTGAGATTGCTAGAAGAGAGCCAAATTGAGGTACTCATTCCCAAGAACAACATCCCATCATCCAAGCTCTTACTCTCCACCCATTTTTTCAATGTACCATCTAGTCTGAATAATAGGGGTAGTCAAATAGGATTTTCATGGACAAATTGTCCATATCCATGGATTTATAAATCTTGTGTTTTTCAATCAAGACATTGGTTCGTGGACAAAAAGTCCAGTGTTATTCAATTGAGACATTATTTCATGTATAAAAAGTCCAGGGTTATTCAATTGAGACATTATTTGGTGGACAAAAAGTCAAGCATTATTCGATTGAGACATTATTTGGTGGACAAAAAGTCTAGCATTATTCGATTGAGACATTATTTTGTGGACAAAAAGTCCAGCATTATTCGATTGAGACATTATTTTGTGTACAAAAAGTCATGTGTTATTCGATTGAGACATTATTTCGTGGACAAAAAGTCCACTGTTATTCGATTGAAACATTATTTCGTGGACAAAAAGTTCAGCGTTGTTCAATTGAGACTCCTTATAGTAGACATTTTGTCTTGTGTTATTCAATTTAAACAGGATTTGTGAAGACTTTCATAAGTGATGGATTTTTGTGGACTTTTGTGGACTTTAGAGAGAGAAATACAAAGGAAAAAGTCATTTCAAAATCTCACCCAAATGAGTGGGATTCTCATGGACTTTTATTCCAGCCTAAAGAAATATGCATCTCATATGCCAACACTTATGCGAGACATCCTTCAAAGCTATGTATGACTAATTTTCTGATGTACCCAAACTCAAGCAGTTTTTTCAAAACTCGCTTTAGACATGAAACTTGAGGGTATAGACATGAAAATTTACATATTTTTATGATCTTCTAATAATCTCCCATTTAAGGCTGATCTTTATATTTGTTGGTAATTGTTCACATGCTTTTTCAATCCCATCACAGATATTGATGTCATAGACGAACCCCGCTCTCTTAAGCTAGAACAGTTGCAATTTCCTATCTATATTTCAAAATGAATGCTAGAAGATTGTGACATGGTAACTTGGGAAAATCTGTTCCTTTTTCCAATGTATGCTTAGTTTTTTAAATCTCTTTTTGGTTGACCAATCCATATCATCTTCCCATTTCCATGTAGGTGATGCAAGACAGTAAATCTCGATTAGGACTATCGCTTGGATTTTCTAATTGTGAATATTTCTTTTTTTTTTCTTTTGACAGAACTCCTTTATATATGAGAATGGTAGATTTGCTTATGTTACAATCAATCATTTCATTATTATATATTATATAATATATGTTTAGATCATCCACAATTATTTTATAACATATAGATTTATCATATATTTTATTATATGTATAATAATTTAATTTTCCTCGAAGATGTTTCTATTATTGTACAATATACATGCATATTTTTTTTATAATATTCAGACATATATAAAAATAAAAAGATATATTTAGGCATATGTATATATATGACTAAATATACTGATTGCTTTTATTTCATTATTTATTTAAAGTAATATAATGACTACTTTTATTTTATTTTATTTTAAGTAATATAATTTATGATTTTATAATAACAGCTTTACGAGATACTAAATTTATTTGTGTCGAAGAGATGCTTGCTACTTTTTAATGACAGTTGAACAAATTTCTCGATATTGTCAAACTTGTAAGACTTTTGGCCGGTCTAAATGAACTACTAGTAAGAATTTCAATAAAATTTTGAAGGCAGTGAATACAATAGCACCGGAGTTCATTTATAAACCAAGATGTTTGGTTTCACAAAAAATTAGAGAGAGTACACGATTTTATCCTTATTTGAAATCCATAAGTGTTTATTAATAAAAATCCATATCTAAAAAGAGTCAATATGTGTACGGGGTCATCATGTGCCTCACAACTAAGAACAGCGCCGATGGGCCTACTGCAACATACATATACTCACTATTCAAATAACAAAAACCATCCGGCCACGCCGCCATCGTCATCTCTCGTCCTTGGTGGAGATCGATGACCGCCATTCGCCCGCTCGACTAATCCATCACGTATAAATTGTCCTTGAAGAAGATGGCATCAAATACATTCCACAACGAAGTCTCGAACACCTTCCACTTTGCATCAGCGGGCCTGCACCACACCACACCATGGGCGTGGCCGTAATGTATGACGACGATACAATTAGGGTCCATTGGTTCCGCAGATCAGACTGCCTTCCCGATCCAATACTTAGAAGAACCATGGAAACAAGGGATGGGCTCGGAAATGAAGTCGGTCCTGAGGGGAGGGAGGAGGACCACTGCATTGGAGAAGGGTTTGAATAGGTAGAGGTCGAGGTTGACATCGACCATGCAAACCCAACCGTCCGATGAGGATCCAATGCATCTGTTAATATCGGGGAGTTCGATGGAGTGTAGCTTGCACTCGAATGGGCTGTAGAGGTTCCAGTTGTAGAGGCCCCAGTTGCAGAGGCCGTAGTCGCCTCCGTTGTTGTGATGGAGTGTACAGGTGATTTCAGATAGCAAGAGCAGAGGGAAACGGAGATGGAGGGGTGGTCGGGGGTAGCCTGTGATGGCGGATCTCCATGACTTGCAGACGGCGCCGAAGCGGATGTAATCGGAGAGGTGCTCTGTTCGCGTCGCAATTGAGAACAATAGATCTTCGGAGAGATCAGACCAATCCACCTCCATATTGCTTGAAAATTAAATTTAAAATTATTATATAAAAAAATGGCGATTATTTGGTAGGGATTTTATTTAGGGTTCAAAATTGAAAACGGATCGGCGCGGATCAACAGGGATGCGCCTCCGCATAGGATGCCAACAGAATCGGTTAGAAAAATCATAGGAATGTATTCATATATATATGCCGAGATTGGTTCCATCACTTCCTCCTTTTTGTTAGTTTATACTAATTTTAATTTTGTCCGTGTATGTAAGAGGTATTTTTTTAATAATTATTATTTAAGTAAATTGCATTTAATGCGGAGTTGTAGAGTTTGTCATGATAATTATATCTATTTATATTTAATTAATTATTTTTAAAAAAATTACCTAATTATTTGGTTTTCATTTTTATTCTCACTTGTATTGGTATTCAAAAATCAACCAATTACTTTTCTGGTACTCCATGGGGGAGTTGATACAGATTGCAGGCTTGCAGCTATACTAGACTTCAGCATTCTATGTGCCGAGAGTATAAACTAACAAAATGAGGAAATTAATATTTATGAACTCTCTTAAAAACTTCACAATCATAATCACTCACGTCTACAAATAATAATTTATTTTAAAAATATACATATCAGCTTAATTTGTATCAGCGGGAGCCTTTAATTTGTGTTGAATCGGCGGATCCGTCTTCACGAGCTTACTCCTTCTAATTTTAATAGTTAAGAATTTTGAGGTTTTTAAATTAGAAAGAGTAAGCTCGTGGAGACGGATCCGCAGATTCAACACACATTAAAGGCTTCCGCTGACACAAATTAAGCTGATATGTATATTTTTAAAATAAATTATTATTTGTAGACGTGAGTGATTGTGATTATGATGTTTTTAAGAGAGTTCATAAATATTGAACTGATAAGATTATTATTATTATATGTTTAATTATATAATTGATTATTTTATTTATTTGCATTCATTAAATATTTATAAAAGTATTTATAAAAAATTAATAATTTTTTCTAATATTGTGATATGGGCAAGAAATAAATTTTGCAAGTATATATAATAGTAAGAGTATTTTAGACATTTAAATCAAATTCCTTTTAATTTTTCATGTATGAACCAAACAATGGAAAATGATTCCAAAGAGAATTCCATTGACGAACCAAACAGTATGATGGAATCAAGATTCCTGTTAAACCGATTCCTGGTAAAGTAATTCTATTAAAAAAATGACACGAACCAAACGGTACCTAATAGAATTTGTATATTTATTAAAATCGATTCGAATTTTATCATAAGATTATATTTTGAGATTCATTTTGTTATTTTTTTATTTGGATTTTTTGTTTTCCTGTGGATTGGTCTGACCTTTTGTAATAAAAGTATATAGTAAGCAAAACCCATCCTTTTTTACTCATGACTATGTACTTTTGTTTAAAAAATTAGTATATACTCTAAACAATCTATAGAGAGTGGTTCGTCTAACAAAAACATGTCTTGCTAACAAAATAAGACTGTATGTAAAATTACACAATATATAATGAAAAATGATATTTCAACCCCATCTACAATCTTATCACTTTTTTAAAAAAAGAGATATATTTCTCTATTAAAGTATATATTGTTATAAAAAATAAAGTAGATACTAGAATGCACTTGAAAAAATCAATTTTTTTTAATGTTATACACTGTGTATACTAGATAGCATCCATTTAAATAATGAGAGCTAGTAATTTTGTGACCATTATATTCTACACTTTGTTTTGAATTTTTTAAATATAATATACTTCATATAATGAAATACATGTTTTTATAAAAAAACAGCATATACTTTGATGAATTGTAAAAAACATATTTATAGAAAGGATAATGTTATATACAACCTATTTTCCATCCCTAATTTCAATTTATGCGTTTTGAATTTTTTTTAAAATAATATACCTCATATAATGAGGTACATACATTTATTTTAAAAAAATGAAGCATATATACTCCAATGAAATGCATTCACATTTATAGAAAATATGAAAATTTTCTATCGAAATATATATCTTGTTAATGTGAATATATATTCTGATGATTTTTTATTAACGCATATGGAAACTAGAATTGGGTTTGAAAAAAAAAAAAAAACTCTGTAACAATATTCAGAAAGAAAATGCGAATTTTTTTTATTAAAGCGTATACTTCGTTAATCAATATACATATGACACAAACTGAGACTATCATATATTAAGAATATCTCTTTTATATTTATTACTTGTATGACTGTTATCCTATGCACAAACCAAACAAAAACCACTGATTGTTAGAAGGAAAGCTAATTCACTCAGACACTTCTACAAACGCCCAATCAGCTAATGATGAAATATCTCTACTATATCAAATTATCAATATATACTAAATCAAAACATGTTTCGGTATTCAAAAGTGATGGTAGGAATAAATGTAACATTAATTTTCCCTGTTAAAATGCCCTCTAGTGAAGCAATGGGACAGGCCAGAGAGAACTGGGCATTGATGAGAACAATGTTTGGGTGTAGCCTCTGTTTTTTTTGTTATCTGGGTTTCAGATGGGTTGAATCTAGATGTTGTGCATATGTTTTCAAGGATTTTTGTCAAAGTGAGGTCTTATTTGACAGAGCAAAAGTTTCTCTGTTTCTGAAATAAACGATCTGGTCTCTGGAGCACAGAAATTGGCATGGTGTGTTTATTTTTTGAATTTCTCCGCTATGCAACGAAATGAAGGGTTATTGATCTTTTGTTAGTATATCATAAGATGATCATTTAGGTTTCACTTTGACATTCATTATCTTTCTCTTTCTGCTATAAAACCCCAGTTATTGTTGTTATTATTATTATTTCTTTTCTTTTATAGGAAGAATAGATATTTGCTACCCCAGTTAAATAACGCTTATAATATTTTATTCCTTTGCTTATTCTTAGACACTTTAATGACGTTCTTTTCTTACTCATCCTTTCTGCATAATTGGATTCCTGAGAAACCAAAATATCTTTGCATAAAATAATCGAACTTTCAAATATATATAACTCGTCATTGCATGAAGTAATCAGATTAAAAAAAAAAAGTTAAAACACGTGTCATAGCCTTCTCCATGATATATTATGGGGGTAGTCGATACAGACTTTGATAGATTTCTGTGGACATTGTTTAAAAGTGATGAACTTTTGTATACTTTGCAGACTTTCGTAGATTGACTCTCATTAGGGCTGGTAAACGAACTAAACCGTTCGGGCTCGGCTCGGTTTAAACTCGTTCAGGCTTGTTCATTTAGATAAATGAGCGAGCTTGAACAAGTTTAAAAGCTCGTTTAGGCTTGGGACCTAGATCGGGTTTCATTTAATGTTCAAATTCGACTCGTTTGTGTTATTAAAACTTAGTTGAAGCTTTACTAAACTCCTTTATAAAATCAGAACATTAAATTAATATAAAGTTATGCTCGTTTAAGCTCATGAACTTGGTTCATTTAGGTTAAAATTTTGTTTTCAATCCCTAAAAACCCTAAATGAAGAAGAATGCTGGGCTCGTTGAGGCTCGTGAGCTCGGCTCGGCTCGACTCGTTTATAAACGAGCCAAGCTTGAACATGTCAAAGCTCGGTTCGTTCGGCTCGTTTACCACCCCTAACTCTCATGGGCTTTCACAGACTTTTGTAAATTTTCACAAACTTTTGTATACTTTCAGAGATTGACTCTCATGTACTTTCACAAATTGACTCTCAACGACTTTCACAGACTTTTGTAGACTTTCACAGACTTTTGTATACTTTCACAGATTGACTCTCATGGACTTTCACAGATTGACTCTCATCGGCTTTCACAGACATTGGCAGACTTTCACATATTGACTCTCATGTATTTTCACAGACTTTCACAGACATTTGTATACTTTCACAAATTACTCTGATGGACTTTCAGAGACTTTCACAGACATTTGCAGACTTTCACAAATCACTCTCATGGACTTTTATAAAATTTCATAGACTTTTACAGATTGACAATTTTTACATATGTATTTCTATTAATAAACATAATAATATTTTTGAATTTTTAAATAACAAATAAAGAACTCATCATACCTAACATAAAATGTAATTTAATATAGTAAATATCAATCTTCACTTATCTGAAATGCATATTGCTAGAATGCATGCAATGATAAAAATAAGTAATGAAAATAATTGATTGCAACACAAGAAAATCCATAATTCTTACATTCATCAAACATATGAGTCGATGTCAATATTTCATACATATTTACGTTCATAAAAAATTCTTCTTCATTAAAAACAATCGATCTAAAATATAAAAAAAAGAGAGAAAAAAAACCTTATATTGAGAAAAATACACAATAAGCTAACTTTTTTTTTTCTATTATAGAGAGATAACAACTAATATAATATCATCTATTATTCACATAACAACTATAACACAATTACATAATATAATGCCCAATATAATAACTACAACTAATTTTCAATTACATTAGCCATTTACAGATATGTAAATGATGAAGATTTACACAAATTTACAGAATTGTAATAACCATATACATATATAAAATGTAAAATTATAAAAACTTATAAACACTTATAGAATGTAATTATCGGTTATTCCTACCCATTTTAAACCTTTTGAATCTAAGGAGATCAATTGTTTAAGCAAATAAGATTTCAAAAGCCCACAACATCCCATCCTCTATCCAGTTCAAAACACCCAAATCAATCATATTGAAAACCCAAGATTCCAAATATAATCAAATCAACAAATAAAATTCAAATTCAAAAAAATTTCATCAAATAAATCAAACAGAAAATAGAACACGCCATTAGAAGACTTGATATTTAGCTCAATTTCAAACCTAAATAACATCCAACATCCAATCGATTCACTTAAAAACCAAATAGAAAAGACACAAACTAACTCATGAAGATCAAATCTTTGACTCAACTTTTCCATCCAAAAACACATCCAACCAATCAATGAATCAATTGTGTGGGTGTGTGTGTCAGAGAGAGAGAGAGAGAGAGAGAGAGAGAGAGAGACCAAACCAAGCCTTGTTGTTCACAAGCACCGTAGAAGGAGCTGTAAATCATCTATTCCACCACATCCAACTTCAGACTTCCTTTTCTTCCCATCTCTCTCTCTATCAACCAATTGAAACCCTAAATCAATACTCTCTCACAAACCCTAACAAACTCTAAAATTGGGGGGGGGGGACACGAAAAGGAACAGGAAGTGAATTAGGGGTCGGCAATGGCCCAGCCTGGCCCGTTGAAACAGGGCCCAGGCCCGCGGGCCTGCTTGGCCAGCGGGCTCGGGCGGGGCCAGCCCGTGGCGAAAAAACAGGGCCCAGGCCCTGCCCACGGGCCCGGGCCTGAACGGGCCTCACGGGCCGGGCCTGGTTCGGGCCCACGGGCGGGCATACGGGCCCAAATTCAAAACATTTTATTTTTTTATTTTACGTTGTTTATTTGTATATAATATTAAATAACACAAAATTTAAAGTGTAATGTTGAAAAAAACATTTATATCTATTGAATTTTCAAAATAAAATATTAAATGAATTAATTATTTAAAAAAATGAATAACTACATGTACCTAAGTAGGTTGACACTTACATAAATGTTAATAATTTGTATAAATTAACCACAATTCAAATAAAAATTACATGTTATTAGTTTATTAGATTGCCCCCCATGGGCCTACGGGCCGGGCCCGCGGATGGGCCTACGGGCCAGCCCGAACGGGCCGGGATCGGGCGGGCCTACGGGCCGGGCTTTCAGGCCTCGGGTCTGTTGAAGACCCTTAAAGTGAATAAAGAAAGAAAAAAGAGAAAGGGAATGTGATTTGTGCTTGTCTTATACGAGGGTGTAGTTTTGGTATTAAAAAAAATAAGGGTGAAAAAAAAATGGATAAAGCTGCAGGGGTAAATAAAAAATAAAAAAAATCTAGGGGTCAGTCAAGGGGTATTTGGGCAATTCACTAAAAAAAGAAGCATATATTCTAATTAATTACATAGACGCATTTATAAAAATTATGATAAATTCCTATGAAAGCATATACATTGTTAACGTAAGCATATGCTTTGATGACTTTGTGTATACGCATATAGGGTTGGAATTGAGGCTGGAAAAAAAACTGGGTGTAACAACACCCTTTAATCTTCTTCACAGCTAAGGCTCATACTCTAATCCAATGAAAGCTCCATTTTTTCATTAGTCTTGATCAAATCTTATACATCTATTCCGGACATCGACAATACAAGGATTCGGTTAAAAAATTTCACTTAATCACACCTCAGAGAGTCAGTGGAATCTTGCAGTATCTGAGGAACTAGCCATATCATATTCATTTTAAGAATAACATCTCATATGTGTCTATGGACCAAAAAATTCTAATCCACTAACTCTTAATTCTATCGTTGTTATATTATTAATTTTTAATTTCTTGATTCCTCAATATTATTATTAATTGAGATACAGTAATTTTTTATAACTTCTTTAAGTTTTTTTCTAACAGGTAATTCAACGGAGACTCTGCCGGAGGGACCGAAAGGGGTGATCATACGTGGGTGGGCACCGCAGGGGGCGATACTGAGGCACCGGGCGGTGGGCGTGTTCGTGACGCATTGTGGGTGGAACTGTCTGATGGAAGGGCTGAATTATGGGGTGCCATTGGTGACTTGGTTGTTGAAAAAATTCCTTTTAAAACAAGGGCAATGCCAAAACCTAGTAAAGCCACAGATTCAAACCAATACGAAAACACAGCAAAATATTCTGCAAACAATTAAGAGAGGATTAGAAAAACATATCAGTTTGGTGGAAGCGAGCAGAGACGCTCTGTCGTCGGTGGATAAGGCCCCCTCACGCACAGGGTTGAACGGCTCCTACCACTGAGAGATACGACCACCAGGATTATGCCTCCTCGGGGTGCGAGCTACGAGGAGACAACAGTGAACGGCCGCGATCCTTTCAGATGCTCAGATCAGATAGGGAGAACGAAGAGGGATGTAGACCAGTATTCTGTAATGGAAAACCCAGAACAGAAGAAGAACAGAAAAAGAACAAAGAAGAAGGTGGCTCTGGACTTGTGAGTTTCGCTGATGATGAATGAAGACTCATACGACCCCTTTATATAGGCACTCCAGCAACGTTCGAAAACGTTTAAAAGGAAAACCGACAAATTAAACACGCCCATTAAAATTGTCGACCAATTAATTGCGCGCATTAAAATTGTAGCCGACCACTTAATCGCGCTTATTAATTAAATTAATCACACAACCGACCAATTAATTGAGCTGTTTTGGAAACGTTTTTGGACGGTTCTGGAAACTTGTTGGTTTTAGAAACATTTTGAATTTGAATTTTAAAATTAGGAGTGACAAAAAGAAACTCACACGCATGCGGGCCAAGCCCGAGCCCGCGGAAGGGGCCCAGTTGGCCCGTGGAGAGGGATTTCACCCCCCCCTGCGCGCGCATGCGGGCGCGCCCATGTGTGGCCCGCAGCCCGACCCGGCCCGGCCCGCCTCGTGCGCAGGCGCGACGTGCGAGCGCGCACGCCCGGTTAACTAGTTTTTCCACCAGAAATCCAAGCCCACGGGTTAATGGGCTGGGCCTCGTGTGCGCGCGCGTAGGGGTGAGGCCCAACAAGTCTCAATAATTGGTGTGTCCCAATGTATAAGGTGAAAGAAACAAGTGGATATAACCGATGTGGGACTAAATTGTTGGAAAGGGAAATGGGTATACCCAATTTTTGGTCAACCAAGGAATGGGCCATATAAATGGGCCCAATACTAACAATCCCCCCTTGACAAAAAATTGTAGGATAAAGAAATATGAATATGATCTGAGCATCTTATACCATGTAATAGGTGAAGGTACCTTTTGGGTTTGAACATTCACTTAGTGTAAACTAGATCCAACTGAGAAGCCTGAATAGACCATGTCCTTGAATTCGACCCCTTTAGCCAGAATTCACTAGTCACACACACGGTACAGGATATGGGTCCTGTTCTGCGGGGTAGCACGTTACGGCCATGTGCTCGTATCCTTTCTTGAGTGCCTTAGAGACTTAGCCCAAATCTCAAAGAACGCGGCCCCACGTCCACGCACTCATATAGGTGAGTTCTCCAGGGTGCCTGTGCGGGTCACACCCTGTCCGAAAAGGACTTGAACCCATTAAGAGCGTAAGCTCAACCTACTTCCGCTACAGTATAGTACTGTTATCATAGGGATGAGTTAGAGGAGTTTTTCCTCTACAGTACTCACAAGTTTACCAATACAGCTTCGTTAACCCCTTGAAAACCATCTTCATGGGATCTCCAATCACAATGGTAGGGAGCCCGCTGCAGGTAATTATATAATGGGCTGAAGCCCCATCCCCCTCGATGTCTCATGGACTAGTCGTTTGACAAGTCCTTTTGTGAAATGATCTGCGAGATTTCTCTCGGATCTCACAAACTCTAGAGTAATTATCCCCTGAGAAATCAGGTGTCGAATCGATTTATATCGCAAGCGCAAGTGTCTAGACATTTTCTCATTATCATTATTTTGTAATGATTTTGCAATTACAACTTTGTTGTCACATCTTATGGAAATTGCTGGAATAGGCCTTCCCATCAATGGAATCTCACTCAACAGATTCCTTAGCCATTCTGCCTCTGAGGCTGCAATATCCAACGCAATAAGCTCTGATTCCATTGTGGAACGAGCGATCACTGTCTGTTTGACAGACCTCCATGCTATTGCTGCACCACCTATCAAAAACACAAAGCCACTGGTTGATTTAATATCAACTGAATCAGAGATCCAGTTGGCGTCAGTATAACCCTCAAGTACAGGGGGAAAACCAGTATAATGCAATGAAAGAGAAATAGATCCTCGCAGGTATCTAAATACACGTGTGAGTGCAGTCCAATGCTCTTTATTAGGGTTGCTTGTGTATCTACTCAGCCTACAAACAGCATATGCAATATCAGGACGAGTGCAATTCATTAGATACATTAAACTTCCAATCATTTGTGCATATAATTCCTGTCCAACAGGTTCTCCCAAATTCTTTTTCAATTTAATTGATGAATCATATGGTGTATGCACAGGTGAATACTCATACATTTTAAATTTCTTGAGTATCTTCTCAATGTAGTGTGATTGTGAAAGTGTAATGCCAGATGAAGTTTTGACTAACTTTATTCCCAAAATTACACTAGCATGACCAAGGTCTTTCATATCGAAATTTTTAGAAAGAAAATTTTTTTTCTCCAATAATGTCCTGATTAGTCCCAAAAATTAAAATGTCATCAACATATAGGCAAAGTATAACACAAGTATCAGATTTCACTTTCATATAAAGACATCTGTCATACTCATTATTTTTAAAACCAAAAGAAGAGATGACCCTATCAAATTTTTCATACCACTGTTTAGGAGCTTGTTTGAGTCCGTACAGTGATTTCACAAGTTTACACACTTTCTGTTCTTGTCCAGGAACCACAAATCCTTCAGGCTGGTCCATATAGATCTCCTCATCGAGATCTCCATGTAAAAATGCGGTTTTGACATCCATCTGATGGATTTCAAGACCATGAATTGATGCTAATGCGACCAGTATCCGAATAGTGGTAATTCTAGTGACAGGGGAATATGTATCAAAATAATCCACACCATGTTTTTGTTTAAAACCCTTTGCAACTAGCCTAGCCTTGTATTTTTCAATAGAGCCATCTGGACGAAATTTTCTTTTGAAGATCCATTTACACCCAATAGTTCTACTGCCTTGAGGGAGAGCAGTAAGAACCCAAGTATTATTGTGCAAAATGGAATCAAATTCACTATTAATTGCTTCTCTCCAAAAAGGTGCATCTGGAGATGACATAGCTTCATTGAAGGTTAAGGGATCATCTTCAATGAGAAAAGTGAGGAAGTCATCTCCAAATGTTTTTTCTATTCTAGGTCTCTTACTTCTTCTTAATTCAGGTTCATTCTCAAGAGATGGAACAATGAAAGAAGAAGAAGCCCCTAGATCAGCAGATGATTTAACTTCAGAAGCTTTAGAGATAGTGGTTTTCATGGGAAAAGTATCTTCAAAAAAGACAACATCTCTAGACTCAATAATCGAGTTGGTACTGATCTCAAGGATTCCAGATTGTATGACTAAAAACCTATATGCAGCACTATGATATGCATAGCCCACAAATGCACAGTCAACTGTTTTTGGTCCTAACTTCTTCCTTTTGGGAGGAGGAATACTCACTTTTGCCAAACATCCCCAGACTTTGATGCAATTAAGGTTGGGTTTCCTACCTTTCCATAGTTCATATGGGGTTTTATCACAATCTCTAAGGGGAACCCTATTGAGAATATGACAGGCAGAATAAATGGCCTCTCCCCAAAGATTTTCAGATAAACCAGAACTTGATAACATGGAATTAACCATGTCACACAAGGTCCGATTTTTTCGTTCTGCCACACCATTGGATTGGGGTGAATAGGGAGCGGTGGTCTGATGGATGATGCCACTATCTTCACATAATTTAGAAAATTCATTCGATGTATATTCACCTCCTCGATCAGACCTAATCACCTTGATTTTTCTATCTAATTGATTTTCTACTTCTGCCTTATAAATTTTGAAATACTCTAAAGCCTCATCTTTTGTACGCAACAGATACACATAGCAAAATTTTGAAAAATCATCAATAAATGTAATGAAGTATCTTTTTCCTCCTCGAGTAAGCATACCATTCATTTCACATATGTCACTATGTACTAAGCCTAACAGTTCAGAAATCTATCAACAGATTTAAAAGGTTTTCTAGGCTGTTTCGCTTGCACACATGTATGACATTTAGAGGTTTCATTAAAATGAGATTTGGAATCAAATCAAGAAACATCATTCTTTTTATGGTACTTACATTTATATGTCCTAAACGAGCATGCCACATATTATGAGATTCAACATTCAAAGCAGTAGTAGATAAAGGGGAAGAACATTCAAACATAATGTTTAATTTAAACAAACCATCACACACATAACCTTTTCCAACAAAGTTTTCAAATCTAGTGATTACAACTTTATTTGCTTCAAAAACAAGTTTATAACCTTGCTGTATCAACAGCGACCCACTAACTAAGTTTTTTCTCAAATCAGGAACGTGTTGCACGTTTTGAAGTGATAGGACATTTCCGGACGTGAAGAGTAGATCAACACGTCCTTCTCCAACGATACGTGCAGCAGAGTTGTTACCCATTCTCACATATCCATCAATGGCCTGATAGGAAGTAAACAAGGATCTATCAGAACAAAGGTGTATGTTTGCTCCAGTGTCTATCCACCAATCAGTAGATTGACAAGCTAAGTTTAACTCAGGATGGACAGTGACAAACCTAATTTGGGAGGAAGAGGGTGCAGGGTCATGAATCACCACATTCGCTTGGACTTTATTCTCTGAGTCCTTCTGGGTAGGATGGTTGCTCTTATTATTCAGATTTTGAGGAAGGGTCTTTCGTTTGTAGCAACTTCTTGCAATATGCCCTTTCTTCCCACACACGTAGCAACCAGCTTCATCATTGGTTTTCTTTTTAAACTGTGGCTTTACATGACCCTTAGCAGCCCCATTCTTTTTAAAAGGTTTGGACTTGGGTTTAAAACCTTCGGCTATGTGGGCTTTGGCAGAAAACTCTTTAGGAAGTTTAGACACCTTATCTTGAAGCCTATGCTCATCCTCTATCCTAATAGTGGTCAGAATATCATTCAAGACAGGTATACCTCTATGATGTTTAAGTTTGATAGCAAAATTGGACTAGGAGGGAGGCAATTTTTCATTAATCGAGTAGGCAAGAAAAGTGTCATCTAGAACCATCCCATATTTCCTAATCTCATGGATAATAGTTTTCAGGTTTACGATTTGTTTCATGATAGACAGATTATCAACCATGTTAAACTTTAAAATTTTCCGACGGCATATTTTTCTAACCCGGCATCTTCAAGACTATATTTTTTCTCGAGTTCTGTCCGTAGTTCGAAAGTGTTTTTTGTTGTACAAAAATATCATACAACTCAGGGGTTAAGGCACTCCAGATTCGACCATGGCAAAATAAATCTCTTTCTTCCCAGGCACCGTCTGATTCAACATTTTTCCTTTCGGATCTACTGTTTTATCAGTATCGGTATCCTTGGGACTGTCGGACTTAGTAAGATCAATAGAAGTGGACTCTTTTTCAGAAAGGGGTTAAGGTACTGCTGCTGCCATCTCTTAATTGGTCCATCAAACAAAGCCAGTTTTGCAGATAAATTCTCTACAAGACCCATTTTTGAAAACAACAGAATGAGGTTTGAAAAAAAGTTTAGGTTAAAAGCAAACCTTATCCACCGAGATTGTTGAAAAAATTCCTTTTAAAACAAGGGCATTGCCAAAACCTAGTAAAGCCACAGATTCAAACCAATACGAAAACACAGCAAAATATTCTGCAAACAATTAAGAGAGGATTAGAAAAACATATCAGTTTGGTGGAAGCGAGCAGAGACGCTCTGTCGTCGGTGGATAAAGCCCCCTCACGCACAGGGTTGAACGGCTCCTACCACTGAGAGATACGACCACCAGGGTTATGCCTCCTCGGGGTGCGAGCTACAAGGAGAACACAATGAACGGCCGCGATCCTTTCAGATGCTCAGATCAGATAGGGAGAACGAATAGGGATGTAGACCAGTATTCTGTGATGGAAAAACCAGAACAGAAGAAGAACAGAAAAATAACAGAAGAAGAAGGTGGCTTTGGACTTATGATTTTCGCTGATGATGAATGAAGACTCATACGACCCCTTTATATAGGCACTCCAGCAACGTTCGAAAACGTTTAAAAGGAAAACCGACGAATTAAACACGCACATTAAAATTGTAACCGACCACTTAATCGCGCTCATTAATCAAATTAATCACGCAACCGACCAATTAATTGGAGCTGTTTTTGGACGGTTCTGGAAATAATTACGTTGTTTTTAGAAACATTTTGAATTTGAAATTCAAAGCCCTAGGAAGGGGCCCGGTTGGCCCGTGGAGAGGGATTTGCACCCATGTGTGGCCCGCAGCCCGACCCAGCCTGGCCCGCCTCGTGCGCAGGCGCGACGTGCGAGCGCGCACGCCCGGTTAACTAGTTTTTCCACCAGAAATCCAAGTCCACGGGTTAATGGGCTGGGCCTCATGTGCGCGCGCGTAGGGGTGTGGCCCAACAAGTCTCAATAATGGAATGGTGTGTCCCTATGTATAAGGTGTGTCCCTATGTATAAGGTGAAACAAGTGGATATAACCGATGTGGGACTAAATTGTGGGAAAGGGAAATAGGTATACCAATTTTTGGTCAACCAAGGAATGAGCCATATAAATTGGCCCAACACTAACATTGACCACTTTGTTTTGATCAGTTTTACAATGAGAGGCTGGTGGTGGACATACTGAAGGTTGGGGTGGCGGTCGGGGCGGAGGTTTGGACGATGAAGGAGGGGATGAGGCCGCTGATAGGACGGGAAGCAGTAATGGGGGCGGTGGAGAGGGTGATGGGTGGTGGGATCGAGGCAGAGTTGTGGCGGAGGAGGGCGAGGGAGGTGGGTGTGATGGTGAGGGGGGCGGTTGGGAAGGGTGGGTCATCGGAGGTTGATATGAGGTGCTTGGTTGATGAGTTGATGGGGATGTGTTATGAGGGTTTGTAATCATTTTTTCTTTTTTGGAAGGTAAGATATATTTTGAGGTCAAATCTGTTCCCATTGGTCCTCTTAATAAAGAGGGGCTACTCTACCATCCTGTCAAGAGAATGTTTGGTATTCAATATTTGAGATGATTGTATTCAATAAATATAGTTGTAAATTTGAAGAGATTATGATTTAAAACTCTGAAATGAATGTCCATTCGTGGCTTTTCCCAGATGAAATGAAAGATTTGATTCATGGAACAGGAGATGGAACAAGATTGACTGGGCAATAGAGCTGTGGAAACACTTGTTTTATAAGTTTTGAATTTATTTTTGATCCCTGTTGAAATGAGATGTCATTTTGTAACGCCCCCAAACCCACAATTCCATTTTGAAACGCGAAGTCCGGTTGCATTACCTTAAAACTTTGAATTTCAGAGTTCTATTTTTTTTTCTTTATCCAGTTATATAATAAAATAATGCTAAAATAAACTTTATTCTTGAGAATAATAAAACATCAATTATTCCACAATACTCCCGATTTAATCTGGATATAACTTATACAAAAATACTTAAACTTGATACAAATATGGTTACTAGGGAGATGGGCCAACTACATGCCAAAGAAATGATCAACACCTTCTACATGAGTCTAATGCTCTGAAAATCATTATACGAGCTTCAACCTCTAATGCCTTAACGAGATCGACGACCATCAACAACTAATCTGAAAGGTTGGGAAAATGAGGGGTGAGCTACCACACGCTCAGTGAATGGACATTGGCGTCCCGATAATAAAATATTTTAAAATAATAATATTTAATAATATATCGTAAGAAAACAATTTACAAGATACAATAAAAAATGATATTTTCAAATACAATAAATTTCCAATAAACCATAACTTAAACATAGCCTCATATCAAAATGCATGGTGTTACGCCCCGGAGCGGCCGTCCCCATGGAACATCACCAATCATACAAAAAACTGACAAGGATCGAATAAGGTAACAAGGCTACAGGAAAGTAGTAGCCAATAAAAAGAAATGATGCAGAAGTACAATATACAAATTAGTCTGTAATCAAAACATTATTACAAACTCGAATACACGATAACTGTCCTGTGAGAGTCCAAGTCTAGTCTAAATAAAATAATATGTGCAACACGCACGATTACTAGTATATACACAAGGAAAATAGGATTGCTGACAGCCTCGCACTCGCCAACCGAAAGGTGGGACACTCTACGCACGAACCACGCCCGATAGATGCTCTAGCTCCACGCCAACCCAGTCCCTGATGAAAAATAACACACGAGGGGTGAGCTACAAGCTCAGTGAGTGGCAAGAATCTAAGCTCTACAATGATAATATATATAAATTCCTTTTTCCCTCGAAGTAAAAGAAATATGGGAGAAACCAAACAGATAAATGTCACGTGGAGATGTGACCTTACCTCACCCAAACCCCGAAGGGGGGTGGAACATTTGGGAAACGGTATTCTATGCTCGCGATATCATCCGGTAGCCCTCTCCCTGGCGGCTTCCCGATGCGGCAGCACCACCTAGGGAAGCTTCGACGCTGGGTAGCTTCAACGCACGATGATACGGAGAGGAAACACTCCGACCCTATCCTCACCTTCACCCTTAGGGGTGACATGGAGCTATTGATACTTTAGGCATTCCCAATATAAATGTCACGTGACAATGTGACACCAACCTACCTTCACTCTCACCCCTAGGGGTGACATGAGACTATTGGAAATAGAAATTAACTCGTTAACTCCCTTAACCTTCCGGTAGCCCTCTCCCGGGTAGCCCTCTTCCTGACAGCCTTTCAAGATAGGTACGAAACCACAAAGGTATTGAAATACACATTGGGCCTCCTATGATGTAGCGGCAGAAACCAGGATAGCTCCAACGCCGGTAGCTTCAACGCGGATACGAGGTAAGGGAGAAGCATTCCACGCTCACAATACGATCCTCAAGGATCAACTATAGTCATCTAGCAATTAACAATGCTAATGAATTCTCCTGAATTCTAATGCGAGTGTATCACATGGATGTCGAACAATCAACTACTACGCTTGCACATTGAAAATAACATATAATCCTAACAATAGATCATACCAACACCTATCACATATAGGTCCTATTAATGAAACAAACGCAATTATTATAGGAGAATATTCAGTCTCAAAATGAGATGCATGGACCACATGTCCAAATAACCTAGCATGTAACAGTTGAACAAAACCAATACTCATGGAATTATATGCATCAACCAATGATTAAACCCCGCTAAGCATCTACTAACACTGAAGACTACCCACATATAGGAGTGCAATAATTGAATAAACAAGCAAAATATAGTACACTCTAGGCTTCCACGCCTCTCACATAGAACAAGTGAGTAGAATGAAAGTTAAGCAATACAAGTCCTAGACTAGCAATCATTCCACAAGACAATAATAAATGATACAACTATGTCATTTTATAAGTACTACAAAACACGCATAGCCATAATATGAGCTCCTCTAGTGCGTTGATCAAACCACTAACCAAAGACCCGTTCATCACGAGTTCTACCATTGATAGTTTAGCTTGTACACACTATAAATAAGGCATGTATGCTCATTCACATTTGTATAACTACCACATAATGTGCTTAAACATTAACAAGCATAGACGATTTGCATCAATGATGGACCGCAAGTCTTTGAGCAGATAATATCATCCTTTAATCACAACATAAAGTCCATGTATCCAAACCAATTCCTGGTATTTAAACACATACATGCAAACCTTACATACAGACCAAACATCATATTATGCTAGTAGCTTATACATGAGGACTTAACTATATTTAAGATTCTTTGGCTATCTAAGGTCACCACTAAGCATGCTTAAGCATCAATTAAACATATAAAGTGGCTCAACTATCACCACCTAAAATTAGGACAAGTAGAGGCTAAATGAATTATCTAACATAAAAGAAATACATTCACACATGAATATGATACATATGCAATATATGGTAGAAAAGGGGGTTCTATACAATATACTTAGCTATACAGCCCTAGCATGCAATATCTAACACAATAGGGGTGCAAAGAAGCCCCATGGATGCGCGATGCATGACTACGTGCATCGAGCGCATCCCGAGGGCTTGGATCGAACCACTCACTAGTACTTGGATCGCCGCGCGTCCGGTCTATGAGATCTGCAAGAACAACCAATGATGCTCAATTAAATATAAAACACCTTGACACATATACCAGCCTTCTTCATGAAGACAACAACTCCTGGTATTGCCCACACTATGCATAATAACTCTTTGACACATATTTATACAAGATTAGTCCATCTACTGCAACAAGCCCCAAACATTGGTCTCCACAGCACACAATACACATCCAAAAATTCTCAAATAAATCACACACATTCTATGACATGTTGGAATCATATTCCGTGAAGACATAATAACTTGATTAAATCTCTAAATACCCGAAATAAATTATTTTCCGAAACTGGTCAATTTCTGCGCGAATCTGGACAGATCATGAACATCAGGCTATAACTTACAGCACAAATATCATAATGACACCAAATTTCATATGTAACATATAGACACATAGATGATCATATGATATGAAGACATAAGTCTCAAAATATGCCTCTAAATACCCCAAACACAAGGATCTTGAGGAGACAGAAAATCTGCCTTACAACACCAAGTCACCCCATTCATACATTAATACAACCATCCCATGTGCAGCACCAATTACTTATAACAACACTCTCATGCATGCCCTCTACAACATCCTAGCAAGCATAAAAGTAGGGGTAGAGAATTACGAAGAGAGGGAGAGGAGAAGGGAAGGTGTTGGGGCTCACAATGACACCACACACACACCCACCATCACCACCATCTCCTTCACAGCACACCTTCTACTTAGCTGGACCAAAAGGTGGGGGCAAAACAGGGGATCAGCTAGAGGAGGAGGAGAGGGAGGATAAACATCAACAACAACAACAACATAAGCACTCACATACACCATGATCTTCTTCTTCTCCTTGCTCCACCATCTTCTCCTTCTCCCACTCATTGTGGCATTTCCACAAATACATGGGGGGTGCTGATCTAAAGGGGAGTGGAAAACATTGGATCAGCTAGGGGGAAGGAGGAGAAGGAGGAGAAACATCAACACAACATACACAACTCACCATACACACATTCTTACACTTTCTCTTGAGCTTCTTCTCCATCACCTCCACTTCCTCCACCCAATACACACACACAAAAGGGGCTGGACCAGTGTGAAAAAGAGGGAAAAGAGAGGCTGAAGTCGTAACATTTTGATGGGATTAAATAGGCAAGGTCGGACTGAATGACCGAGTTGTCCTCGGACTAAAAACCCTGAACATCCCTTACTTAAACGGTCATAACTCCTTCAATACAGCTCCGAATTACACGATTCCAACGGCATTGGAAAGCTAAGAAGATTATCTACAGCTTTCATGTTTACACCCAAATCAAATAACCTCTCCAGCTATTCCAAAATCTAGGCTAAACATCATACAGGGCTGCTGCCTGGATTTCTCATCTTCGGGGTATACTCGGAAAAACACTCATAACTTTTGATACACGAATCCAGTTGATCTAATTCCACTTCTATATGGAAGCTGTCTCAAAACTGAACATCTCGTGATAATATCGGATTTTTACCTCTTCATCTTGGGCATTAACAAAATTAAATCCAAATATCAATCCAAACTGCATAATTTCTAAAAAGACCTCGAAATGCTACAAAAATTTTCATGTAAACCCAAGTGAACACCAGAACCACAAATATGCAGTTAGATTTTGAAACTGAATGCCCGAACTATTAAAATAAATAAAACACGATATTTGACCTTTAAAAGTGACACAGTCTTAACACATGGTCTCAAAAATAACTGTCAATACTCATGATGCTTATGAATGCAACGGACATGCATGCCCGCTTTCCACGACACATAGCCGCAGAGATTTCACTTTGAAAATCGGGCCACGTAGACATAGCCACTTAGACTTGGGTCAAAATTTAGACCGCAGCCACCTAGACTGAGCCACCTAGACGATTTAATGCATGCACAATCAAAACTACTTATTCTTTCAAGTATACAGCATGCGACAATTTTTCATAAATCTCATAATTTTCAATGCATACGATATATCCAAAATATCAACCTATATGATGATAACATGCTCATATGCTTCATACAAGATAGATTTCATAATCGTAAAAATAACATAATGTCGAAATGTATACATATATTATGATTTTCAAATAATATAGAGACATCCACTCACCTCCAGTCCACGCAATACAAATCGATACATGTGCATGAACGCCACACACCCGCACATTGATAACCTAACATAACAATTATGAAATAATAATTCATAAACAATTCAATCACGATCTAAACAACTGATAACCAACTTACAACAGCACTACACCCAATAATCCCAAAAAGCCTATATCTTATAAAATCACAATCAACAACTAACTTCAAAGTCCTAATAAAAATCCCAACTTCGAATAAATATTAAAATATTCATATACCCTTAATAATCAATATCCATTTATTCCATAAGACTCATATAATCGGTCAATCCTCGAATAATATTTAGACAAATCTAATAAGGCTCAACTATAATTTCAATGATCGGAATAACTCAATCCAATCAATTTATATCCCAATAACAGTAATATCCGATTAATATTCATTGATCCCACTAAACTAAATTATCGATTTAAGATCCAAGTTGAGTCACCAAGATCAATAAAATCATCAAAACTCACAAATTAACTTATACTTCATAAAAAAATCAATTTGGGATCATTTAAATCTCTAAAATTCATCAAACTTATTCATCAAACTAAATATTTGAATGCTAAGAAAGAGCACAGAAATATTTCAAAAATCATAACTTTCTACCCGTAACTCCGAATTGGACGATTCACGATTCGTTGGAAAGATCTTTTCAAAACCTATTTCTGTTTGTCAAGTACATTTTTTCCAGAAACGACTCTATCATAGTCAAAAACATGATTTACTTCTAAGCATAAAATCAACCCGAAAATAGCCATTAAATCCCCAAAACTAATAAATCTAATTTGATCTTTAAAATCCTTCAAGATCCATTCAAATAATCAACCAATTAAAATTGATCAAACCCTAACCCTAATCCATCAAACTTCTTCCTCAAACAATCGATTGACACAAACATCTCCTAACCAAAAATAAATTAAAACCCTAAACAACAAAAATCAATAGAAGCATGATTTATCACCTTAGATCCGGTCATACCACCCACCATCACCATCTAGGGTTAGGTCATCACCACCCTTCACACCTTCTGAAATTTGGATGAAAACCCTAACCCACAAATATGTTATTTAAATGGGTTTTATCGAAATTACAAAACAACCCCTGAAGTGTTTCCGGTTTACAATGAGGTCCCTATCCGATTTACAAACAGATCCCTATTTGATTTACAAATAGATCCCTGAACGCTATTAAAAGGTATTCTGGATTCGCAACTAGATCCCTGGGTCCAATAACTTAACACAAAATCCTAAAAACCTAATTTTTCGAACTCCGAATCTCACCAGCAAAATATAAAATAAATATTTCAAAATCAATTTATATAAATCAACTTGGACCCATTTGGGCCCACCGCCAAATCTAAAAAATGAAATATAAAAAATCAAATTTAAAATTTTCATTATATATTTAAAATAAATATATAAGGCCGAAAAATACCGAAACGTTACACATTTTAACATTTTTAACAGAGGTCTGTAACTATTTATTTAGCGCTGGTTGGGGAATGGGTTTCCGAGGATAATTTATTTTAACTTTATAGAATAAATTAAAAATCATCAATTTTATTTTTATTTACATTTTACAAAATAGGTTAACAAATGGGATAAATGTTATTCTAACATTAATTTAGGCGGAACATAAAACCTTCATTTTCATTTTAAAATTAGGATAGTTGTCTGCACTTCTTTTCAATTTTTTTTATACCAAACATTATAAATTATACCTTCGTGGAGTCTGTCTATAGACTCCTATCATTTTGATTGTTTCTTAAAGTATATATTTGTCTGATGAAATACATATTATTATAAAAAGTGGAGTATATACTTCGATAAATCAATACATATTTTTGTTTGAAAAATATAACAATAGGTAATTATTCGTATTTGCACTACACTAAAATATATACACGAACACTAGTGGAGAGTATAGGTAGTTAGGGGACAATCTCTGAATTATAAAATGGACTAATTGTATCAGTGCCCCCCTTGGAGAAGCTCGAATAACCCATCACGTACGAGGAACAACAAGTGTCATCTTAGTTTTCAAAAAAAAAAAATTCTTCATTTTCAACAAAAAAAAAGTAATAAAATATATTTTACTATTTTTAGCAATTATCTTGTAATGTCTAAATGCCTTCATTTTTGGGTGAATGAATATTTAGGATTTTATTTCATAATTTCAAGATTTTAATTGGTTTGTTTTCTATTTTTACTAGAAGATATTGAATGGCTCGTTCATTGAGCCCATCTTTTTTTGTTTTCAAGAGAATAGTGGGTGAAGAAGAGGAGACGAGCAATTTATAAATTAAAGCTGAGAGAGGCTCAAGCTAGGATTTCAATAGTATATATAATTGCGTCCTTCTTGGATGTTTTATTCCATCACAATATATATATATATATATATATATATATATATAGAGTCGTGATATTATACGGTCGTGCGGTCGTGCGGTCGCGATTCACGGGCCGTCGATCACGGGTCCATCGCATCGGACGGTCGGGTGCGAATCACGTCGACCGTTGGTGCGGTCGTGCGGATTCGACGTGCGTCGTCCGATCGCGGGTCCATCGCATCCAACGGTCGACGTGAATCGCACCCGACCGTCCGATGCGATGGATATATATATATATATATATATATATATATATATATATATATATATATATATATATATATATAGTCGAGTGATTCAGTGCGGGAATGCGGGAAACGACGTTGGTCGTTCGATCGCGGGTCCATCGCATCCAACGGTCGATGTCGATTCACATCGACCGTTGGATGCGATGGACCCGTGATCGCTTCCCGCATTCCCGCACCGAATCACTTCCCTATATATATATATATATATAAGAAACAAAAATATCAAATAAATAGTTATTTGGACCAAATAAACAGTAAACATTTCATATAGAAAAAAACATTATTTTCTTTTCTAAACAAGTGGAGTCTTTTCTAAACAAACTCCACTTGTTTAGAAAAGAAAATAATGTTTTTTTTCTATATGAAATGTTTACTGTTTATTTAGTTCAAATAACTCTTTGTTTGATATTTTTGTTTCTTATATTTAAATAATATATATGTGAATGATTTTAAAAAATACTTAAATAACTTAAATGACATTTTTGTTTTTCATAAGGATTGTATAAGTGATTGATTCTTAGAAGAAAGTTGTTGTTTTGAAGAGTTCGACACATCCATGTCGACATTTGTTCAGACAGATCGACGGATCTCTGTTGTCCTAGTGAAACATACTTCGACTGAGCTTCTGTCAACATTTATTCAGACAGTTCGACATACCTCTGTTGTCCCAGTGAAGAACACTTCGACTGGATGCTGTCGAACTGGATAGTAGGAAAGAGATTCAAAAAAATAAAATAAATAATGATATTTTCGTAATTCGAAGTAGTGAGGAAATTAAGTTGGGTAGTGGGTCTAACAGTACCCTTGTATATATCAGCTATATACGGAATGGAGACTAGAACAAAAAGTAATTGAAACGTGTCACCAGGGAACAACTTGATTTTACACATCTCACGAGAGGCATATATAAAGAGGACAAAAACCCATCAGTGTAGACGTGTTAAGTTGCACATGAATGTTGGTGACCATGTATTAAAACGAGGCATTTCTTTATTGGTACGTGTAGTCATCGAAACATAAGAACAATGGAACATCAGACCCCAAACCCTACCGAATAGTTTTGTAGAGAGAGAGATGGAAGAGAATCTGGAAGAGAGTGAGAAATTGGTGCGCCTTCAGCAGAACTCAGAAAGCCAAGAGAAGAGGTTGATGAAGTGAAGAGGAAAGTTGAGGTAGATGCAGAAACAGCAAAGCCAGTTGATGTTGAAGACAAAGGGGCAGTGGAAGGAGAAGAAAAGCAGGCAGAAGAGTCTGGCGGTGATAGTGTTGGCATCATAAACAAGCTCATCTCCAACTTGCCTTCTGTTTCCATTCCGGTCTCTCTCTCTCTCTCTCTCTCTCTCTCTCTCTCTCCCAATATATATATATAACACATAATATCTCTGATACATGTTTATGTGAACTAATAATACTCACATGGTGCTTGTTTTTGTGGCCAGATGATGCAACACCATCAGCGGATGAGGCGTCCCTTTTGATTTCTATGATTCATGATTAAAAATTCAATGATGTATATTGGGTAGGAATGTGTGTTTCTTGTTATTTCACTGATGTTTGGACTTGTTGAGGTGCGCTTTTGTTGAGATTTCTGGAACCCAATTTTACATGTCCTGCTTTATTGAAACCAGCTCTACTTTTAGTCATATTTGAAACTTTCAAGGTACACAATGTAAATTTCTGTATATGAACGCATAATTGTATATACTTTTTGTGGAATTAAAAGTAGGCTAAAAATAGTGTGATATAGCAAATCTCTTGTTTTCTGGGTGGAGGAATTCCATAGCATAAAAATGTAAACTTAACCATGAAACATTGTAACAATGGCCTTCACAACTTCCACACACCACACTGGTATCTCAGTCTCAATAATTGGAGATACAACAATCAATGCTATAGCAGGAAACATCAAATTATTCAGATGTTGGAACACACAGCTCACATAGTAACAGACCATGGTGAATTTTGGTTTTAATTGGTCCCAAGGACTCAAGACATGATGATTATTAAACTAAAGCGTCAGTGAAAATCAACATAGCTGAGAACACTCTTCTCATCTGTCAATCTTGTAAAACAAAAGGCATCTATTTGTTTTTGGATAATAAGTAATAACACATGTAGTTGTGCTTGAACAGTGATGCTAGTGCCCAATCAAAAGGCCATTATGGAAGGATATTAATCAATGAATAGATAACTAGAAATGATAGAATCAGGGTGGTATTCCTTGAGAAACTAAAATAAATAACTGAGAGAGAGAAAATAAAGTCAGATCTAAGCCAAAAAATTGGAATAACTTGAAAAGCTATTTGGGTTGCTCCAAAAAATGTGGCATTCTCCTACTAATTATGAGAGACAGGCCGAAACTGGATTAGCACTCGCAGATGATTGAAAGTGAAGCAGATATCTGTTTATTCAGGTATGTCTGTCCATGAACTTTTCAATTAGGACTGAAAATGTCGCAAATCCTGCACAACCCATGCACGCGGCCTTTGGACCACCTGAAAGTAGAAAAATTGTGTATCTTTAGTGTATAATCAAAGAGGAGAGTGGCACACAGTGCCCAAGATAATAGCCTAAACATCCAGATGAGTTGCATGGTTTAAGAAACAGAAGACACTAGTACATAACACGAGTTGAACATACAGAGGCTAAAGGTGGAAAAAAATAACAGGACTGAACCTAAGGCTATGAGAGAACAAGAAGAAACAAAGTTACAAAACAGAAGAAGTGTTGTTGGCTTCTTTTCCAAGTAAAATTTAGGAAAAACTAATTGCAGGCTCCTTGCTGGACCTGAAGTTAAATCATACGTCACTTGTTCAATGTAAGCATATTGACTTGAGTTCTCTTAGCCCCCATTTGTCTCACAAATAAGGTGGATACGGGAAGAATAAGGTTAATCTCGAAAGAAAAAAAAAATTGGTGTGGATAAATTGTAATAGTATGTCTTGATAAGTTGGAATAAATCTTGATAGCTATATGGGGGAGGCAGGTAAATTTATTCCTTCTTATCCTTCCAAAACTGTAACGATATTCAAATAAAACAAATACATGAGACAAAAAAATTACCCAAACAAAGAAGGGAATAGCAATTAAACAGAAAATCATCTAATTCTCCTCTAGACCCGTATAACTATTTTATGCCCAGTATGGGGTGGGTTAATAAACGATGTAATGCTAACAACCAAAAGAAATACTGGTAGACACTTTCCGTCTCAAACAAATCGAAGTATCATCGAGAAGTGTATCTTGAAGTTACATAGATATGATTCACTGAAGGTTGAAAATGTTTTGAGTTCTATACTGTAACTCCAATATAGGTGACCCCGGTGATTCACGAGTTTTATGGTCAGAAAAAAGTGCAGTTATGGAGGGTTTTAATCTTTGAGGAAATTCATCTGCCAATAAAGCAAATTGAAATGAAATGCACATTCAATTAAACCAGACAGAACAATGTATGCATATACAGAAACATGGTGTACAAACATCGGGGGGGGGGGGGGGTGTTTAGTAAATGATGTAATGCTAACAACCAAAAGAAATATGATTCACTGAAGTTTGAAAATGTTTTGAGTTCTATACTGTAACTTAGATGTAGGTGACCTAGGTGATTCACGAGTTTCATGGCACATTCAATTAAACCAGACAGAACAATACATGCATATACAGAAACATAGTGTACAAACATCGTGGGGGGGGGGGGGGGGGGGGGGGGGGGGGTTGGATCTGTATGACCTTTTATTAGCTTACGTAAGGAAGTCATACAAAAATAAAATTTGAACCAGTGCACAGTTGCTTTTTTCATTTTAAACACTCAACACCATGTAAACTAATACAATTATTCGGACCTTCAAACTCAGGAACCCTAAGATCTTTCATATCCCACAATAGAGGTGAGGTATCAGTGGTTTAAGTTAAGCTCCATGTGACCATACACTGCAATACTAATTTTTATCAACTGGTATTTATTGTTTTGAATTTTTGCACACTGAACGCAGGACTACGAATAACTAAAGAGATCATATTTCTACTACAATATCCACAAGAAGAAAGCTTCTAGTTTATGCATACATACATACATATATATAGAGAGAGAGAGATGCACAATCAGCAAGTTTAAGGAATGAATGCGTGATGCATTACATTATAAGAAGTGTGTGGGGCACAATGGCAGGCATGTATCACATAAAAGACATGGCCAGCAATTTCAATCTATACATGCAAATACAGAATATCTCCAATATGCATTCCAGATCTTGAATAGATTACTGGAAAAAAAAACTTTTATGATTTAAAGAAAATGTATGCACATCATATTTGTCAGGCTAAAACAAGCTGATATGGAACATGCATTAACAGCCACTTTCTGTATGTGACTCTGTGATATTAAATTTCTCAGCACCAAAAAAAAAAGATAGTGGTAAGCCATTTAAAGCATACTCAGTGTGAAGCTTAGAGTCACCAACAAAAACCAAACCACAGACTTGCTAATTCACCAGTGATAAATTATTATAACCTTGACAAGGATCCTGGTTTCATATCAGTCCATGAACCACATTTCAAACCGAAATTTGATTAGAAATATCAACTTCAAGGTTGTGAAAGATATCTCAAGGAGGCCACTTAAAATTTATATTTTCCTACTGACGGAGGCCTGATTAGTTATTTATTAGATGTGTGCCACTGTAGTTCTTCCTTTAACATTTCCACAATTCTATCCTATGCCATGCTCTTCAAAACTAACTATATATTTGGTGGTAAACCACTTGTGATTATAATAATTTAAAGTGCAATAAAATTCTTAGCCAAAGCTATCAACTTTTATAGAAAACTAACATTCATAATGATTATAAAGCAACTTCAACCCAGGAGAGCACACAGTCACAATGCTTAAAAAAATTGTGTGTTCTCCTTAACACTGGCAGTCCACCATTCTAAGATGACAGGTTTCTGCTTACATGGATTCTGTACATGATGTGTGCCTCAAATATCTTGCCCCATTTTCCACCTGATAGCCAACATCCAGATCTATAGAAATCCACAAATTTTCTAGATACAAGTACATGCACCCCAATATCTTAATGCCACTTGCATAGTTGCATGGAAAACTTTAGATTAAAAACACATACCTAAACCTATCCTCCCTGAACAAATATTAGATATTTATTTACCATACCTAAATATACACAGGCAGACCATGTTTGGTTTTTCTGTATTGTATGTTTACCATATGAACATATCTCGTGGATATACCACCTTTTCTTATATTCATAACAAACAAAAAAACTTCTTAAGCCAGAAATTCTATATAACTCTCTAAACCAAAGCAAAAGTAAGCAAAAGTTTCTAACACCACTAAACTGCAAGGACATCAGAGTGGAACAAATTTCAATTAGGAATTCCAGCAACAGAATTGTTCGGTTGATTAAATAATCTCCATGGAGCTGCAACAAATAAGTTTATGATCATAGATTTAGCAAGCATTTATGGTGAAAGTCCCAAAAATTCAGCAAAAAATTCCAACCCAACTACAACCAACTCTATCCGTATATACTAATTCGATCCACGCAACAATAACGACACAATGACAAAGATGTATTACCCTTTGCAGAGATGGCCCCTCCTGTGACACAACCAGCAGCAACGGTGTTTGTTATGTCATGCTTCGCCCTCGCCTGACAAGAAAAAAGTAGACCCATTTAGCTCTAACTAACAGAAACAGCATCCATTGTTCCAAATAAAAATCTATCCCCAAATTCCATTACCTTCTCCACGACACATTCAGCGGCAGAGAAAACCAAGCCCATAACAGCAAACGTCTTGGCAGAGCCCCAGCTCCGCCTGCCCATCTGCTTCGCCGTGTAAATGAACTGCTGCTTCGCACTCATCTCCTCTTGCATCAAGGGGTTGTCGAGAGCCCCAAGAAACATACCCATAAACAGACCAAGCCCCCCACCTTCAAAAATACCAAAACCCCACATCAAAACTAATAAAAACAAACTAAATCTGAAACTAGAACCCCCAAAAAACGAACACCAAAATGTCAAAACCAACAAAAACATATGCCCATTCAATAAAGAACCCAATTTGGATCAAGTAACACCAAGTGGAAAAACTTTCCATTAATCAAAACCGCTCAAAACAAACAAAAATACATTATTGTAACCCAAACAAACCAGAAAAGCTGATCACAAAAAAAAAGAGCACAACTTTTTACCCATGATGCCACTGACGGCGCTACGGACGACGCAGTTGTTCCAGATGTCCTGGCCTCGTATCTCCTCTACTGTAGGCATCCTCAGAGGCTCTATGGGCGGTCTCTCGGCCTCTTTTGGACTCGACGAGGTTGGCTCGGCATCCGGGGAGGCCATTGAAGAAACTCGAAATCGATTGGGTGCAGTTCACAAAGAGAACATTCAGAACCCCAAAAAAACAAAAACAAAGATTGGCGTCGATTAGATGTAGTTATTACAATCGGTACAGAATTTCTTGGGGAAGAAGAAAAGCAAGTTTGTGCCGCCGCTAAAACGGGAAGCCTGAAGAGAGGAGATCAGCGTATCCTGTAACGCGGAGCACAAAATATTTTCAGATGCCACACAAAATAACCTTATGTAAAACACATGTATAAATCTGAATGCCTAGCGAGTTAAATTTTTGATTACTGAATATTTTGATTTGATTAATTTTAATTAAAAATTTAGTATATCAAAAACTCTCTACAATGTAATAAAAATATAAAAAATTATTTACAAATGATAATTTTATCACGTGGATCTGTTGTAAAATAAAAACTTGTGGAATATGCGGAATAAATTTTTTTTTGTCAATGTTACAATACGTAAGAATAAATTTCAATTGATATTTTAAATTTTTCTAAAATTGCAATATTCATCCAATTTGTTTTAAAATCAAATCACTTTTCACGTTTTATAAAAAATTATTCACACATCTTATTCATTACTTATCATAGTCAATAAAATAATAAAAACATCATTATCCAATAAGAATAACAAAAAAATTTAAAAAAAACAATAACTTATTCCATTCATATATTTATCTATAATAAAATAATTATTTATATCAGAATAACTTATGTTACTTCCCTTATCCAAATCTATCTATATAAAGTGAAGTGTTTTCAATTGCATGTAAACACAATTTTACATTTTTTTTGTTTTTGTTTTTTTGAAAGAATACAGTTTTACATCTTTACCCCTAACAAATTTATTAAAGTTCATTACTTTTTAAATAAAACATAATTCTCTAATAATTAATTAAAAAATATGAATTTTTTAAATAAAATAATACAATTTATGGGTATTTATCATTCAAATTTTTTTTAATTTGTTGGTGGGTTGTTCTTGATATTTATTAATATATCATATTATTTGGATTAGAATTACAGGGATTTGATCATCAATGTTATTGTTCATAGGTTTTTTTAGTAGTTCATTAATATATCATATCATATAATAAATTATTTATTAGTTTTATTTTTATCGTAGGGAAGACTATTAAAAGCTAAGAGATTAATATTTTTCAAATATTAAAGAAAGATTTAGATAATATATTTTAGTAATTTATATTAACATTTACTTTTTTAGAAAGATATATAAACATGGATCTTGCCTATGGATAAGAAAAAAATAAATTTATTCCCAAAAACATGTTGATTTAAAATGAATAAAATCATAGAAACCATATATTAATATGTTAAAATAATAATTGATATGAGATGTCTAATTTATTTTTGTTTACCATAAATAAATTAAAAAGTACAAACATAGATGACAAAAATCAATCCAAATAGATTAACAAAACTTATAAATATAATAATAATTTACCTAACACTACTGTGTTCCCATATAATAAATTTTTAACCACCCGCAAATTATTCAGTGAAAGGGGAACAAAGACATGCACATTACTCCCCAACTTAAGAATCAGTTCGTTTTGAAGCAGTTAATAAAAAAAGGTAAGTGACTAATACCCATTACATCAACCATAACACCACACAAAAATGGTAGGTTAGGCAAACCATGAATTGGAATCAGCTCTTAAAACTAGTGTCTATAAAGCTTTGATACACCCAACCCTAGAAATCGCCTCTGCATCAAATGCACTTCTTTTGAGGTCATATATATAAGGGGAAAAAATCTCATATAAACACGTGACCTCAAATAAAAAGTATAGAACAATTTTTAGGGTTGGATGTACATTTTTCGTCTCTATTCCATGATTCTCACAACAAAATCCTTTCCATGCTTGAACATATCAATCACCTTCACCTCCCTAAATCGCCAATACATTCCATCTTCAGTGATGATATCTACACCTGATGAGAGA
>CM060860.1:14222660-14293067 GCA_030737845.1 Acorus calamus
GAGACTGCACAAGTGACTGCAAAAATGGTACAGTATAACATTTTCCTTTTCAAAATTTGTCAGGATAAGCCGTATAAATATGCACAACAAAATTGTTTATTTGAGAGAGTATATGAGTATCCACATATAAAGTACAACCTTATGTCTGCTCAAATAAGATAATATTATGACAATGAAAATACAAACAAAAAATGGAGGAAAAGGAAGGCACCTTGAATACATCGAATGGGCAGAAATCAGTGTTACCACAGCCCTGGTATTAAAAAAAATGAATAGCAACAGCATCAGGTGAGCTATCACATAAAAGAATAAATGCAGGATAAATACAAACTAACATTGAATTGTAAGTTACCAGTGACTGGACTATGTTCATGATCAACTATCCAGTCTCTCAATGGAGTGCATTATCAACAAATATTCTAAAAAACCGAAGCAGCTTCACATATATGATGTGAATGCTCTCTCTCCAATTGAGACAAAAAATTATTCACAGTGCCTAATCATACATGATAACCAAAGATTTTTTTGGAGAATTTATTCCCACGAGGGACATGGTAAGAATTTGCATTGACTGGTACCAAATCAAAGAAAAAAACAATAACATCCAACGACCAGACTATACACCTGTGGATACTTATTAGATGGTCCCTGTTGTTGTCAGCTAGTTATCAGTTTTTAGCAAAAATTTTCAGAAAAAGATTTCGGATTGCCATAGAAAATTGATATGAAATCCACAACTATGAGTAACTCCATACAAAAGCCAAGCACACTATCTTACCGGCATTGGAACTGGATTTTCATTATGGAGGACTTGGACATAATACTTTCCTCGGTCATTTATAGTTGAATTGGCAGGACAACTGTACAGAACAAGCATGTTGTTCCCAGCAAAGGGTGCTACTATGCTACCCCTCCAACTCCTTTCTAAGGGGGGCTTTGGAGGTAGTTCCAATGGTTCTTCTCTTTGTATTTGCTCAAATCCTGCGACATTCAGCCAGTCACAAGAACCACCACAAAGATGGATTAGAGAAGTGCTTGGCAATCTGGAAATATATTTTTTCTACTATTATAATAACAAACTACCAGGGTGTAAAAAGAAGTTCGTTTCATGTGATTTTGGGGAAAAAAAGAAAATGAAAGAAAACAGTCAAGAGGAATTGATACATCTCAAATCACACAAGGATAAAATCAAATCCTTATTCAATCCAAAGAAAGAATTATATTCCAGATATATACCAAACTAACATATGATTTGTCTAACAATGAGCATGTTAAAATCAAATACTTTCTCTTTCTCTCACAGATCCTTCCTACTCTCTCTGTCTCTCTTTCTCATGTGCATGAGTGTGGACTGGGTGCAGGCAACAATGCCCAATGGCACATCGGGTAACACAGCTTAGATTTACCCTAAGGTAATGTACAATATATCTATAAAAATAAGACACCAGGTAATTTCAATTAGACCAATGTCAAAGCCTTCTCACTCTCTGACTCAAATCTGTTTTCAAGAAACAAGTACAAAGAGGAGGTGCAAGGAACGCTAACACAGAGAAGTTTGCTTGCATCAGTGGCATCCTCAAAAGCAAAGCTTCCATGGCCCAGGTATGGGGTTATATAATATGATTCTTAGTGGTTATATTAGTTCATTTTTATTAATTTCACCTATGCCTTAGCATATTCCCTTCTATACAATTCATTGGTTATATGAGTGTAATTTGTTTTATTCTATTCAGATCTATGTTGTTATGCTGGGAATAAATTGGTAGACATTCTATTTTCATATATGAATCTCGAGGATACTGGAAACAGGTTGGAAGAGGTTTTTACATTCCAGAACAGACTGAATTCTCAGTGACCCACTGTATGTGTTTTGATTAATGAAGCTACATTGAACACTATCGATCCACCCTACACATTCCACTTCCACTCTATGCTTATGTGCATCACATGTGCCTTGAAAGGTATTTTTTTAAATTAACAATAAAAAGGGTTGTAATTCACAGATAAAATTGCTGTCACACATACACCCTAATCTGGATTTTAAACCTAGTACACATCTGGACTTTAAACCTAGTATGCATCCATAATAGATATAATAAATCACATGAAAGAGGTGTATTAGTATGTGTAAGAAAATACCCACCAGAGCCATGAAGAAAGAGTCCAAGGAGACAACTGAATGGTACAACTGTCTCAGCATGAGCAAAACGAAGTCTTGCCTTCAAAAGTGCCACGGACATGATTTCCTAAAAAAAAAATAAAGAAGAGGAAACAGTCATAATCAAGAACCCATGAAAACAATCAAGAAAAGGAAAGATAGCTTGGTAGAAATTAATCAACAACTGTAAGGGAAAAAAAATTGAATTGACGCAGTCATAATCAAGAACCCATGAAAACAATCAAGAAAAGGAAAGATAGCTTGGTAGAAATTAATCAACAACTGTAAGGGAAAAAAAATTGAATTGACGCATTAGCATGTAAAAATGATATCATGTATATAACTTTATCATGACTGCTTTAATCCAGAATATGCAACCTTGATCTATCCATGAAAGACATACATAGCTATAATAATATTGATTCGATTTGAATAACAAACAAAATTAATGATGTCCCCATATCCAAAAACAAGATCTATCATAACATACCCAAAAAAGGTTATTCTTAGTAATTCTAAACACCTTTAACTGAATCCAACTGATAATCCAACTGAATAAAAATTTTCAGATATCTATCTGTCCATCAAAAAATTGATGCTACAAGACACAAAAGGCTGAAGAGAGAGACATTATTCCAAAAATGATTATGCTCATTACCCCATATGAAATAACTAATAATATAAGATAATGTAGAGTGGTATCTACAGCAACATGCAATAGAAGGATCACATATACATCAGTTGAAGCATAATAGAACTTGAATGCTTGGGTAAATATTTTTCAGCCTCATCCAACAACTGAGGAAAAAAATTTATGAACAACTAATTATGATTTTAATCAACTTATGTTTTGTTGTACAATAAACAGTTTAAGAAGGCTCTTATAAACAGCCACAATTCAAATTCATGGATTTTGACTTTTGAGGCTATAATACAGATACACATAACTGGAAACAGAGATGGAGCCAAGCAGAGAGCGACCAACACATTCTGACAATTTCAAATATTGAGAAAAAGGGCACAAACACGAATATAACTACAAGGTCCACAGTTTTGTATCTAAGCTAACATATTCTGCTTCAAGTTGCACGCTTATATAGTTATAAACCTATATCAACATAAGATACCAACTGCAACATTTTTGTGGTGCATGACAGAGTAAGAAATATTTGTCAAATACTTTAATATACAACATTCATCAAGTATCAACATATCAGGTAATAATATTCACAGTTCTGTGGACACGATAAAAAGAGTAAAAAAAAACATTCATAACAGAAATTGAATACAGCAATGGAAGAAAATAATATCTTCTTCGAGGCTCAAGCAAAATGTTCATCACCTCAGATTCTAGTACATTTCTAAGACATTTGAATTATCCAACAGATTCATCCGTTATGATGTCTACCAGATTCAAATTTCAGATAAAGCAAGGAAATGTTGTAAAAATTTCACAGGGTTTACAAGAGTCCAACGTCCAAAGCAGACTCAAGGCCATCGGGTTATGCAGTAAAAATTTAAGTACAAGCTTCCATTGGATTGTATTACCTTCATTAGCAATAATGGCTTGCTCTATTGATTCAACAACATCCTGGAGGAGTGGTACTCCCATGCGATAGTTTACTGCTTTCCCATAACCTTTCAATATGAATCCCTCCAGATCATCAGTCCACTCCAGTAAAGAAACCTGGCATTCTTCTCATTAATGAAAATCACTAAAGATAAAAGAGAAATATCATAGTGTATCAACAATTTTTACTTCATTGATGGTGTGACAACTAATATGGCAGTAACCATAGTGTGGCACACAGCATATGCGGCCGCATGTACTGTACATGCGGCCGCACTTTAGTATAGGAAGGCGTTCGAACGCCTTCCTTTTTTTTTTTAAAACCAAAAATTACACAGGACGTTCGAATGTCCTCGGGCTTTTAAGTCAGGTTCAGCCCAAAACCCTTCCCATCTCTCCTCTCTCATTCCATTCGAACCCAAATCGTCCAAACCCTTCCAAACCCCTTTTTCCACTTCAAACTCTCTTTCAAACCCCCCCCCAAATTCATCCCAAATTCTCCTAAAACACATCCAAATCCTTCCAAACACCATTTAAGGTATGCATTCTCCTCTTCTTCATCTCCATTATCAATGTTTTTATTTTATTTTTTGTTTAATAGTTGAATATAAATTATGAATGATGTTTATTGTTGTATATTCTTTTGTTTTGCAGCCTCAATCATTCATTTTTTTCATTCTACAACTTTCTCATCTCCCTAGTCCCAACTTGAAACCCTAGATCCCAAAATCACAAATTCTCAACCATGCATATAACCCAACTTTTTCTTGCATTTGTTATCTTGATGGTAAATAAGAAATTGCCAAAACGTGCTAGGGAAACTTTTTCTTCGTCCGATGCCAATATTTTCTATGATCGTAAGGCGAAAAAGGCCTTTGACAAACTTTTTTCAAAACGCTCTTTGATCCTTGAGCGCGAAATTGTCCTAGAAAAAATCAGGGATATACCATCATATCATAACATATGGACCATGTTTCAATCCCGTGGTTGGATGGACATTGCCTCACTTGGTAATGTAGCCTACCCTAATTATGTGCATTTGTTCTATGCCAACATTCATGATATACTTCCTGATAATCGCACTTTCAGGACTTATTTGAATGGCAAATATTATACCATTTCTACCCAAACCATTGCCGAGCAACTCAATGTTCCTCGTGAGCCTAATGCCATATATTATAAGAAATTATCTGCAATGAAAACCACCATATCCGAAGAGATATGCGTAACGGAACTAGAATATTACACTACCATTCAACAATCTCAACTCAAACCTATCTACCGCATCCTAAATACCATTATTTCTCATAATATCGTTCCTATGGGGCATAAGATCAATGTTATCGAGGACAGAGCAAAACTTCTTTACATGATTGGAACCAACGCCCCGATTGATCTTCCTAATATCATTTTTGATGTCATCGTCGATGCATCCATTTCCCAATCATCCACAGACTCTCTTCCTTTTAGTGTTTTCATCAGTAACATGATCAAATCTTCTGGGGTTGAAATCCCCTCAAACGAGACCAAAGCATACTCCAAATCTCCAATCGATGACTCTACTGTGAAGAGGAGTGAAGGGCAATTAAGAAAGAAATTGGGTGCCGGTGCATCAACATCTGCTGCAGCCGCTTCCACACAAGCCACCAATAACCCGACAATGCCATTTGGTGATGACGACTTGACAATGCCGGATCATGAAATGTCCACCGGCGAGATGTATTCTCTATTGTGTGCGCAATTGGATTCCTTGGACTCTACCATTGACGTGCGGTTCAATAAAATTGAAAGCCGCATGGACACGTTCGAAGCTTCAATGAACTCCCGGTTTGATCATGTTGATGACGGATTATCTGAAGTCCGGCGTGCTTTGGGACTTGTCATGCTCGGTTACAATTCAATGATGACGGGAAGCTTGCCAACGTTCTCTGCTCCTCGTGATGATGGTCAAGAAGAGCATCCTGGGCCCGGGCAATGAGATTACATATGTTTTTGTTTATCAAACTTGTTTTATGGTTATGTGTTTATGTTTTATGTTTTATGGTTATGTGTTTATGGTTTATGAATTATGAAGAGCATCTTGTAAATGAATTATGGTGTATGGATGAATTATGAAATGAAGTGGTTGTTTAAATTACATGTTAATTGTTAATGGTTTATGGTTAATTTCGAATTCATTTAGTTGGTTCACTGGTTATTGTTCAATGGGTTGATAGGGTTGTAAACGGCCACTGAACAGTTAAAAATTTGAAAATTTAAAGCTGACCGTTCGAACCTGATTCGAACGAGGTTCGCACGGTCAGTGAGCGTTCGAATCCCGTTCGAACGACCCCTTGTCGTTCGAATAACCGTTCGAACCCGGCTAATGAACGTTCGATTACCCGTTCGAACTGCGGTTCGAAGTCAGAGCAGGGTTTTGACGTCCGAATGTCGTTCGAATAACCATTCGAACGGGCTTCGAACGGCTAATGAACGTTCGATTACCCGTTCGAACTGCGGTTCGAAGTCAGAGCAGGGTTCTCACGTCCGAGTTCAAACGGGATTCGAACGACCCCTTGCCGTTCGAATAACCGTTCGATTACCCGTTCGAACTGCGGTTCGAAGTCAGAGCAGGGTTCTAACTTCCGAATGTAGTTCGAACGGGACTCGAACGACCCCTTGTCGTTCGAATAACCGTTCGAATGGGGTTCGAACGGCTAATGAACGTTTGATTACCCGTTCGAACTGCGGTTCGAAGTCAGAGCAGGGTTCTGACGTCCGAATGTAGTTCGAACGGGATTCGAACGACCCCTTGTCGTTCGAATAACCGTTCAAACGGGGTTCAAACGGCTAATGAACGTTCGATTACCCGTTCAAACTGCGGTTCGAAGTCAGAGCCGAGTTTTAACATTCGAATTCTGTTCGAACGGAGTTCGAACACCCCTTTGATGTTCGAATTAACGTTGGAACGTCTTACGAACGTTCTCCTGACGTTAGTTCGAACGGTAATCGAACGGTGGGCTATTCTGACCCAGAAAATTCTTGAGTTCTTTTTGTGGCCCTAGGTTTTTTTTGGTTTTTCAATTAAACTTAGAGAGATCAAACAATAAATTCTGAAGATCATACAATTGTAGTCGTAAAAGGCATTCAAATTACAGTTACATACGGTTCTTCAAAATGTTAAGATTACATTACTGATAATAATATCCTAGTAAAGAGGAGGCAAACTCAACATTTCCCTCTCGGACCCACTGGGGAAAATCTTCTTCATTCATGTTCGGATCGTCCTCGTCGATGTAGACACCGGGCTGTTCTCCAGTGACATTGCTTTGTAATGGAACATCTTCATCTTCATCTTCAGCTTCCTCTTGCACATCTTGTTGATGGTCTCCCGCTTCCTCTACAATTGATCTTCTTGTTGATCCACTCCCGCTTCCTCTATGAACATATGTTCTTGTTGGTGGTGAGTCATCCGGATCATCACTAAACGCTTGCCGCTCGACTTCATTCCATGTCAAGCATTCTCCCTCGTCATCAAAAACTCTTTCCTCTCCGGCATCCGTAATCCACTCTTCATCATCTTCAACAGTTGTACTGATTGGATCATAGAATCCGGGCCTCTCATTCATCTCATCCTTTTTGAAGTGGCTCTCTATTGATGTTTGGGTTTGGGATGTATTCATAGTATTAACTTCACTACCTCTAGAAAACATCATATCAAGAGGTCCCCTAGAACGATCACGTATTCTTTTTTTGGGTTGGGATGGATCGGGACGAGAACTAGGACCGGGGTTTGATTCGAGGGGAACAACATCATCATCTTCATCCTCTACTTCAGTGTTTGGTCTTAAGTAGGGATCTTGATACCTAGCATTGGTTCTAGAAGCCTTTTATTGGGAATCATAATAATCACGGATTTCTTTTTTTATTTCAGAGGTGGCATTCACGCATTGACGAGCATTTGAATTGGGCATCCTAATCAAATGCATTCTAAACCGAGCTAAACCACCGGTGGCAACATAATTATTACACAAGATGCATTTAATCCTACTTTTGTCATTCGCACTAACATATTGGCCATACTTCCAACAAGGGTCATTGGAAACGGGTCTAAGGGGAAATTCGGAAGGAGTAGATGCGGCTGATGACATGTTTAGTGTTGTGTAGTGAGCCTAATGGCTAGCGAAACAAATAAACACAAGATATTGAGATAAAAAGATGCAAATAAAAGATGAACTCCTCAAGAGTCTCCTCCAAATGCCTTCAAGATCCTTTTAAGCCTTCTTCAATAACCCCTACAATAAAAAACCAAATGAATCACACACTATAATAACAAGTAGAAATGGTAAATTTCAAAGAACATCAAGAGTTTTGAGAATTGAGAAATTTAAAAAATTTGAGAGTTTTGAGAATTTGAGAGTTTGGAGAGATGTTAGAGTTGTTTTAGATGCATTTGGGATTCAAATGGAACCTATTTTATAGTGGGTACCCTCAAAAAAAGGCCCCAAAATGTGCCCGGGGGCGCACTTGACCAAGTGCGGCCGCACGTACCGGTACGTGCACCGCACTTGACCACGTGCGCCGCACATGCCTGTCAAGTGCGCCCGGGGGCGCACTTGACCAAGTGCGGCCGCACGTACCGGTACGTGCGGCCACACTTTAAACTATGGCAGTAACTACAATTTGCAGCAAAGAATAATCACATAAACAATTGAATAAACACCTCATGAAAATCTCCATTCAAAAATTGATTTACTTAATCACTTGTGGCATAACATGTACCCCACCTATTTAAGATAACAAGATAACATATCAAGTAAAATTGTAGTGCCACATTGGCCCTATGAAATTTAATTTCCAAAATTAATTTGACAAGGTCAAACAACCAAAAAAATTTATGTTCAGAAAAATTAAAATTTCATATAAAAAACCTGCATATTTAAATATTAACATGGCTTTAATGAAACACTACTTCTATCTTTCAAAAATATGAATAATGACCAACTGTGCTATGACTGCAGAGGGAGTAAAATGAGAAGAACATAGATAAGCATTTAGTTTCGCCAAATTAAAATATATCTAGTTTCCCATAAACATTTTATCAATTAATCTGCCAGGGGACTTTTGGATGTAGGATCATCAGCTACACCAAAAGGAGCTACCAAGTCTTCCTTTTTTTTTTTTCGGGGGGTGGGGGAGATGGGCATAGCCGCATAGGAAGAACTTGAGCCAAGAGAACAAAATATTAAATCAACATGAATCTTCCATGAATGCACACCTCGTAAGGGCTGAAAAGGCCACAAGCTTGATTTGTAATATTGAGTAATGAAGCTTCCTGACAGATAAGAAAGAACATAACTTGTTCAGACGTAAGGGAAAAAATCAGTAAAGGGACATTAGAAGCATAGTAGTACATGTTTAAATTTAGATTATCATGACTTTCTCCATAAAATAGGTAATAGTAAAACAAACTTACCTGCTTACATAGAAACCAGAGTGAAGCCGTATCCTGTTTTGTAAAATTTAACTTAAAGCGTGCCACCAATGCTGATGAAACTTCATGTAGAACAGGTTCTTTAAGCTTATCGACAGCAGGCTCTTGATTTTTCCTAAATTCCTGCAGCAAGAATTTACTTTATAAGTAACAAAATATCCCTCAAATAAATAAAAAATTAACATTACATGAATACTGAAAATTAGGAGATCATAAATATGTGCAAGATGAAAAGCAGAAGCTATGCAGCAAAATTTGAATGATCCAGGCACCTTCGCAGTGCATGCATAACTTCTAAAATTTATGTCTTAATGTCCTAAATAGATAACATACTCATGGTACTTTAATGCTGAGTTCTTCCTCATCCCACATGCAGATTGCTGGGCGTTTACGTTAGCCTGGAATGAATTTGTTTTTTAAGGGAAAAGACAAAAAATGGGGAAATATTTGGATGCGCATCACGGCTTCACTCAGTTCTTTGGAGTCAGCAATTTTGGGAAAGAGAGAGCAGAGCCTCTACAGGCATGAGGCCTAGATAAATAGGGATATAATTATATGATGTTGGTGGGAAGTTTGTTTACCACATTTTTTTGCTTTTAGTTCTTTTGGAGATCCTTCATCTCCTTTGTACGAAGGGCATCTTTTCCGATAACTAATAATAAGATTGCTCCTATCTCTCTCTGTCTCCCTCAAAAAAAAAAAAAACTACCAAACGCTAAAAGATTAGAATTTGATGTCAGACAAAATGAACCTGAACATTTAATTTAAAATTCTCCATAGATTCATAGGGCTAAATTGATTCGGTTTTCTCCAAAAATGCATGTATACAAAACAAATGAACATCCAATGAAAATGTTCAATTTAAAAGAAGTATAAAACATAATAACAGTACTAAAACCCACAATCAAGGAACCATGTAATAGAATCATGGTGTATGCAATATTGGTCTTACAAGGAAAAGTTCCATGAAAGAAAGAAGGTCAGCCAACAAGGGATAACCAAAGACAATGGCAAAGAATGTGATTAATTGAACTTTTGAGATTACAATGTCTTTGGAAGAAGGAAAAATAAAGATATCCTGTAAGCACATAATACACGAGGTAACAAGGCATGTTAGTTTAATTTTCTGATATTTGCTGATTCAATAATCGCAGAGATCAAAAAAAAGTTCATGTCATGTAAATTTTTACAAAAGAATATGTTCATGCTTATCATAAAATACAACAACACAAGCAACTAAATTCATACCTTGTATGCTTGGCAACTGTCAAAAAATCTCAAAAAAATATCACTCGCATAACAAAATTCATACCTTGTATATTTGGCATCTGTCAAAAAATCTCAGGCAAATATCACTTGCACAACTCTCGCTAATCACTGAAAATGCACAATGCTTCCCTGGTCCAAGACTGCCTCTGCCAGAAAAAAGGCCCATGCCAAATGCCACAGCATTGGCTGATGCTCGAGGAACCTTGATTGTTATTACGTGATGTTTAGAAGAAGTATGACAAAGACGTTCCAAAATTTAAATTGCACTGAAAATAAACTAATATTTCCTTGATTTGAGGCGGAAATTAGTTAAAATCCTGAAAAATATAGAAAATACAGGATGAAATTCAACCAATATCTAATTAAAATTTTCATGTTTTATATTACTACACCAATAAAATGATGGAAAATATCCAGCCTAAAGAAGGAAAACCAATCAAAAACTGATAAATAAATATCAAACTGACCTGGGTTGCTGTTATTGTGTAAATATCAGGATGATATTCTGCACTAAATAACTCAGGAAACCTATCCCTGACTCTGATACCAAGGTCATACAGCTCATCTTCTCCCTTGCTAATGAGCTCTCCACCTTTTAGTCTACCTTTCCAGGGTGACTTCCATCCCCATAACCAGCCAGGAATTCTTTGCAAAGATTCGACATTGCCCTGTGCTTCATGTCTTGCATCACTTAGGAGGGCTTCCAATTTAATAGCCAGTTCATCCAACTCCTTAATACGCTTCCTGGTAGGAGCACGAGTCCCATGCCTTGCCTGAGAATGCAAGATTCAGAACGCAACATATCTATTTTTAGAAAACATGAACACTCGCTTCCAAAATACTGTAGTTTGCCAATGCATTTTAGAAATACAAAAAAAAAGTGACTGCATGTACACGACCAATGGGATGCTGTTAGCCGGGCTTCCATATTAACGTCATTGCACAACAATGGCTATTCTGAATAATTACACAGATGGTTTTTTTTTCATCATAATAATTTTCCTCTTTCGAGATAAACCCCACAGAAGTAAAAGTCAATTACCCACAGCATGAAATGAAATGTTTCTAAGCTTCTTTCTGCAAGAATGAAAAGTACATGTCCTAAAACTGCACATAAAAACTGAAAGAAGGTGGAAATTGCAAAAATCAAATGACGGTACCAGGTAGCATTGTAAGATGGTTTTCAACCATTAACAAATAAAATAACAGGCTTTAATCAAATGTATATACACCAGTGTGGTTATATCTCAAGATGGGGTACAAATTAAATGATTTTTAAGTAATCATTTCTCAATTACAGCAACACTTTCATATACAGTGTGGTATAAAAATCAAGCTCACAGTAGATGTCATGTAAATGATGATTTAATTTATTTTAAGAATATAAATGTGTATAATTTCGTCCATGGTAACAACAGAAGAGGAGCAATAATTAATACCATCATCAAATTGAATGAACAATACTGACCACTAAACGAAAAAATAAAAGGTCACTGCAAAAAGATATGAAAAACATATAAACCATAACTTGAAGGAACATTACCACGAGATTTAAATGGACCACACTACACTCATCTGGAATTTTAGAAGCCTCAAAACCATCACTATTGGAAGCCCTCACAGCACTGTAACTGCAAAGTGAAAGACCACATATACTAAGCATCATATAAAAGGTAAACTCAAGCGAGATAAACATAAGCTAAAATTTGTTTTTATTTTACCATAAAAGCTTACAAATTGCAATAGTCCTCAAACTTTAACATTTCAATTGTAATCACTTTCAATTCTAACTCTTTGACCTTGTTCCATTTAAATCTCCCAAATTCCATTTTTTTTTAAAAAAACATCGGTTCATGTGACTGCTAATAGTCAGAATAAGTTCGACGAAATAAGAGTCGAGTATTTACCCATCCATTATGTATAACAGTGACCTATCATGGCAATAATGCATGTCTGATCAAAATATTAGAAGTGTTGCCTTTTTAATTCACACCATTTTATCATATTTTTCAAGTCATCATAAATTGGCCCAACTAGGTCAAGGAGCAGGTGATTATCAAAAGCAAGAATTCAAATTAGCACCCAATTGAGAATTCATGTTGTAATTATCAAGAGAATCTTCATATAAATGGGACAGATTCTTCATAAACCCTTCCAATTTCTTCCATAGATATCAAAAATGACACATTCGCAGTTCAGAAATTGAAATCTCCCCAACGATCCTTCAATCATAAAACGAAAACATAAAATATATAAGCACAATCACAGAAGGGCATAAAATAACCCAATAAAATCACATCTTTTCTAAAAGAACAAATACACGCTTTTGAGCAGCCAAAAAAAAACCCTCCTAAACAGCAAGACAAAAAAAAACCCTCCTAAACAGAGAGAGAGAGACCTTGAGACGGTGGAGAGGTATTGACGGACGTCGAAGGGTTCATCTGCGGAGGAAGGAGAGACGAGTGAACTCCATAAGAACAGTAGACAAAAAAGAGCGATTTTGATCGCCATTGTTGTTGCTTCGATCGGTTTCGAGAGAGAGGAGAGAACCGAAAAGGGGGAGGTGGCACTTATTATTTATTTGTCTGTATTTTTTTTAATACACGTGGCTGTTGTTTATTGGCGAAGTGACAGATCCGCTTCGCGCTTTTTCAAGACCTTCTTCCCCAAGCCAACGGCTAAAAGGGTTGTGATTACGCGTGTACTTCCTGATCGGGCATCCTCCACCGTTCATTTTTTAGTTTATTTTATTTTTTGATTTTTTGTTTAGGTTCAGTATTCGATTTCTACGGGAATCTGAAGGTGTTAAGCGCGTCACCCAGCATGAAATTTTTTAATTTATTATATGTTCTTTGTAAATTTGTTATATGTTAGTGTATCGTGCAGTTAATCAAGGCTCACGAGAATTAAAGGTGCGTTTGGATGTAGGGTTAAAACTCTGAGATTCTGAAAATCTTATATTTTAAACTCAGTTTTTTAAAAATTATGTTTTATTAAATTTTCAAACGCAATAATCTTTTATCTAAAAAGAAATATTATGGTTTGAACAGCTAAACGCTGAAAATGTGTTTAGTTTCAGAATTTTTAGTTTTTCAAACGTGAAATCCACCTAAATTCATATCTTAACAGACTCTAAGCGTCATAGAAGCAGGCACAGTAGAGAAGCGGAGTTTTTGGAGAAATTGAAACGCAAAAAAAAAAATGCCTTCCACCAATATACCATCAAGAGCCTCAAACGCCAATGCCATTTTTTGTTTGGTTTGGTGGTTGCGGGGTTACCAATGCAAACTAACCCTAAATGTTCTAAAAAACGGACTCTAAGGCTCCACTTGGGAGCATGATTGGTGAGCGGTGGCATCGGAGGACATGGGAGGACGCAAACACCAACACAAACACATTTTTCGCCGCTGCATCAGGATCATTATAAACCTTTATCATATCCAATTTTTTGTCTTTTTTTGTGTTCCCCGACTCCGTGAAACATTGCTTCCCCCCACCGCAAATCTCCCCCCGTCTTCCCCCCACTGCGAACTTGCCCAGCGCGCTCCCAAAGGGAGCCGAAGATAGTATTTGAATGTTGATAGCATTTGAATGTGGGGTCTCAAATGCTGCGTTTTTCATATGCGAATTTTGGAAGCAAAGTCTTGATGTGGGTGTGTTACAAAATGAGATCCAAGACATTGTTTGGTGACAACATTGGCGCTTGGAAAGCTAGACATGTAGATTACCAAAACACCCCCTATATATATGCCAATCGACAACGGTCCCTTTTGCCAACCCTAGCCTCTTCGCATCCCCTTTTTGAAGCCCCAGCAACACCCGAATTTTCACCATCTACAACTAGTATTTTTTGTAAAAAAAAAAAAGAGATAAAAAATGGATAAATGTGGAAGGTCGCATATGGTGTGTTTTTCGCGAAAGTGTGTTTAGTTCAACAATATCGCGTTTCACAGCATTCACGTTACAGATGTGCCTCCAAAGCTAATCCAAACACTACCTAAGTACACATATTATATTATGAAGATATGTACCTCAATACATTATATATATATATATAAAGATATGTACCTTAATACCCATCTACGCCCCGATTAATCTTCATCTAAGCTTAAGTGGGCCTAGCCTGCAATGCTTAATGTCTAGTCGCTTTTCAAATTAAACTTTAAATCAACTATTAAGTTACTTTATACGTTATATATCTATTTATTAATTTTTTATGTTATCCCTTTACTTCAATTTTTTTTTATGTTATCCTGATTATGTATATATTATTAATTTTATTTTGATGTTACTTTTGTTACTATTTTGTAGTAAATAAATTATTATATATTTAATATAAATATGTATTTGCATTACATTTATTATTATAAGAAGTGATTGATTAATCCTTAATAAATCCCTACTTAACTATTCATCCATAATCCTTTCTCAACTGTCCGACTACCACTTAACGCTTTTTACCACATTCATGTGAAGTATATATTAAAGTTGCACATGATCTATATGTTTATTTGTATTCTAGTGAGGTGCTATTATTTTTGTTTTAGTTTGATTTTGTATAGTTTTCCACGTCATGTCAAATTATTAAAATTAGGGCGATCTGGCGCTACAACAAAATTTAAAAAGGAAAAGTCTTTGACCAAATTTTTCTTGTTCGCTCTTTTCATTTTTCCAATCTATACTGATTGATGCATTTACAAAAGTCAAATCAATTTCATTTGGTATATTTATAATCACACGATAATAAAACAATATATAAGTACAATGAAAACAAACAGAGAATTTAAATCCATGATATATGACTTAATAATCACGACAAAGTATGGCAGAGACAGAGATCCGTAGTTTCAAACTCTTATAACAAGTGGCAAATCTCTATAAAAAAAAAATCCAACTTTATCATTTTGCGTTTCAGCGTTTGTGTTCATTTCAATTTGATTTTATTTTTCATGTTTTGGATTTTCAGTGAGTTTTTATGATGTGATTATTTGTGCTTTCGTTGAATGGGTCAGTATGTTGCTCAGCAATTGAAGATTAACATAAAAAGCAACAGTGGAAATGTGGTAGGCACATGAGTATAGTGTAAAGTGTAAACTAGGTTAGACAAATAAGAAAAGCTATGCATTCTATTTATTCATATTTTATTTTATAAAAAAATCCATATAACCCCTTATAAATTGCCTAAAATTCATATAATTCATGACTTTTCATGAAGTCTATATAACCCCTTAAAAATATCTATGTAAATTCAAATAGCCACAGAGTTAAATTTTCATTGTCAGATTATAATTATTTTGTGAATATGTGATCTGGTTAACCATCGCGGAAAACAAATATACTACAAAGCCTATACAATATGTTAAAAATACAGAAAATCCTCCGTAAAAAATGATTTTACCCCTCCAGATATCCGGAGGGGTAAAATCATCATTTAGAGATGGTTTTTTGCATTTTTAATAAATAGTTGGGGGTTTTGGTATATTGTGTTTTTCGTCAGCGTTAACCAAATAGAATATTAGTATGATACTCCTCATATGTTAAGGAAGTTTAACTAAGGGGTATTTAAATTTATATAGATGTTTTTAAAGGATTATATGAATTTTAGGAAAAGGCAGGGGGTTATATGGATTTCAAAAAGTTTACAGGGGGTTATTTGGATTTTTTCCTTTATTTAATTTATTTATTTAGTTGGTTATTACATTATAGTGTATATAATTTATTAAACAAATATATATCTTGTTCAAAACATGTTTAAGACTCCCAAAAATGACCCAGTGTAATGTTGTCCTAACATTTTCCCAAGTAAAATGTAGATCAGATGAAGTTTTCCCTTTTGTTAGAAATATTATGCCGTTGAAATTTAAATTTGGGGTGTGTGTGTGATAGAGTTTGATTTCTCATAATTTTATTGCACTATAAAGGAAATTTAACCATTTTAACCAGGTTTCAGAGAGCAATGAAATCCTTCTATGTTATGTCCTCCAGAAGGTAACAAGACTGCTCTTCAACTGGAAGTTTGGCAGTTGGGATTCCTATGAGACTTCTTCATGTCCACCTTCATTTCTTTTCTTGTACAGCCAAGAAATTTCTCTACTGGTTATTTTTACTGGGCAAGTAAGTATATTGATATAAAAGGATAGATATACAAAAAGTTTCGAGTTCAGATTAAGATCCGTTAATGGCGGGTATCACCCGCACCATTTACAAAAAGAATTCAAAGGAAATGCCAAGACAACAACAGATTGGAGAGGCAACAAAGGAGAAACAGGAGAAAACAAGGCCTCAATAAGTTAACCCTTTTGAATCAATTGATGTCCTTCTTTATCTTCATGGAGTAGATTTCCTAGCCTCTCCCAAAACTGTGTATAGTCAAATGTGGTTTGTCCCATGGGTGATTGGTGTGCGACAAAGAGGACTGCCGCACAGTTCCCTTTGTGATAAATATGAGTAATCCTCCATGAGACCAAATCCTGAGTGAGGTATTGAAGGGAACGGAGGTCCCAAATTGCAGTCCAAGGCACCTTGCCGCTTCCTATTGCCCATGCAACAACTGTTATGGAGTCAGTTTCGCTCCATACTTGCGAGGCACCAAAGTCACAAGCCAGTTGAAAGCCTGTCACACTCTTTTAAGTTCAAGAAGATTTATGGAACATGCACGAATTCGGGCAGACATAGCAGAGTGACAGGTGCCCAAATGATCCTGTATTAGCGCTCCAAACCCGTCAGAATTTTCTTTTCACCCCAATGGCAGAGTGACCAAGAGATCAGTTTAGGCTCAGTCTCTTTTTCCATGTGGGAGACATGGAAGAGACTTTGGAATTTTGGGCAAGTGGGGAGTGAGGATCCTCCAAAACATGATCTTTGAAACAATGTGTGGTGGTTTGGAACACCTGTCTTGCAATGAGTGTCTTGTGAAGGGAAGTGGACCTGAACACACCATTGTTTTGCTCTTCCCAGATGGACTGAACAATTTGGGAGAAGAAGAAATTGTAAAAACCTTCAGAGTTAGATTTTGCAAGCATGTCAAACCAATTGTTAGGTGCCCTGACTCAATCCACTTCAACACAGTATTACCACCCTTTGTTTTCATTGTCCAATTATAAAAATCTGTTGGCCCCTGTTTGGTTTGGGGATAAATTTGTGATACAATAAAAATGTGGGATATGTTCATGGTTTATCATGTGTGGTTACACCAAAAAGTGGGATAAATTATGATTGATCCCACCAAACCCAGGAAATTTCTAGGAAAAGCATCCTTGGTTTTTCTTGGAATAAATATATCCCGTTTTTAATATGTGAAAACCAACTGTTCTGGCTTAGGACCCAACTGTTCTGGCTGAGGAGAAAAAAATAATCATAACCAAATAGGAATATGAATAACTACAATACATTTATCTCAGACAAATAGTTATTCCTGAAATCACTTTTATCTTATCCACAAACCAAACAATGGCTACTGATTGTTAAAAGGGGAGCTGATTTACTAAGATACTTCTACAAACACTACGTCATCTAATGATGAAATCCCAATCAGAATATATCTACTATGACAATATATATTACAAAAAAATATATAGAAAAAATTACGCATTCAATTCATTGAATGTGTAGTTCTTTACCAAAAAAAAAAAAAAAAAAAATTCAAACATGTAGTTCACATTTTATAAAACTATGTATTTCATTAGATAAATATACATACTTCAAAACCGAAATCAAAATATGTTTTGGTATTCAAAAGTGATGGTAGGAATAAATGTCACATTTTCCCAGTTAAAATAAATGCCCTCTAGTAAAGCAATGTGACAGGCCAGAGACCTGGGCAAACACTATTACAAAGATAACAAATTCAACCAGCCACTTTGTCCTTGTCTATGAGATCATACTGAAAAGATACTAATTTTTGTTGTTTTTGAGCACGAAAATTTAAATTAAATAATATGTACAAGCACATAGAAGCACAGAGAAATCCAACCACCGATTGACCATGGCCCCCCAAGTCTTCAACTTCTCCCTCTTGGAAATCAGAATCTCCTATATTTATCTGTTCTATTTGCACTAGTTTTTAAATCACCAATCATTAAAAGGGAAGCTGAGGAGGGGGAAAAAAGGAGGAGATGGAGAGATGGGTCTGGTTACTGAAGAAAGGACTGCTCTTCCCGGCCAAGCGCGCCATGTTGAGCATCGCTTCTCGCTTACAACGACGACGTGTTGTCAGAGACCAGACATGGAGGAAGCATGGATTGATGAAGCTCTACAATGACATTGAGTCATGTCGAGGATACGCGGACATACAGGTGATGTGGGAGATGATACATTCCACTTCGTGTCCTGCTCAAGCCAGCTATTGATGAGAAGTTGAGAACAATGAACAATGTTGAGAAGAGTTTCTGTTGATTCTGTTTTTGTTTTAATGTTTGATTGTGGCCTTTGTTTTTTTTGTTGAATCTAGATGTTGTGTATATGTTTTCAAGGGTTTTTGTCGAAGTGAGGTCTTATTTGGTAGAGCAAAAGTTTCTCTGTTTCTGAAACAAATGATCTGGTCTCTGGAGCACAAAAATTGGCATGGGTGCTAAATTTTCCTTGAAAGAGGCCAAATATCTAATGGTGGTGTGTTTATTTTTTGAATTTCTCCACTATGCGGCTAAATGCGGGGTTATTGATCTTTGGTTAGCATATTGTAAGATGATCCCTCTGACATTCATTATCCCTCTCTTTCTGCTAGGACCCCAATTAAATGACGTTTGTAATTCTTCATTCCTTTGTTTATTCTTAGACTCTTTAAAGACATTATTTTTTATTTCTCCTATCTACATAATTCGAATCCTAAGAATTGCGAAAATCTAAAATTTTTCAAACTTCCAAATATATATAATTCGTCATATTTCTTTGCAAGTAATCAAACTTTCAAAAAAGTTAAAAGCATGTGTCATAGTCTTATCCATGATATATTAGTATTCTAAAATAGATAGCTAATTTGCCTTCTAAATTGTACCAATCCTAATTTGTTTTGATTTTAGGAAATATTTTTTTTTACCAAACGAAAAAAAGAAGAAGAAAAAGATAGCTAATAATAAGGACAAACAAGGCTGCAGACGGGATTGTATATCAACGTTCCTCTTTAATGGGGGGGGGGGGGGGGTGGGGGGTTGGTAATGAAATACATTATTCTATCTCAGTAAATATTTTATTTCATATATATTTAAATATTTAATCATATATAAGATTATATATGAGAAATTTAAAATTTTAACACAATCATGAGATCGGAATTTTAAAATTTTATTTATAAGAAAATTTAAAATTAGATAAAATCTTAATTGATAAAATTGATATAAAATTTAAAATTTGAATTATTCTTCAATTTTATGGATAAAATTGAGATAAAATTTTAATTTTTAAAATGTAACTCAATACTTATAATAGAAGCCATGAAGATGCATGATATATATATATATATATCATGTATCAGTTTAAAAATTAAGAAAAAAAAATCAGCTTTTCACGGTGCTAGGGTTATTTTTGCAGATATTCAAACCCACCCACCCCCCCCCCCCCCCCCCCCACGAATTTATATCAAGCTAACTAGATATATCATGCAACACCCTTCATGTGGGAAATTTAAAAAAAGTTCGTTGAAGGAACAGATTTTAAACTTGGGTCCGCGCCTTTATTTATAATCACACATGAACACCCCCTTCACCCTCCAAAACAAAAGGAAACCCTCCCAAGAACCAGACACAGACAGCCCCCAAACCCCCATTTCCCCTGTTCAAGGTGCTCTCTCTCTCTCTCGAACACTAGTTTTAAAATTCTTGTTCAGTTTCCCACAAAGAACCAACATTTTGTGTTTTCTTTACAAGAAATGGAGGAGGAAAGTTCTGATCATCAGAAAGGCCAGACGCCACCACATCATGGGTTCCCTCTGCTCTTGCTGTCTAGTAGACCAACCGCCACCAACAACAACAGACGCGATCACTCCCTCTACAGCCCAATCGAGCGCAAGTTGCACCTAATCAGACTCCCCGATCGATCACGTGCCGAGAGATGCCTCGGATCCTCATCGGACGGTTGGCTCTGCATGGTCGACGACGCCCTCCACCTCTACCTATTCAACCCTTTCTCCAATGCAGTGGTGCTCCTCCCTCCCCTCAAAACCGACTTACTTTCCATGCCCAGGCCTCACCCCCATCGCCGCGACTCCCTTCAATTCTCGTCTGTCAACGCAATGATGAGGGAATCAAAATTTTCAGGTCCGGAGCGTACGTTCGCAACGAGTACTTGCAAAAGGCGGTCTGATCTGCGAAACCAACGGACCCGATTGCGTCATCGTCTTGCTTTGGCAGACGTCATATAGCTTGGTGTGTTGCAGTCCAGGCGATACGCGGTGGACGTTCATCAGGACTTCGTTGAGTTTCGTATCGGACGCCATCTTTTACAAGGAGAAGTTGTACGTGGTCGGAGGTGAAAGGGCGCGTGTGGCAGCTATCGATCTCCTCCACCAAGAAGAAGAAGAGATGGTGATGCCTGGGTTTTCTTTTCATACTGACTTGGACGACCAGATGTATCTTGCAGAAGGCCCATCAGGGCTGTTGTTCACTGTGAGGCACCTGTTACATTGGTTCGATGAGGTGGCGTATATGACTGTGGGGTTTGAGACATTCAGATTGGATGAGACAGCAAAGAAATGGGTGGAGATTAATAGCTTGGGTGACGGGATGTTGTTCTTGGGATTTCAAGAAATGCAGAGGGAATTTCATCTATTTCACGGATGACAACATGGAGGAGTCCACGTCCAGTTTTTTTAGTCTCGGTATGGGAGAGGATTCGGATGTTTTCCACCTGGACGACATGAGCTTCGGATCGATTCATGATGATGAAGATATGAATTGGAAATATCCTTATCCAGTATGGGTTGTTCCCAATCCTTAAAAGAAGCAAGGAATCTTGTGGTTTTGGTCTTCATCTGTGCTTACAACTAGTGATGCAAGATGGAAATTGTGGTTTTTGTTGGACTGGGCAGTCTCTTGTTTTCGCAGACCGCCGTGATTCTCTTTTCCTTGTTTGTGGTATTCTTATGCCTTCAAATCTGATTTCATTCATAGATGTTGAACTATTATGCCCTGTAACTATTCAAATGGAACCACACAGGAAAGCAGTCAACTGTTTTACTTTGTAACTGTCTGTCATTTTGAGTCAGCTTTTCTTTTGAATGAATATTGATGATTGTTTAATCCACAAACCATACTCTGTTTCCAGTGAAAACTCTGTTTCTTCTTAAGAATGTTATGCAAAAGTGTTTCTTTTTCTTTTTCTGATGAAATTTTGGTGTTTAAGTAAGAAGAATAGATGTGATGACTTGTTCTTATATTTCCTTAGATTGTGTTTTATGGAATAAGCAAAAATTTATTATTGGTTTTCTGTTACATGGTTTTGTGAAAGTTTTCAATCATTAGGTGTGTATTTATTATGTATAGTTTTCATTCATTGTGTGTGTATAGTCTCTGTACTTTTTCTGTGAATATTTGATTACCAGAATTTTATTGTGGGATCCTTAACAGATTGAAGTGTTTGAAAATCTGAAGAGTAGAAAAAATTTATAAGATTCTGACTGTTTTAACAAGAAGAGATTTTCCATCTCATGGTCCTAATCCAGCGTACAAGAATTCAGATTTTAAGGGTTTCTGTTATATGAAAGCCTAATGCAGTCAAGTTTAATGATGTATGTGATACACCTTTGTGAAAAATTCTAACTGGAAGTCCAACTATTGAAATGCATTCAATTTTAATCATTTCTTTTTTGTGTGTGATGGTCTGTGATTTGAGGAACCAACATTGTGCATTGCTGATGACTGACCCTGCTTCTTCAAAATGGATTGGATGATTGCATTTTTTTTTTTTTTGCTTGGTATGATTGCATTTTTTCCTAACAAAAAAGTTTTACTTTAATTTAAATCAACAAACCAAAAGACCATGTACACCTTTGAAGTTGTTAACAGGGGTTACCCAGGCCTTTTAGTCCCAACTTGTTTTGATTTTTCTAAAAAACAATAATGTGACTGTGGTAGTACACAAATTTGGGTCTGTTAGATGCAAGGGATGTTAGGGTCCGTTTGACAAAGACCATGGGGACGCTGCATCGTCTGAACGCGAGAAGTGGTTTTTTGAGGCGTCCCCGGGAGGGGGAGGAAAAAAATAAGCATGACATGCCGGGGGAAGAAACCAAACGCAGAAATGGAAAAGGTTGTTTGGTTGGGTGATCGCGTCTGCCGGTATTCTTTACCGCCAACGCACGTGGGAAGGGGATCCAAACAGACCCTTAGTTCCAGTTTTAAAGCCTTAGTATGTTGGGATGTTTTTGTAGTGATTGGTACTTTGTCTTTCTGAATGGCCTCTCCCAATTAAGTCCAGATTTGATGAGGCTCAAACCTAGTGAAGTTTTTCTACAATGCCATGATGTTAGCAGGAGCACTGGCCTCTCTGTAAACATGTTAAGTAGTCCACTCATCTAGTAGCTGAAGCAGGTCCATTGTTTGAAAATAGTGTCTTTTAGTTCTCCATCTGATGCTGCTGCCTTTATCAGAGATCCATAATTTCACTATAGTGGAATCTTGTCTCAAAGATTACTTGTTTGAAACCATGTGAGATGCAGAGTGAATCCACTCTGTTGGCCTTTGAGCTGAAGAAGGTTTATACTGCCAGGGGCAACTCTGCCTATTCCTTCAGTCAAGTATTCACCCTGGTCATTTCAGATGAGAACTCCATATTTCGCTCTATCATCAGATAGGGAACTATATGAGTTGTATTTGACCCACCCAGAGGGAGGAGGATGCCATTTGAATTACACAGTGGTCAGCATTGGCTCAATTTGAATCCCTAGCAACTGCATTATCTTAACCATGTTAGGAGTGATATCTGCTTTCAGCCCTGATCTCTGCGGTCTTATCCGAACTGTGAGAAGGACATCCTTGAAGATGAGTTGATTGTGTTTTTATTGGGATTTGAGGATTGCCTGTCTGACATCTTTCCCTCCACATAAGATTATAGTTTGGCTTTTGATACTAACTTAGGTACCCAGATTTATATTGTAGCAGGCCCATCAGGGATTGTGTTTGTATTCAGGCTCCTCAAGAACTTGTGCAAAGGGAATGTATCTCAGAAGACAGTTGGGTTCAAGATATTCAAACTGGATGAGACGGGACGAAATGGGTGGAGACTAAAAGCTTGGATGATGGGATGCTGTTCTTGGGACTGAATACCTCAATGTGGGTATCTTCTAGAGATTTCAAGGAATGCAAAGGGAACTCCATCTATTTCACGGATGACAACAGGTTAGAGACCCTTTACATGAGTGGTTTGGGTGGGGATTCAGGCGTTTTCCATGTGGAGGACAGGAGCTTCGGTGCAGGCTTTTATTTCCACATCCAATATGGGTTCTTCCCAAATCCCAATCCATAATAAAAGGAATGATCTGTTCAAGGCATGATTTCCCCCCCAAAGTTAGGTTTCTTATATGCAAGTTTGGTAGTTTAGTAAAATACTTGTGCTTTTTGTTCAATGAGGCAATACTTCTTCTTACAACTAGATTTTCTTATTTGGAGCATTCTATGCATCAAAGTGCATAGAAAAATGATACATTTCACCCGAAAAAGTTTTTTGCTATTTTGATAGATTTTTCTTCTAAATTCTATGCATCAAAGTAATGAATTTTAGATGAATGTTCAAGCAAAACAGAGAACAACCTCTATACTTCCATGTATCTGGCCTATTTTCGTTTTGCCCAATATTAGTCCCCTGCTGTCCTTCAGTCCCCTGATTTTCACCGTTATCCTGCATTGGTGTGGAATGAGTCATCTTTTGTAGAGATTAACATCACCTTAATCGGTCAATCTGGGTATTATTTTTCTAGAAAAAAGTCTATTCATGACTTGTATGGTGAGGAAGGCCTTTTTTTTTCATGTTCCAATTAACATATTTGAGAAAAACTTTAAATACACGTCTGATGCTATTCGACAGTGGCAGTGTCGAGAACTCATAGTCGACCACCGTCGGCTGAGTTCGACCAAAGCAACGTCAATTGCAACTTTGAAAAACATGAGTTCCTTTGATTTATTCGACAGACTCATTATTGAATAGTCCCCAGATCGATAGCTCACAGTCGATCACCTATAAGAAAGTTCGACCAGAGATTTGTCGAAAGAACCTTAAAAAACTTGTCCTTTAAATGGTTTCGACAGAAATGACGTTTAACATTTTATCCCAGTTCCACTAACATGGTGTCGAAATGTTGCAATACTCAATGACATCTTCAAGAATCTCGTGCAGAGGAGAAGCCGGAGGAGAAGAAACCGACGGAGAAGAAATGGAGGAGAAGAAACCAGCGACGGATAAGTCCACGGCGGAGGAGAAGAAGGCCGAGAAGTGCGGTTTGAAGGTTTGGACTTAAAATTAAATATAAAGAATTGAGGGATGAATTATAAAATAACCTAATTTATAAGGACTTAAAAATAAAATTCACATTTCACAAACTAATGATGTATACGGAGGTTTGGTGGAGGGACTAAAAACTAAATAAACGATTGAAGTTGGAGATTTAAAAAGAAATATAAAGAAGAGTGATCGTTCTCTAAATAGACATGCTTACATAGAATTTAAAATAAAAATCTTTTCTTTTGTTTTTTTAATTGAGATTTGAGACTTTGAGAGGTCACATGAACAGAGAAACATCGTTTCAGGTAGACTCTCTCTCCCCTCTCAAATTCATGTTGTCGTTAGATTTATGTGAGATATTTTTAGTGATGATGCCATTGTATCACATCTTTTGTCATATGGTGCGTCTAATCCCATCTTGTAATTTTCTCATCCCACCTATTCCCTAAACTCACCAACCTTACTTTTTCTGATACCTAATCCCACTATTCTTTATATACCAAACAAAGAACCTCTTATCCCATCACTCCCTACTCTTTCACAGATTTGTCTCCCTTTTTTCCTTCCCTCTTCTTTTCTCCTCTCTCTCCCTGCTGATCTCATCGTGGCCCTGCCATCATAGTGACTTCCACCATAATCCGGCCGCACTGCCATCCTTTCCCGTAGGTTCATCCGTGTCGAACATCTGTCTGCGCCGTATCACCATCACCACAACTCGCCTAGGTCATTATTTCTTATTCTTCAAGACTCATCTTAACAATAACCTCATTGTATAGATCTTGTTCTTAAGGTTTATGAAAACTAAAATGTTGATTAAAAGATTGGTTATTTAAAAAAAAATAGAGTTGTAAATAGGGTTTTGGATAGAAACCCCCAAAACATGTGTGTGATTGTTGACTTTCTTTTGGAATCTTCATGAATGTAATGAGATGTTGATAACTTGATATGTATGGTGAAGTGATGCACTGTTATTGGTTCTTGGTGATTGCACGAGTGTGAACTTTGTGAATGCCAAATGTTGACGTGTTTAAATATTCAATTCCCCAATTGTTCATATGTATGTGAATTGGTGAATGCTCAATGGTATGCCTTAATTGAAGTATGTGTTTGCACTTGGAGCGGTTTTTTTAGACGCGATGCGGTTTTGATTTATGATGAATGCCATCTGATATGGAATGAAACAACATGCTGACCCACAACTTCTGAAAATATGGATCGACAAATTCAGCATCGACCGCACCACCCCAGGTCGACAGAACATCAGTTGACCCTTCTTTGCAGTTGTCGATGGAAGCACAGTCAAACACTAACATTCCAAAATTTGAAACACTATTCGACTAAAAAATATGTCGACCAGGGATTTATCTGTCGACATGACGTGGGTCAAATGTTACTTAAACAGTGACTTATGTTTGAAAATCAATCGACTGGTCGAACGTGTCTATGAGGGGTGGGAATAGACGCACCCTTTGTCATATGTCTTTTATTTGAGCTTTTGATCTTTTCTCCATATTTTCAATATTTAATTTTTAAAATATGTTTTTCTTAAAAAAAAGAAATTCGTATAACTTCTTAAAACGGTTATATATATATATATAATACTCCTTTTATTTTTTTGAAGTCCAAGTAACCCCTGCAAACTTTCACCCAAATTAATAAGCCTCTTCCGCCCATATAAGTAGCCTGATGGAGTTAAAATTAGGGAAAAAAATTCAAATAACTCCATGTAATAATAGTTTGAAATCTATATATCCATCTGAAAACATATACATAAATTAAATTACTCCCTGAGTTAAGTTTCTGTTGACATATGATAAATATTATGTTAATATTCTACTTGATTAATCCTGACTAAAAACAAAGTATACAAAAAATCCTCTATAATTTATTAAAAATGCGAAAAACTCTAAATAATGATTTAATTCCTCTGAATAGATTATGTTATTTGGAAGGTTGAAATCTTTATTTATAAATGATTTTTTATATTATTTTAACATATTATAAGAATTTTTTTTATAATGTATTTTCGATTAAAGTTAATCAGATAAAATATTAGCATAATATTCGGTCTGTTATTAGAAATTTAACTCTAGGTGTTACCTAACTATCCCAGCCAGTGTCATTTTGTCACCCAAAAGGCCAAAACCCTCCCGAGTCACAATCTACTCCATCTCTCTCTCTCTGCATCGACTCTGATCTCTCTCTCTCTCTTTTAAATTTCTTCCGATTCCAATCACTCTCTCTCGACTCCGATTTTTCTCCTCCTCTTCGAATTCCTCATCATCATTTGATGGTTTGATACCATATCTCCTCTGCTTGCGCCGACTCTCCTCACCGAATGTATTTGAATCCGCGAAATTGGTCAAAATGCTCGGATTTTTCAATCTGAACACAAGTAAATCTCATCATACATGGATTTTTATGTTCATTGGTGGTTAACATATGTTTCAATTCATTGATTGAGGATTTTCATAAGTTTGATTTAGTGTGTTTTTTTTATATTTTTAAGATGATTTATTTTGCATATTAGTTGGGGTTTCAATTATTTTTTGTATTAGGAATTTGGATTGTGATTAAGGGTGGCCCAAGCCCAATTGGTGTTTGATTAAGGATTCTGTAGATTGTATTAGATTTTGATTTGTTATTCAAGGAGAGTGGGGATGGTGGAGGAGCAATGGTTGGAGAGGAGGAACAATGGGTGGGGTAGTGAGACCTGAAAAGGAAGGATAGTTTATTTGAGGTGAAGGGTGAAATTGTCATTTATAGGGTTGTTTTTGAATTTTTCATAGAATGTAGGGTTAACATTACAGAATATTCAAAGAATATTTCAAATTTGTTAATGGTTTTTAAATTCTATGATTTATTTGGATTTATATATATGTTTGTAGAGGGTTATATGGAATTCATAAAACTCTGGGTGTTATATGGATATTGGGCAGTTTGTGGGGGGTTATATAGATTTTTCCCTTCTTTTGTTGTATTTCTGTAGAGAAAAAAAAATTTAAGAAAAAAGGCATCTACATTTGTATGCCTTGTTTTTTTATTTAATGAGTTACAATTACATCATTTTTATGGTACTCCTATTTGATGAGATAATGTTTTTAGAGTACTAAATTATGCATTTCTATTGTCCATTAATCAAGTATGAGTCTTCTGATAAAGCTTTATTTTATTCTGATTAAAGGTACTCCTCTGTTTCTCTCAATTACATTAATGAGAGGGTCAGTAGAGGTTTAGATTTTATTCATAATGAAACTATCGTTATAATGCATTTGTTTATCCTCCTTTTCTTCACAGTTTAAGAAGATCCAAAGTCTGTTTGGAAATAACAATTTATCATGGATAACCAAGGACATGATCAAATCTCTTTTGAATTTGCCTTCAATAATCCAAATTTCTCGGATCGTATTCTCCGAATTGAGATCACTAATGGGCCGCTGGTAGACAAAGAGATCAACTCTTCCAAGAAATCGAAGAAGAGGCGGATCCACGGAAATGAAATTCAGGAAGAACCTGAAGACGAGGTGGAAGTGAGGGTCGAATGTATGCATATTAGTATCGCTATCTTGGCCGCAAAGAGCACTTTCTTCTATAAGCTATTCTCCAATGGTATGCAAGAGTCAAAACAACAAGTGCGAGATTACTATAAAGATAAAGGCATCAGAGGAGGCAGCACTGAAGGAGCTTTTGCATTTCATATACAGTGGAAAGTTTTCTTCCATGGATGCCTCTGATCATCATTCATTGCTGGCTATATTAGTTCTTGCAGACAAGTATGAGGTCGTCCTGTGCATCAAATATTGTGTACAGTTATTGTTGAAACTTCCAATGACAGAAGAATCTGCTACTCTCTATTTAGAGTTGCCTTCAAGCATTTCGACAAACATGGAGGTCCAACCACTAATAAATGCTTCCAAGAAACATCTTGTGTCTCATTTTAGAGATATATATAAATCACGTAATGCGTTGATGAATCTAAGCATTGTAGGACTCGAGGTGATATTGAGTAGTGATGACATCTTACCAACATCAGAGGATCAGGTCTGTGATGTTATCATTCAATGGGCTCGCCATCACTACCTGAATGTGCAAGAACTCCGAGAGGCTTTGGGTTCACTAATTACTCGCTTCGTTCGATTCCCATATATGTCTTGTGGGTACCTGAGGAAATTTCTTGCGTTTCATGACATTGATCGGACAACATTTGTAGAAAGCATCATTGACACACTTCTTTTCAAGGATGAGAACTTGCAAAGAAAGCATGCGCTCACCTCTAGTGATTCCACAAACAAGCAATTCATTGAGCGATCATACAAGTGGCGGCCTATAAAAGTTGTAGAGTCAGAGACATCCAGACCACATTCAATTATTTACTTCAGCCTATTGAGGTCAGAATGTATAAGTCTCTTCCCTTCTGGAGTAACAAGGACACAATGGTTTCCTGTTGGGGGACATTTATTTTATCTAAATGTAGGTTGTGAAGAGGATAAAGAGGCAGTCGCATAGTTTTGGAGTTTGGTTGCATTTGAGCAGCCCAGAGAAGATTTCTGTGTCATACCATTATGCTGTGAGAAAAAATCCTAATGAGTTATTTAAATATGTTATGGATGGGAAATGCACCATACAGTTTTTTGTTGGTTGGGGACACAATAATGTGTTTAAAACCCCATGGTCTTCATTCATAGCAGAAAACAGCCTATACTTCATCAATAACATGCTTCACCTTCGAGCAGAGATATTCATCGACACATAGAAGAACTTCCATCTTCGCGGTGCTTTTAGAAGATCTTCAAGAAGTTGGCAGTTAAAAAAGATCTAATGATTTTCCTTTTATTTTTTCTCTAGTCTCTCATCTATGGGAGGATTTGTGATGCAAGAGTATGAAGTATGCCTGACATTATCCAGTTAAGCTAACAGTGTTAGTTATAATATCTAATTATCCAGTATGGGTTGTTCCCAACCTATAAATGGGAAGACTCTCCTGTCCAAGAGTAAGTTCTTGATATGTTTAAAATTTAGTAGGTTTCTTGCATGTAAGTTTTGTAGTTCAATATCACTAGCGTGATGAAATTGTGGTTTATGTTCTGATATATAATTTAAACAATCTATCTGTGGCACACAACGTGATGGTAATTTAGGACATTAGTCAAGATCTGGTGTAATTGCAGGCATTCTGTATATGCATGTGTTATCTGAAATTTCTGGTTGTATCTTGTGTGATTTATGTGTCATTGTGCCCCACATATTTCTTAATATCTAATGCATCATACCCTAAATTTGATGTGTGTCCTTTTATAACTTTGGTCTACAAGATTTCATATAGATGCTTATGGTCCAACACTCTGTTCAAAAGTTCAGATTTGAATGCTTCCACACACTGGTCACAAAAAGTGTAGCATTTATATTTCTTTGTAATATCCATATATTGATACAATCCAGGGATTTATCAGTTGTGGTATATGACCATAGGGTCATAGGGATTTGAAAATCTGAAGCATGTAGCGTGAGATTATATGGTGTTGGCTTGAATGTGTATTCTGGATCAAATTTCTTCTGAACTATGAAGTCATGAAAAGTCTACTACTCCATTGTGATGTCTGTAACAGGTTTGGTTAAGTATGTTTCAAACATGAATTATCAGAAACTCGCCGAGACATTGTGTGTTATTATACCTTACATGCCTTATCTACATGTGTACTCTCATTGCAGCAGGATTTAAATTCCTCATCAATACCTTTGAATTTGTTATTCTCTTCAACGTTTTCTCTTGGTTCTACCATTCTATCTTTGCTTTCATAAATATCTCACGTTGCTGAAGGAGACCAACTTTTGAAATTTAAATATTTTATTCATGCGTGGAGTTTTAATTTCATCACAATGTTTAATATGACTGGTTAGAGGACATCAATTCATAAGTACAGTGGAAAGTGCAACACAGAGAATGAAATATTCCTGTCACCTAAGAAAACTTATTTTTTATACTTTAATTTATCAGCTGGGTCCCTAAAAAAGGACTACTTGGTTGACATTGCGATGTTGCATTTAAATGTCACAGAAGCAGAGGAACTGTGTTAGAATTTGGGTTTTGTTGTGTTAAAATGGCAAAGAAGCAGAGGAACTGTGTTAGAATTTGGGTTTTGCTGTGTTAGAAAGTTGTCACAATGTTCTTGGTAATTGTCTATCATTTTGTGTTAAATTTTCCTTTGAATGAATCATTGTAGTTAAATCCATAGACTAACCTTTTTTTTAAATTTTTTTTTGTTTAATTCCACATTAAAGTGAAATAAAATTCTCCTGATTCTGTCAAATAAGATTTTTTTTTTTTTTTTTTTGAGGAAAGGTGGGCGTTCGACCTTAAAATTTCATTACTAAAAAAAGGGAACGTCCAATGTCACAGTGCAGTGATGAAACCCGGATCCGGGGTATAAGGGAGAAAGCTACCCTTACCCCTGTATCCAAATATACATATTCTAAGTTTTACTCCTTAATACAAAGATTTCCCCTCCCACAAGTCAAATAAGAGCAAGTTAACATTGGGACAAGTTATATATATCAAAGCAGTGATGATACCCAGGCCCAAGTTATAAGTCCCATTCACAAGCTCTATGAGGTGTCATCATCTTATTGGTGAAATCTAGGTAAAAAAATCCCCAATCATTTGATCGAAAATCCCCTTTCATTATGTTTGGACAATTCGATGAGACCTTTTTTTTTCCTTTGCAAACCCAAAATCTGTTCGAAGATTCTTTGCAATTTTTTCAACATCATATTCAAACAATGACGACGAGCATTAAGCACCTTCAATTTTTGTTTTTTTCTGTTTTATTTTTTTTGTGTGTGTTTTGCTTGAATCACATCCTTTTTTTTTTAGATTTATGATTTGGAAGTAATATGGATTGCATTTTGTCAAACAATTTTTTGATAAAATGTAACTTTTAATTATGTTTCTAATGAATTCTTCAAAAGAATGTAACTCTTTTGAAACTGTGTGAGATGTAACCATTTTATGTTACTTTGTTACATTTTATTATATGAATGTGTCAGACGTTCCAGTTTTTTTTTATTGCATGATACACAAGAATGTGACATTTTTTGTTTCTTCCTTCACTAAATGCAACAAACAATTAAAGAGATAACTTATATTTAAATTTGTGGAACCAATGTAAGATGTGTTGGTAACTGTTTCAATTTGTTACATTTATATGTGAATGTAACAAAAAACAATATATGAGTTGAAACATTCATGAACTTTAATCATGAATGTAATAACTGTAGGCGACCAATTTGACTAGAATGGCGAATAAGGGATAAGGTCGAGTAAGCGCAAGGATTAATCGGGGAATAACCCATTTTAATAAAGGACATGAGCCTAAATGGGGAAAAGCCCATGGGCCTCAAAGCCTCAAGACCACTAGAGTGGAACCATTTCACCCTCTGAACGGATAAGTGATCAACCCCGACTTAGTCAGGTCGGGCAAAACATGCGCCCGACCAGGATAAGTCGGACCAGGATCGTGCTCGACCAAGATAGAACAATTGGTCAATGAAAGCATGAGGACGAATATCTTATGTTGACCGACTTAGAGCGTGGGCCGCTGTAGAGCCCGAACTGAAAAGTAGGTCGGCCACAAGCCATTCCCAGAAGTAGAATAGTTAACAAAGGGAATATCCCCTGACACCAAAAAGGACAGTATGTCAGGAAAACAGTTGTAGGATAATGATGATCCCTAGGAGACATGTGTCCTAGGATCCAGATGTCACGTGGAGATTCCGTACTACGTTATGGTCACCCCGCAAGGTCTAAATCGGCACGCCCCTGCTCAGTATAAAAGGGGACCCCATCTAAGGTATGCGAAATTCTGACTCACTCTCTTTCTGATTCTCAAGTGTCTTGAGTTCTTCTCCAAAAGAGAGGGACCATTGACTTGAGCGTTGGAGGGGCGTTAGTCGGCACCACACTGGTGTGAGTTGTAAGTACCCGGAAGAAGGAGAAGACGACGAGGAACGGAAGTTCTAGACGGACCGATGAGGAGGAGAGTCCAAGCCCACACCGTCCCGGGTCTACTTCCAAAGCCTAGATCAAAGAGGATTCGGCCCAAGAGGGGATCACCGGAAATTCCACCCCCCCCCCCCACAATTGGCGCCATCTGTGGGACGCGAGCGAAAAAGCCATTCCAAACACCTTGACCTGTGAAGATGGTGGTGGCGACGAGGACCCGATCGATGGGCCATGAACGAGATGCGGAGGAAAGATGTGTGACGCCTGATGATCCGCCCCCATCGAAGGGAAAAGCACCGATCGGATCATCCTCACAGGATCCGACCCCGGAGGCTGGGCGTGACATCGCAAAAGAACTTGAAGTGATGAATCAGTGCTGTCATCATTTGGAGAGCATGATGGAGCAATTCTTGAAGCGCAGGGAGATCACGTTGCCACCTCCTCCGCCGGAATTGCGAAATCAACCGGACCCGGTCAGAGCTGGAGGTGAGCAGCGAGACCATGATCGTCAAAGTCGACGAGTAAATGTACGAAGCCACGAGTCAATATACTCATCTGGTGACGCATAGGCAGCAAGATGATAGGCGCGATCCACCAGTCTTTTCCACCGCGAAGAACCGAACAAGGGACGACAAAGGAGAGCATCGCGACTATTCCCCGCGCCGGGAACAATGAGGCAAACGCACCCACACTCACCAAACAGGGAGACAGGAGCGCTACCAGAGTCCGAGTTGGTACTCGGTCTTATCTAATGACGACTACGAACAAGATCGTCAAGAGCATACGAGGAGAACGTAACGAGGAGAACGTACAAGAGTGAGATGACGAACACCCGTGATCGGGAGTTCATCTCCAAAGCCTTGAAAGGGTTCGAGTCGCCCTTTGTACAACATATTCTACACAGCACACCCCCAGAAAGTTCGTCCAGCCTAAGTTCCAATTGTACAAAGGGACCACAGACCCCTTCGACCATGTGCTAGGCTTTCGTCACGCAATGGCGCTATATGAGTAGCTTGATGAGCTCATGTGCCGAATGTTCCCTTCCAGTCTGGAAGGGGCGGCTCTCAGTTGGTTCCACCAGCTCCCGAGAGGGTCAATTAGTTGCTTTGAGGAGCTTGGCACTCTGTTCGTCGAGCACTTTATCTGCAGCAGGAAGCAGAGAAAGGACCTCGGCGATCTCATAAAGGTCCATATGCAAGCAGGGGAATCTATTCAAGGATATATTGACTGATTCTGTCTCCTCATGTTTGAGGTTGACCGATGTGATTCGAATGCAGCCATTATGGCGTTTCGAAATGGACTGCCACCAAAGCATGATCTGCGCAACTCTCTGGTCAAGAAGGTCCCAGAGTCACTGAACGAACTCATGTGCAAGGCTGAAAAGTACGCAAAGGTAGAGGACGAAGTTGCCTCTTCACGACCGCAGGCGATCGCTGCTGTTATGAAGAATCTCATGACGAGGAAAGATAAAGGACACAAGCCACGCAATGACCACAAGGACAACCTGATAACTATCGAGGTCCGGGAGCGACCATACACAAAGTTCACCCTACCACTTGTCCAAATTTTAAAAAAGATAAAGCATGCCCCGTTCTTCCAATGGGCGCCAGCCATGAAAAGTGATCCGGCTACCAGAGACAAAGATTTCAAATGCGATTATCACCGGAACTTCGATCATCAGACAGAGAGTTGCCGGACCTTGAAAGGATTCCTAGAATCCCTGGTCCGCAAGGGAAAGCTCAGGGAGTTCATTGAGACCAAGGAGAAAAAAAGGCCAGAGAAGCACGTGATTGCCGTAGCACCTTCACACGCGGCAGGAGTCATCGACATGATTTGCGGAGGACTACTGAAGCTAATGGACCCTAAGTGGGTTCAAAGATTTGAGAAGCAAAGCTCGGGACATCTGAAGGTCCTGCAGGTAGACCAAGAAGCAAAGCTGGTCACGAAAAAACTGAGAACCGAGTATCCAGGAGTCATCTCGTTCTTCGACGATGATCTGGCTAGAATAACAACTCCCCACAGTGATGCCCTTGTCATCATGCTACGGATTGCAAACTTCGATGTCAGGTGAATACTCATCGACACCGGCAGCTCAGTTGACATATTGTTTATGCAGCCTTATCTCAAGATGGGACTGAAACCCTCTAGCCTCGAGCCAGTGAAGGAACCATTGATAGCTTTCAAAGGGAGTTAGACGGTACCGGCTGGTCGAATAACTTTGCCAGTCTGGGTGGGAGAGGAAACCGTCTTGACAGAGTTCATAGTCATGGACTTGCATCCCGTACAATGCAATCATGGGACGCACTTGGCTAGGAGCAATGAAGGCCATCCCGTCCACATATCACCAAAAGTTACGCTTCCCAACTTCTCATGGAATCATGCAAATACAGGGTGATCAATCTGCAGCACGGAGATACTATGCTATCGCCACCTTCGAAAAAGCCAAAGCCGAAGAGCAAGCCGGGGAAACAGGTGATGTGCACCTGAAGAGATAGCAACTACTGATGGATCAGGTAAGAGCTGATGAAGCTCGAGCTGATCCTGCTCAACAGGTGGTGGAGGACCTGGAAAAAATTTTCATCAACCCGCAAGATCTAGAAAAATATTTTCTCATCAGCACTGCGTTGGACTCAACGGAAAGAACGAGAATGATCAAGCTGCTCCACGACTACATGGACGTATTCGCATGGAGGTCATCCGAAATGCTGGGCATCAACCCCGAAGTAATATGTCACTGGTTGTGCCTCTCCTCGACGGTCTGACCTATCAAACAGCGTCAAAGGCGAGTGGCGCCGGTTCACACTGAAGCAATTAAGGAGGAAGTGGAGAAGATTCTGACGACAGGCTTCATTCGTGAGGTCCAATACCCCAATTGGTTAGCCAACACGGTGGTAGTACCCAAGAAGAACAAAAAATGGTGGTCTGTGTCGATTTCACCGACTTAAACAGTGCCTGCCCAAGAGACAGTTTCCCACTCCCAAAGATAGACCAATTGATAGACGCTTCATTGGGCAATGAGTTAATGAGCTTCATGGACGCGTACTCGGGTATCATCAAATCCCGATGTACGAACATGATGTGGAGAAAACGGCATTCATTACCCCAATGAGCACCTATTGTTACAAAGTCATGCCCTTAGGGCTGAAGAATGCGGGGGCAACCTACCAAAGGCTTATCACTAAAATGTTTGAGCGCCAAATCGGCAAGACCGTGGAAGTATACATTGACGACATGCTGGTACGAAGTGACAAATGAGGTGATCACCTCGAGCACCTTAGAGCGGCTTTCGAGGTACTTCGGTGCTATTAGATGAAGCTCAACGCAGCTAAATGCTCATTCGGAGTGGAATCGGGAAAGTTTCTCGGCTTTTTAACCACGCATCAGGGTACAGAAGCAAACCTTGACCAAATTTGAGTTGTGCTCGAGATGGATTCAACCAGAACAGAAAGGAGGTCCAGAAGCTGACTGGGAGGTTGGCACCCTGAATCGGTTTATCTCCAAAGCAACTGAAAGAAATCTTCCTTTCTTCAGATTGTTAAAGAAAGCCGAGAAAATTTGATTGGATCCCCAAGTGCCAACAAGCCTTCGAAGAACTCAAGAGGTACCTCGCGTCGCCCCCACTATTGATGAAGCCGAACCTGGTGAGCCACTGTACCTTTATCTAGTAGTATCTGACCACGCAGTTAGCTCGACCATCATCAAAGAGCATGAGGGGGTGCAAAGACCAGTCTATTATGTTAGCAAATCTTTATGCGGACCAGAGTCCAGGTACTTGTATCTTGAGAAAGTCATTTACGCCCTTCTCATGTCATCTCGAAAACTTAGGCATTATTTTGTCGCTCACTCGGTCAATGTGGTGACCGACTACTTGTTGAGGCCTATTCTTAGGAAAGCCAATATTACCAGACGAATGTTGAAATGGGCAATCGAATTGTCCCCCTTTGACCTTTGATACATTCTAATAAATGCCATCAAAGGGCAAGTGATCGCTGATATCCTGGCTGACTTAACCCCACTATCAGGGGAGGTTTTGGTGATAAATGATCAACACACGGTGACCGGTCTGACATGGATCCTGAACATTGATGGAGCATCCAACCGAAGAGGTGTAGGAGCAGGACTAGTCCTAAGGAACAGTGACACACTCCTGTTCGAGCATGCCATCAAGCTGGGCTTCAAAGCATCCAATAACGAGGCGGAGTATGAGGCCCTCATTGCAGGATTGAAGCTAGCGGCACACCTTGACGCCCAAATTATTAATGTCTATAGCGACTCGTAGTTAGTAGTGCTCCAAAGCACCCGGGAATGAGAAACTAGGGACGAGCGCATGACAGCATATCTGGAGAAGGTGCAACTGCTACTCTCTCAGTTCAAGTTAGCCAATATACATCAAGTGGAGAGAGAGCGCAATGCTCAAGCGGACGCCCTAGCTACTTTGGCCTCATCCCTTAGCGGAAAACCGGCCAGAAGTGTTTAAATCGATTATCTAAAAGTCCCAAGTATTGAAAGGGTCAGTGAAATTTTAACGGTGGCCTGCGTAGAGGAGTCGCCCAATTGGATGACCAATATTAAACGATACCTCTTGGAAGGAGTTTTGCCAGAAAGCAAGTTCGAGGCGAGGAAGCTCAGGCAGAGGGCAGCCCGGTATTGGATGTCGTCCATGGGAATCCTCTATAAGAGGAGTTTTTAGGGCCCTTATCTTAGATGTATTGGATCCCGAGAAGCACAGTGAGTACTCAATATGCTCCATTCAGGACTATGCTCCATTCAGGACTATGAGGACACATAGGGTCTCGCTTATTGGCTCTCCGGGCAGTGTCAATCGGATATTTTTGACCAAGCCTGAAAAGAGGCTCAGCAGACCTGGTTTAGAAATGTGAGAACTATCAGTGATTCTGAACGCTCATCCACCAGCCAGTGGCGGACCGTGTTCCCCTCAAAAGCCCGTGGCCATTTGCTCAATGGGGTTTGGACATTATCGGACCAATGCCCATGGCACCGCGGCAAAAGCAATTCCTGCTGGTGGCCATTGATTACTTCACCAAATGTGTGGAAGCGATGCTTTTGGCAAGGATCAGGGATACCGAGGTTAAGTCCTTCCTCTAGAAAGAGATAGTGTGCCGTTTTGGAGTTCCACACTCCATCATTTCAGACAACGATAAACAATTTGGCAGCGCCTTGATAAAGAACTTCTTGGAGGAGTTGAGGATACAACATCATTTCTCCACCCCACGGTATCCCCAAAGCAATGGGCAAGCGGAGATCACAAACCGAACTATCCTGGACGGACTGAAAAAAGGTTGGATAGCGCGAAAGGCAAATGGGTTGATGAGCTCTGGTCGGTCCTCTGGGCTTATCGGACCACCTCAAGGAGGACTAAAGGAGAAACTCCTTTCTCACTGGCTTCCGGAATTCAAGCCATTTTTCCAGTCGAGATTGACCTACCCACACACCGAACCCAAGACTTCAGTCGGGTAGAAAACGACAGCCAAATGATGCAAGACCTGGAACTCTGAGATGAGATAAGAGAGATTGTGGCAATAAGAACCGCGAATTATCAAAATCAGATATCTCGATACTACAATCGATGAGTGTCGAGCCTATGTTTCAGAATGGGCAACTTAGTCCTCAGAGAAGGCTTTCCAAAAACTAAGAACAAGAAGGATGGCAAACTCGGTCCAAACTGGGAAGGTCCCTTCAAAGTCACTCATGTCGGGCCAAACAATGCTTATCACCTTGAAACTATGGACGGGGTTGAGATTCCTCGTCCTTGGAATTTAATTCATCTTAAAAATATATTATCATTGAATGAAAAGCATTTCCTTTTCTTCATTTTTCTATGTGCATGAACGACACGACAGGACAAAGCCGCGCTCAATGGGTTGATTCTAATCGGGGTTGCTCTTTGCACTCGATTCCATTCAGTCCTCGCAGCCGCACACTAGCCGAATGGCACTCTAAAGCCGCGCTCAATGGGCTGATTTTGATAGGGGTCGCTCTTTGCACTTGATTCAGTTCAGCCCTCACAGCCGCACACAAGTCGAATGGCACCCTAAAGCTGCGCTCAACGGACTGATTCTGATCGGGGTCGCTCTTTGCACTCGATTCAGTTCAGCCCTCGTAGCCACGCACTAGCCGAATGGCACCCTACAGCCGCGCTCAATGGGCTGATTCTGATCGGGGTCGCTCTTTGCATTCGATTCAGTTCAGCCCTTGCAGCCGCGCACTAGCCGAGTGGCACCCTAAAGACGTTCTCAACGGGCTGATTCTGATCAGGGTCGCTCTTTGCACTCGATTTAGTTTAGCCCTCACAACCACGCAGTAGCCGAATGGAACCCTAAAGCCACGCTCAACAGACTGATTCTGATCTTGGTCGCTCTTTGCACTCAATTCAGATCAGCCCCCGCAGTTTTGCATTAACCGCACATCATAACGATTCGCTAAAAATCATGTCGGAATCACAAAATGATGTAAATAAAAGCGAAGTAAAGAGGCAAGTTATGTAAGGAAAGCAGAACAGCAACATAAACATTCAAAGCACATCGATGGACCAAATTACAATTGTTCAAGCTCATTCACAATACAATAAAATGGCCCTTACGCCATCGAAGCTTGGAACCATGAGTTTCTTTTAAAAAAAATCAAATCTTTGCCATCTAAATGAAACTGTGAAGGGCCAATATGCTAGGAGCCATTCACCATATGTTGACCTAATTTTTCCCGGGAGCCCAGCTTGAAGGAGCACGACCAATCTAAGGAATGGAGTCGTCTTTGGCATCATCTTGATTTTCAGCATCGCCGGCCAGCGTCACCAGATCTTCGTTCATGTGGACCACGGTTTTCACGGCTTCGGCCACTTGATGACATGCCTCGGACTCTATAATATTCTCGGATGGCTCGCTCTTCAGTCTTGCAACATTAGCAGCTGTCGGCTTTATGGCAGCTGAGTTACCTTGGCGGTGGGGAGAAGGTAAATCATCGACATCGATTATGTCAGATAAAGCACAACCGAGGAAGTTGGTTACCTACTCGGAGGTGTCCTCAGACTGGGAAAGTGGAGTTGGATTGGCAGGATCATCCTTGTCGCGTTCGGCCTCAAGATCTAGGAATGGTGGACCCAGGATCTGAACAACTTGGTCAGCATTAGGTGTAGGAGCTCCACCTCGACAGTCCTGAAAACCTTTGCGATAACCTTGGTTGTATGCAACTGAAGCGGCTTCCTTGGATTTCTCCTCAATTGGGTCCATGCGATCCTTTACCTTCTCAAGGATCCGGATCTCAAAATCCAATGCCGCCTCCCTCTTTTGCTGCTCAGAGTCCGAAACGATACGAGCCTTCTCGGCATGTTCCTTCTCCAATGCCTGAAACAGCTCAAGCTGCTCTTTCTTAAGTCTTTCAACCACCCCAGAACGCTCCTCCAGGGCAGCCTTCAAGTTAGCCTCAGCCTTTTCACGAGAAGCTCGCTCTCTTCACAGGCACGATGAGCCCGGGAGATGCCACCAATGACTTGGTCGTACGTTGGGCTCATCGAGCTCGCATAGACACCGAGTTGAGCCACAATAAAGAAATCTTAAGAATGAAGAATACCAAGTAAATAAAAACTTTTTGCGAGACAGCTAAAATGTAATGCACCTGATAAGCTATACTCTGTAAAATTGAACCAGTCTCTGGAATAGATATGGCGCTCGCCAAGGCTTTATCCTTCTCCAGGATAACCGACTGGATCAAACAACTTCGACCTCACGGTTCTTCAGACTGACATCAGAAACTCGGACCGGGCGAGAGTTAGCCCGATGAGCGAGAACGAAGGATCAGACCTCTGGTTCCCTAGGGATCATTGGCGGAGGAGGCAGTCTAACAGCCGAAGCAACTTCTTTCCCTTTCCCCACTGGAGCGTCCGGAAGAGATGATCTCGACTGAGGGGATGAAGAGGGAGGACTAGCTATAACCACCTTGCTTTTCTTAAAAGGAGCGCTTGGGGGCTACCCCATTGGGGAAAGCAGCCTTTTCTCCGAGCCAGAGAACTAGCCAATTCTTCCGGACTGAGCGTCCACCTCAGCCTGAAGCGCAGCTAGCCGGGCTAACTTTTCTCTCTCGCTAGGAGTGGTGGACCTTCCTGCGGAACTAGTACCCGATTTATCCATGGACTGGGGAACGGTTGGGGGCCCTGTTATCTTATACCCCTTTTTCTTCTCAACGGACGATGAGTCATTCCCCCTACGAAGCTGGAGCCCACCTTATCCCTAGACCTGGCGTCAACTGGAGGAGCTCCCAGCCTGGCTGACTTACCTCTCTTATTCGAATTGGGGGTCACCTTCCCCACAGAGTGAGAGCTCGATCTCTCTCCAGACTTGGAACTCCCTCTCAGGCCCCTGAGTAGACAGGAATCGCGCCGAGCTCTGCTTGAGGAACTCTCGGTTGCCATTGGATCACTGAATCCAAGTCTATAGAGCGACTCTATTTCTTCCTCAGAATCTTCCTCTATCTCAGAAAGAGGATCCGCCTGGGCAGCTGGAGGTGCAGGTTCTCGTATCGTGGAAGGAGGGGCCATGTAAACGTCAGCAAGGTGAGGTCTTAGCCGACGAGTGCTGCTTGGTTTCGGGTTGTCCCAACCAAGGATTCTCTAGAAGACCCGATCAATTTTCTTGAAGGCAGCCTTGATGTGTTCCGTCTTCACCGAGCCCTTAGGAGGATGAGAGTTGGTAGCAGGGGCTAGATTAAAACGGGAAAAGAATTAGAAAAGGCTAAAGTAAAAGATCAAACCGCAAATGGACCAAGTAATGTGACCCAACCAAATGTGCCCATCAAGATGAAACGAGGCACCCTCCAGGCATCTTCAGGGGCATCACCGAACTCCCAATTGCCGGATAAATTGATCAATTTGATTTCAGCTCAACTTTTATCAGAATCTAGTAGTTCATCTATAAGCTTTTCTTTGGAATTCCTAGCCCTAAAGTGGTAGCCCCTACCGGACTTTCTAAGCTCATACATGTACATAATCTCAGAAATGCCCAGGTCCAAGTTAAGTTCCCTATTCAATGCTACGTAGCACATTAAAACCCTAAAAAAGTTAGGATTGCACCGAGTAGGATGAAGCTCGAAGGTCAACAGGAACTTCCTGACTTGCGGGGAAAAGGGCAAAGTAAGGGCCCCTCTTGCTATTTGATACGGATATATATATATATATGAGTGATCCATACGATCTAAGGGAATCGGGAATGATTCAAACGGAGACCATTCCATGTTAACCGATTCAGAGATATCGAACATACCCCTAAGACCATATAGGGATTTCAGGATAGACATCCTCGTTAACGAGTAATAAGGGTGAAAAACCTGAGCACAAAAGACAAAACCTCCTAAGAACTAAAACCTTGAAAGTGATGAAGACGAAGATGAAGAAAGACAGGCATATAAGTTTAAAAATAAAAAGGAGAAAAGTATTAGTACATTCGGCTCGAATGCAAAAATCTAGTGGTCGTCATATCATGATAATGAAATCCCTATTTTAAAGACATCGGTCACGCCGAGGAAGCGGCATGTCTTTTCGACTGACCAAGGCGCGACGAGTGGCCTTTCGAGATGAAAAATGCGGCAACCCTAATCGTGGGAGGCGATTTAAATGTCTTAAATATCCCACTGAGAGCGCCACGTGTAAAGTTTGCACAGGGCATAAGAGGATATGCAAAATCGCGAGGGCCAGACCCTGCATAGCCACGTGAGTAGACCACCTCGCTGAGCTGGAGGATCGAATGGTGATGATGAAGTCTGGCGAGCAGCATTGCACTTAACATAGTTAACTTGTAAAAGTAGATCAGAAAGAAAGGGTAAAATCGGTGAAACCTGACCAAGACAGATGGAACCTGGTCAGGGCTGAAAAGCCCGGCTTATTTTAAAGGCCGATTTATCCAACAAGCCGACTTACAAAAACGTAGTCGGTCAAATAGTGGCATACAAAATCAAACCACAGAGCATAAGTTAAAAACATGGCATAATTTCAAAAGGCATAAAGCCAATAAAATTATTTGATATACAGGCATAGCCATGAAGGTAATATAAAAATAAACGAAGAGAAAATAATGCGGCTACGAGCGCTCAGGATGGTCGGGTGTTCAAGGCTTAAAGCATGAACGAGGCCCCCTCAACAGCACGAGCCGCTGCACGCCAACACCTCAGCGACAGGCGGAAAGACTCTTCCAGCTCGCTAGTAGATAGGAGGGCGCGTCCAGATCTACCATCCGAGAAGCCAACGTGAATTCCGAAGATGTAATCTTTTACCTGCTCGTCCTCCAAGTTGCGGGCAAGTTGGCCCAACCTCACCGTGAGCTCCTCGATGGCAAGGGGACCTTCAACCACCTCACGCTGGACATGTGATAACCTTGTTGGCAAAGGATAGATCGGGATGGGTTCACCCGCCTTCACTCCACGGGAGCCCAAACTCTTCTTTTTTTCGGGATTAGGGTGCCGCGAAGTGGAAGGTCCCCCCCAGAGTGAGAAGTAAGGAAAAGCATGGGATACGATCTTCGTCTACCTCCAACGCGACGAGCTGTCAGTGAGAAATGCTTGACGTGGAGAGCTGCTATCAACTCTAACCGATGATGAGCATCCCCAAGTAAGCTAACCCAGCTCCGCTCTCAAAAGACGAGCTCTAGCTATATCATCCAACCTCAGTTCTCCGTCAGGATGGCATTCCAAACCCTCTCCTACATCAAATAAGAAGCTTTCAGAGAGCACTGACGAGCAAACAAAGAATAACACCGGAGAGTGTGAAGAATATTTACCAAGGGGGGAGTTCCTGAAGACAATAGAAAGCTGCCACGTCGAATTGGCAAGCTTCCATGCACCAGATACCCTCAATGGGTGATTCCTCCAACCCACAAAGGTGTCTTCAATGTCCAAAATCAAAGGGAGGGGGGGCGTTCAGGCACCTAGCGAGGTAATAAGAGCCATCTCCCCTCGGCGACGGCTTGAGCTGATAAAATCTTAGGATTTCCTTCAGCCTGAACCGGATCTTGGCCGCATAGCAAAGGGCGATTATGCTAGACAATATCAAATAACTACTTGGAACCAGTTGAAGCGGGTGGATTCTGAAGAATCCCAAGAAGAATCCGATTAGGTCAGGAAGAGGGAAAAATAACCTTCGTGCCTCTATCTGATCGAAGTAAAAGATGCAATAAGACCGGTCAGGAGTTGGGGACACCCTACCACGGTAGGGCTCTACCAAGATGGTTTTGAAAACACCAGATCAAAGTAAGAGGTTGAGGGAAAATTTTGTGGATGAGTATGCATCAAAATCACAACGAGCGGAATTTATAAAAGGTTACAAGTGCACATTTAAACAAATTCAAAGTCAGGATTATACCCTCGGAAGACGCATCGTAAACCTGTCAAATACGAGGAGCCATTCATGCAATAATTGGGCACACTTACTTGTCGACGATTGAAGGGAAGAACCCAATAGTCAGAGTATTTAATACATTCATTTAAGAACATAGAAGGAAGGCATAATCCAATTCAGAAAAGCCCAATGGACATTCACCATGCAAAAAAAAAATATATACCTGAATAAAATTCAGTACCTGAATAAATATAACCTCGGGACACAGCCCGAATAAACACTTGGCATAAACCAAGAAATCGTTTTGAAATAGGCCAAAAGAGAAAAAGTGACAGATGTTGGTGCCCCTTTTATTGATGTGGGTGAGATGAAGAAGGGTTTGACCGAGAAGGAGCATCCGCAGCGTCCTTCGCGTAACGGCCGTATCGCCAGTGCAGAAGCCGGCACAAAAATCCTTAAACCGTTCATTCTCTTCGTCCTTGACCAGACGCCTCATTTTATCGAGTTCTTTTCCGGCGGCGAGGACATGTCCACAAGCTGAATGGCTGGCTTTGCGAGGAAGAGTCGGGGGCATCAAGAACTGACCATTAGCCGCGATTCGGCTGGGACTAACGTTGTAGACATACTGCAGTATCCGAGAGGGGATACGGGAGTAGGAATCGACAACCGTGGCCCTCTCTCAGCCGCAGGGGAGCCCCGCGAGAGCTGAATGAATTCCTCTTCCCGGGGAGAGCAGTCCAAGGGAGTTGCAACAAGAGGAGAGGAGGGCGCTGACCTAAGAAGGGGAGATCCACTGTTGACAAACTTCCCCTTGTCCTCCACTGGTCCTTCAAAAGCCGGAGTGGAGGGGGGTTGTTGACTCGGTGGAGAAGGGCGCATTGGCCCAGGCGAGGGAGAACGGCTGTCCGACCTCTCTCTTTCGACTCCTTCTTGCCCCTCAGAAACTGAGGTCGGAGCCTGCTATCGGATCGAGGGAGAGGGAGTGGCTGGACGAGTCCGGGAGCGACTGCCTTTGAGAAAGATTTCATTCTTGTCATCCTCTTCGTCTTCAATAATATCGATTGGAGTGGTTGTATGGCACGGTTGATCTGACCGCGACCCTGGTCCGGCGGCCCAACCTCCTCAACGCTCCCCCGGGACCAGAAGCTGAGCCGGATGCTTCACCATGGGAAGAAGAAACTGAAGCACTACGACCAGCAGCCCGACTTGTAGAGGGAATGAAGGTGGCTGGAGGAGAAGAGGCCTGAATCACTGGAGAAGGAGAAATCTGAAAACTCGGGGACACCATACCCAACAAGGTCATCTAGCTTCTGCCTTCAAAAGCCACGGCACGGTCCGCGTCCTCGGCAAGGAGAGCTTCCGGAGGAGGGCATGCAGTGAGGGATGACGGACCTGGAACGGAAGGAAGAATGTCATAAGCAGGGGATCATATCCAATGATAAACATCAGAACAACTGACACAAGAATAAGAAGATTAACCTGAGAGTCCCTCATCTCGGTGAGAATGAGGAAGGGGCAGTCCTCTGGCATCCAGGCACCCGGACCCGAAGGACTCTTGAACGCCAATTGTAAATGAAGTCCTGGCGTCTAGGATCAACATCCTCGATGCTGACCTCTGAACCAGGTAGAAGGTAAAGCTTCCTCCGATCAGGGGCTTCAAGATGTAGAAACTCCTCACCTCGTTCAGCCCGAGGTTGATACCGAGGGCACGGTTGAGAGCGGACATCGCCGCCAGAATCTGAAAGGCGCTCGGGACAGAAGAAATAGATGGAATAATAATATTGTATTATGTAATGGTGATCAAAAAGTCCCTTTTATAGTTACAAGATGTACAAGCCCTAGAATAGAAAAATGACCAAAATACCCATGACAAAAATTCGAGTCGGGGGCAACGCCCGGGGGGGGGGGGGGGATGGGGCCTGCGGCCAATGGAGGGCGTTGCCCCCCAACCCCCGGGCCTCCAGGAATAGGCCCAACAACTGGCCTATTCCATGACTTCAATACCCCCCTCAAGTTGGAGCGAAGATATCAATCAAACCCAACTTGGTCAAGCTAGAATGAAGAATAGAGGGACCAACAGACTTGGTGAACATATCGGTTAGCTGCTCATTGGAAGAGACAAAAACTGTGTCAATGGCTCTCGACTGTACTTTCTCTCGAAGAAAGTGAACATCAACCTCAATGTGTTTGGTCCGCTCATGAAGAACTGAGTCCGAGACAAGCATAATGACATATCGGTTATCACAAAGCAAAGTAGATGAACCAGCTACAGGGAATCCCAACTCTGTCAGAAGAGAGCTCAACCAAATGATCTCACATGTGCCTTGGGCCATGGCACGATATTCTACCTCAGCAGAAGAACGAGAGACAACACTCTGTTTCTTACTTTTCTAGGAAATAAGGTCGCCCACATGGAAAGTACAGAAATTAGAAGTGGATCATCGATCAGTGAGCGAACCAGCATAATCTGCATCAGTGTAGCAAGAAATGGTAGGCTGAGCACTAGTAGCATAGAATAAGTCAAGACCTGGGCATGACTTCAAGTATCGAAAAATCCTGTAAACAGCATCTAGGTGAGAAGTCCGTGGGGCATGCATGAATTGACTCACTACGCTGACAGCGAAAGTCAAATCAGGTCTAGTGTTTGTCAAGTAGATCAAACGACCCACTAGACGCTGATACAAAGAAGGATCTGGCAGAAGGTCGCCTGATTCAACATGAAGGCGATGGTTCTGGTCCATGGGAGAAGTGGTAGGGCAACATCCAAGCATACCGGTGTCCTCAAGTAGGTCAAGAGTATTTTCGCTGGGAGAGCGAAATACCATGGCGTGAGCGAGCAATCTCAATCCCCAAAAAATACCGAAGAGGACCTAGATCCTTCACATCAAATGCCTGTCCAAGCTCAGTCTTCACTCTGACAATGTAATCAGCATCATCTCCTGTGATAATAATATCATCCACGTAAACTAGAACAATGGTGCACCGTCCATTACTTCGACGAATGAAGCAAGTATGATCAGCATGACAACGAGTAAATCCAAGAGAGAGAATGATTACGCTGAATCTCTGAAACCATGCTCTCGGTGACTGCTTCAAGTCCATATAGAGATTTGAGAAGAAGGCACACCTTTCCAGAATACTCCCCCTGAAGACGAAAACCAGGCGGCGGATCCATATAAATTTTCTCTGTCAAGTCACCGTGAAGAAAAGCATTCTTCACATCCATCTGATGAAGAGGCCAGTTGTGGCAAGCAGCAAGAGAGACAAGAAGCCGAACAGTAGTCAGCTTGGCAACAGGAGCAAATGTAGCATGAAAATCCTTCCCTGGAGTCTGAGTAAAGCCTTTTACAACAAGGCGCACCTTATATCGCTCAACAGCCCCATCAACCTTGTATTTTACTATGAAGACCCATCGACAACCAACGGTCCTCTCCCCTGGTGGAAGATCAACCAACTCCCACGTATGATTTTTCTGTAGGGCATCCATCTCAGCGGTCATAGCGGCGGTCCATAGAGAATCCTGTAATGCCTCGGTAACAGTACGAGGAATACGAATAGACGATGTAGCAGCCAGGTAAGCTCTATAGGAATCGGAAAGTCCCTGATAAGAAACAAACTGGGCAAGAGGATGAGCAGTGACACAACTTTGACGACCTTTGCGAAGAGCAATAGGCACATCAGAGTCAGATGGAGGTAAATCAGGAACAGAATGTGGAGTGATCAAGAAAGAAGGTATACCTGAGTCCGAGGAGGATGTCGACAAGTGGGCAGGAGAGAGAGGTGGCTGAGGTCTACGTGTGTATACAATTAGAGGAGACTGTGGTGGAGGCGGCTGCGGTGGTGACGACGGAGGAGGTGACGACGGTGGCTGCAGCGACTGTGATTGTGGCTGTGGCTGTGGCAAAGGCAATGATGGGAAAAATGAAGTCGGTCGAACCGGTGAAGATGAATGTTGCAAAATCGTGTCAGAAAAATATGGCACATATTAAAAAATGTGACATCAAGGGAATGAAACAATCTCTGAGAAATAGGATCATAGCATCTATATCCTTTGGACATGGTAGAATAACCAAGGAAAATACAACGTATAGATTTATCATCAAGCTTGATGTATGAGGGCCCCCTATCGTGAACAAAACAATTACACCCGAAGACTCGAGGAGTGATGGGGAAAAGAGTACAATCAGGATACAAAACATGAAAGGAACTTGACCTCCTAAAGTACAACTGAGAGTCCGATTAAAAAAAAGGCAGCAATGAGGACTGTCATACTCCAATAGGACTTTGGAACATTCATTCCTCGAAGGAGACAACGAACCACATTCATGAGATGACGATTTTTTCGTTCCGCCACCCCATTCTGCTCAGGTGTATATGGACAAGTCAACTGTTGAAGAATCCCCAACTCATTCAGATGAGACCGAAAAGAATCTGAGACATACTCCCCCCATTATCAGACCTGATACTCTTTACAGTAATGTTAAACTGTGTTTTAATCATGCGTAAAAAATTAGCACACTGAGAGGATACTCAAACCGAGATTTAAGAAGATAAACCCAAGTATATCTAGAAAAATCATCAATAAATGTCAAGTAATATCTATGACCACCAAAAGCAGTAACAGGAGAGGGACCCCACACATCAGAATGAATCAAATCAAACAATCCAGAAGCTTTATTCATACGAGAAATATAAGTAGTACGTGTATGTTTAGAAAGCTCACACACAGCACATTGAAACTTATGAGTCTTACATGAAGAACGAAAAGTAGGAAATAAAGAACATAGATGCTGAAAATTGGCATGTCCTAAACGAGCATGCCATAAATCTAAAGATTGTAGAGAAAAACTATGCGAATGATCAGTGGGCAAAATGGAAGCATGGGCCGTGGTGGGTGGCTCTCCGAAGACGTAAAGGCCATCTCTCTCATACCCCTTGCCAAAAATCCTCCGTGTACTCAGGTCCTGAAAAACACAATGATCAGGGTAAAAAGTCACTGAACAGTTCAAAACCTTTGTCAATTGGCTAACAGAAAGAAGGTTAAGAGCAAGGTTGGGAACATGTAACACAGAGTGCAATGATAATGAGGAAGATAAAGGAACGGTACCCTTATTGATGACAGGGGTAAGTGAGCCATCAGCAAGACGTACCTCTCTGTGCATAGAAAGGTGATGTCAAGAGGGCAAACAATCGAGACTCACCAGACATATATTCAGTAGCGCCTGAATCAATGACCTAAGTAGGAGACCCTGATTGATTAACATGGTAGGCAGAGGGGATACCTGAGGTAGCAGCAGAGGATGTTGGACCAGCATGAGAGGCAAGGCTCTCCCGAACCATGGCATCAATATGGTTCTGAATAGTACGCATATCAAAGGACCCAGATAGAGCAGTGGGGGCATCACCCGGAACTGAGGCATCAGCAACAGCAGCACGAGGGGCAGATGAAGGAGCTCCAACATTGCGAGGTCGCATCAATTGTGGGTACAGAAGAAAGCATCTGACTTTTTCATGCCCTGTTTTTCCACAGTGGTCACAAGTCACAATATTACCGTGTCCACGTCCACTACCACGACCGCGACCATGGCTACTATCCCCGTGGCCGCGAGAGTCATATCCAGAGGTGGCCACCAATGCCATCTGATCGCCGAGGGTTCTAGTGGGTGCTGAGGCAGAGATCTGACGGCGATGCCCATCACCCTCAATAATAGCAAATGCTTCAAATAGAGAAGGAAGTGGTGTGGTATTTAAGATCTGAACACGAAGAGATTCGAACTCCGGTCAAAGGCCCATAAGAAACACATACGTCTGTTGGCGTTGTAGTCGGCCAACCACAATCATGGCAGCCTCCTTGGACAACTCTGAGAGAGGCTCATAATGGAAAAGTTCCTCCCAACGAGCCTGAAGAAATCCAAAATAATGTATAACAGATTGGGTACCTTGGGTGGCCTGAGCAATATCCTTGTACAACTCATAGATCCGTGAGTCATTCTTGGCATGACCATAGGTCTTCTTCAACGCATCCCATAGAGAGTCGACCGTATCATGATACATGAACATATTATAGATCCGGGTCTCCATGGAGTTGTAAAGCCACCTTTTTAATGGTGCCAAGAAGAAGGCCTGACATGCCTCGACTACCCAAATACAATCGAACGGAACGTGACCATGATGGATAATTTCGTCCATCAAGAAGCACGTTGGTAATCCGTTGAGCATGAGAGTTATGCCCTAACGGAATAGCGGTGATACCAACCGAGGTGTCCTGAACTGCCCTAACGAGGCGTCGTCCTTGATCTCCCCACCCGATAGTGGCGTGGGGTCCTTCGGCGTTGGATCCATTGCAAGAAGAAAAACTCAAATCTCGATCCAAGAGAGGAAACGATAATTATCACCACGACCCGTGATGAAATTTTTTTTGTGAAACCCTAGGGTTTCTTTGCGGCTCTGATACCAAGAAGAAATAGATGGAATAATAATATTGTATTCTGTAATGGTGATCGAAAGGTTCCTTTTATAGTTACAAGATGTACAAGCCCTAGAATAGGAAAATGACCAAAATACTTATGACAAAAATTTGAATTTGCTTTGAAAAATAGGCCAAACAACAGGCCTATTCCCTGACTTCAATAGGGACGAGCTGGAGGGGATGCAAGCTAAAGAAGCTCAAAATCTCCATTATCAGCATAGATAATGGGAAGAGGATCCTGCCAGCTTCCACCTGGCCAGAGTATATCTAGAACGAAGCAGGATCTTGAAGGGGAGGCATCTCTCCCATATACTCCTCCACGGTTACATTGTCCGGGTCGTGAGCCATTGGAGTAGGGTGTAGAAGCGAAAGGACAAGGGGACAATGAAATTTTGCTTTGAAAAATATACCTAAACGCAAAAGGTGTGAGAAGCTGCGATAACGGTTCACATATATAGGTGAGGTTCAGATTGGAAGCCCAACCGTCACGATGGTTTGGGGCAAAACGAAGCGGTAAAAATTGAAAATTCGAAAAGAACCGCCCAGATGGCATTTATGAAGAAGACGCGTGGTCAAGACCACTAGAGTGGAACCATTTCACCCTCTGAACAGATAAATGGTCAACCTCGACTTAGTCAGGTCGGGCAAAACATGCGCCCGACCAGGATAAGTCAAACCAGGATCATGCCCGACCAAGGTAGAACAATTGGTCAATGAAAGCATGAGGACGGGTATCTTATGTTGACCGACTTAGAGCGTGGGCCGCTGTAGAGCCTGAATTGAAAAGTAGGTCGGCCACAAGCCATTCCCAGAAGTAGAACAGTTAACAAAGGGAATATCCCCTGACACCAAAAAGGACAGTATGTCAGAAAAACAGTTCTAGGATAATGATGATCCCTGAGCGACATGTGTCCTAGGATCCAGTGGCCACGTAGAGATTCCATATTACGTTATGGTCACCCCGCAAGGTCTAAACCGGCACACCCCCGCTCAGTATAAAAGGGGGACATCGTCTCCTATCCAAGGTATGCAAAATCTTGACTCTCTCTTTTTGATTCTCAAGTGTCTTGAGTTCTTCTTCTCCAAAAGGGAGGGACCACTGACTTGAGCGTCGGAGGGGCGTTAGCCAGCACCACACTGGTGTGAGTTGCAGGTACCTAGAAGAAGGAGAAGACGATGAGGAATGGAAGTTCTAGACGGACCGACGAGGAGGATAGTCCAAGCCCACACCGTCCTGGGTCTACTTCCATAGCCCGGATTGAAGAGGATCCGGCCTAAGAGGGGATCACCGGAAATTCCACCCCCCCCATAATAAGTATTAAGCATATGCCACCTCATGGGCTTAAATTGGGGCTAGGAAATCATTATTGTTCTCAAATCAAACATTTGAAAATGATATTAATTTTCGGATTTGGATCCCTTAATAACAGATCGGATACGGATATTTTTTTAATAATTGACATGTTTGAATATTAACATTATTTTGGACAATCAGGTAATATTTTAGAGAGATATCAAAATTAAAATTGATATTTTAAAGCTTATTATCTTTTTCTTATATCATACATTGAAAATTTAATATATTTTTCAGATCGGATAGACTGATATCCATATCCGCACTCCGGATCTTCGAATATTGGATAATTCTGATTTTCGGATACGGATTCGGATCGGATTCGGATTTTTTTGGATAATTGACAGGCTTGGATATATGGGAGAATAAAAATATAAATGATGAGCCAGACGATTAAAAATGAATTACCCCCTTTGTGTCATAAAAAAGTTATAAACTATAGATAAATGTGCTATTTTTTTTATATAATTCCGCCTTAAAGTGAAATAAAAATCTCCTGATAAATTTTTTTTTGTTTTTGAGAAAAGGTAGGCATTCGACCTTAAAATTTTATTACTAAAAAAAGGGAACGCCCAATATTACAGTGCGGTGATGAAACCCAGATCCGGGGTGTAAGGGAGAAATCTACCCTTACCCCCATATCCAAATATACATCTACTACGTTTTACTCCTCAATACAAAGATTTTCCCTCCCACAAGTCAAATAAGAGCAAGTTAAAATTGGGATAAGTTATATATATATATATATGTATATATATATATATATATATATAATATATATATATAAAGGGGGGAAATACAAATAACCTAACAGATTGAAGTCATATAATCCCTTGCAAAAACCCTTGAAAATGCTTATGTAAATCCGCACCTTGGACAAGCACAAAATTGAAGTCGTGAAGTAAGCGATTCGAAGATTCTTACTTTAAGAAAGACCTTCTGAAACCTAGATTCTTAATTAACTACATAAACATGTATCTAGCTAGACTAGATCCAGTCAATATATACTACTGGATCCGATCAGTCCCTAACAAAAAAAAACTAACACCTGGAGAGTCATGCGCTGCGCATGACACGGCCATTAACACCATCATAAGAAGATGATCTAACATTATACAAACACATGCATGCATGCAAGCACTTCATTAACCCTCACTGCCCAGGAGGACCAGCACCACCCTTGCATTTCTCTATCAGCTCGCAACCCCTACTCGACGGATTCACAATATTCGGCCGGCAGTGGCCCTCTTGGTGGGAGCAACGTAAGCCATCACAATCGATCAAGCCATAGCCGATTGTTGAAGTAGATTGTAATATGTGGAGTAGATGCTTGAGGAATAGTACTCGAAGATGAAAAAATATTTTTTCACTTGATATTTCTAGAAGGGTGTCTTGAAAAAGACAAAGGGGGGACCACATATGCTACATGTGTGCGCGTGTGTAGGTGCATTTTGGCGCATTATTATTATTATTAGGCACACTTAGCACTTCTCCAATGAATACATTTTTTCACGATTAATTTTTACTGGATTTCATATATTTTTTGAAATTCGAATTGTTTGGTCAACATACACTTCTTTAATGAATGCATCCTTTCATAATTTCATAACAGACACGTCTTCATGGTGATAACTGAAATTATGAAAGGCTGCTAAGGCATCCTTGTGGAGAGACACGAGACTCTCGAATAGTGCAACCAAAGTCACACTAGCCCAAGACACAACCGAAAAATAGAAGAAGAATGAACAACTCAACGATTAGGGAAAATTGGCAACTTGATATTCACTACAAGAGACAAGCTTACATTCAAAATTGGGCTACTAGAGATAAGCTTGCACAAGTGTATGTTTTAGATGGTGTTGGGATTTTTGTGGAGTGAGTTAGATTGAGTTGAGTTGGTGAAAATGGTAGAGAGACTCTTTTAATAGGCAAGGTTGATATGGGGAATAGGTTATGGGAAGTTGGTGCACATAATAACTTGTGTGGTGTATCAATGCATGGGTAAGTGTAGATATTGAAAAAAGGTGTTCAATGTGATTTACCAATGCATAGGAAATATAAGGCTTATGGGAAGTGATGGTCTATGTATAGGTAAATTAGGGTTCTTGAAAATGGTGTTCAATTTGATTTTTCAAGTCATGGGAAAATGGTGGGTGACATAGGAAATGAATGAGGTGGTTGGTAGTGGAAAGTGTAGGAGAAGAACACTTGTGCAAGAAAGTCAATGATGCCCCACACAAAATACAAAGTTGCCTCACTACATCCTTCAATATAAAAAGCTAATATAAATAGATATATAAATAACAAAGTTCACCTTAAAATTTCACACTCCCCCTTAAAGTGAACTTTTGGGTACAAGCTCAAGTTTGGCTCGTAAAAACTCGAACTGCCCTTTGGAGAGATTTGGTGAAGATATCCGCAAGATTATCTTTGCTTCGCACCTCCTCCGCATTGACTGTTCCATCAAGCACCTTCTCACGAATGAAATGATGCTCGATCTCGATATGCTTGATTCTTGCGTGACAAACCGGATTGGTAGCAAGCTTGATAGCAATTTGGTTGTCACCAAGAATAGTGGTGGCTTGTGAATGGTAGAATGGACATCCTCGATGAGCTGCCGAAGCCACACACACTCTTGACAAGCAAGAGTAGCAGCTTTGTACTCTGCCTCCATAGTAGAAATAGACACGGAATCCTGTTTCTTACTACACCAAGAGACCCCGGCTGATCCGCATAGAAAAACATAACTTGATGTTGACCTCCGATCATCCGAGTCACCACCCAAGTCGACATTCGTGAATCCTCATAAAGAAAACTCCACTTTCTTCTTGTAAAGAAGACCGAAGTCAAGTGTAGAATTCACATACTTCAAAATGCGTTTTGCCGCCTCCAAATGTGGTTTCTGCGGTTCATGCATGTAGTGGCTCACGAGTCCAACAGAGAATGCATTGTCGGGTCTTGTGATAGTCAAATAGATGAGACTACCCACAAGAGCACGATATAGGTGAGGGTTCGGAAGAAGCTTTCCATCATCACCAGCAATCTTCATGCTTGAATCGAGAGGAGTGGAACACCATTTGCTTTGGTTCAACCTAAACCTCTTAACAATCTTCTTCGCATAGCCCTTTTGAGAAAGGAAGAGCCCAAGGTCCACCTTTTCCACTTCCAAGCCAAGAAAATGGTTTAGCTCTCCAAGATCCTTCATCTCGAATTGAATGGAAAGCTCAGACCGAAGCTTAGCAATCTTCCTTTCATCATTGCCCATGACGATCATGTCATCCACATATAAGAGAACAATCATGTGGAAACACCCTTGCTTCTTCACAAAGAGACTAGAATCGGAGTTAGAAGCATAATATCCACAAAATTGTAAATACTCCACAATTTTACCATACCACGCCCTCGGTGCTTGCTTAAACCCATAAAGAGCCTTCTTGAGTTTACAAACACTCCGGATGAGTGCTAGAGACATATCCTGAAGGCTGGTCTATATAAATCTCCTTGTCAATTTCGCCATACAAGAAGGCGTTCTTGACATCGAGTTGCCATAGTCTCCACCCAAGCGAAGCCGCCAAAGAAATCATCACCCGAACGGAAGTCATCTTGGCCACCAGATTAAAGGTTTCCTCACAGTCCTCTCCATATTTTTTGAGAGAAACCCCTAGCCACAAGTCGAGCTTTGAAACGCTCAACACTTCCATCCGCCTTTCGCTTCATCTTGTACACCCACTTACAAGTGGACGGCTTCACATCCTTGGGTTTTGGAACAAGAACCCAAGTCTCATTCTTGATGAGCGCACACATCTCCTCATCTATGGCGTTCTCCCACTCTTTCACACCTTTAGCTTCCCTGAAAGAGGAAGGTTCAAGTTCATCAATAGGACCGGCAAATAAACAAGGAATGGTGTTCACCAAATCCCCATCGCTATACCGCATGGGTTTCACAATTTTCATCTCCGATCGCTGAAGAGTAGACCTGTTTGGAGCCTCCACCACATTCTCTTCTTGCTGTCCATCTAGATCAACAGAAGAAATCTGGCTCCCCCTCTCACTTTGCTCCCCCATCGACGAAGAAGAAGAGCCATCTGATGAAGTAGGAGCACTAGAGGAGACTGGCAAGCTAACGGTGGCCTCCAGCTTGTTGTTGATGTTCGAGAGAGCACCGACATCTTCAGGACTAGCAACACTCGGGCCATAAAATGAGGTGATCTCATCAAATACAACATCCCCTGAAACTTTGAATTTGTGAGTTTCGGGATCCATGCATTTTCACCCCTTCTTCTGTTCATCGTAGCCAATGAAGATACACTTCTTGGTCATGGCATCCAACTTGGACCTCTTTGCATCGGACACATGAACATAACTAATAGATCCGAACACCTTGAGATGCTTCACATCGGGCTTCTCCCCGTACAAGAGCTCATATGGAGACTTCATGTTAATCGGGCTAAGAGGCACTCGATTGATCACATGGGTCGCACATGCCATACCCTCCGCCCATAAGGCCTTGGGTAAATTCTTCGCATGCAACCAACTCTTGCACGTCTCCACCAAGTGACGAATCTTCCTCTCCACCACGCCATTTTGTTGTGGAGTGTATGCACAAGAAAGCTCCCTCCGAATGCCGTGCTCACGATAAAATGAGAAGTTATTGGAAGTGAACTCTCCCCCATTGTCTGTGCGGAGCCTCCGAATTTTTTTGTTCAGCATGCATTCCACGGTCTCCTTGAACTCTTTGAACTTTGAGAAAACATCTGATTTTTCTTTCACAAAATACACCCAAGTGAACCATGAAAAGTCATCAACAAATAAAAGCATATAAAGAGAGCCCGAATATGATGGTGTAAAACAAGGCCCCATCAAGTCACTATGGATGAGCTCCAAGGAATTCGTGCACCGAGAAAGGGACCTATCGAATGGAAGACGATGTGTCTTTCTATATTAGAATCCCTCACACACCTCTCCTCCACCAAAGGTGCTCAAGGAAAGAAGCCCATCAACAAGGTTCCTTTTCACCATGATATTAAGCTTATCCATGCTAAGATGCCTAGTCTAGCATGCCATATGGATGCACTATCATTGGTGCTCATTTTATCAACATATGAGGAAGAGATAGATAACACAAAAGGATCATTTACCCTCTTTCCGGTGTGAACAATGTCTCCCTCCAACTTGGAAACGTTCCGAAGAATCTTCATGTCTTGTGGCCCGAACAAGACATAATGGCCCGTGTCCACCGTATTGGAGACAGAGAGAAGGTTCTTCTTCACATCCAGAACATGGTACACACTCATAAGTGTGATAGCGTCGTCGCCTCCTTTGCCACCAAGGATGACACTCCTGACCTTCTCCACCGGGTGTATAGTGTTGCCCGCCATGACAATTCGATCATTGCCATCATAATGATCTTGGAGAGAAGAGAACTTGGAGTCATCGCTGGTTAGATGATGGCCGCAACTGGAATTGATGATCCAATTCTCTTTGAAGTTGATGGAGGCTAAGGCATCGACTGAAGTTGCCTCCATCAAGAAACAATTCCCCCAATCTTCTTCTTCGACACCATCTTTTTTAGCAAGATTGCCACCATTGAGCTTCACGAGGTAATTCTTCTTAATGTGTCCAAGTTTACCACAACTGTAACACTTGACACCTTTCCGATTCCCCTCCGATTTACTAGAGGAGTCGCCATCGTCCTTCTTCTTCTCCTTGTCTTTCTTCCCATATTTTTTATTGGAAGGAAACAAGGTATTCCCGTCACCATCAGAAGTAGAACACCCCGCTATTTGACGAGCTAGAGACTCTTGCAAAGCAAGAAGGTTCTCAAACTCCACCAAGGATGGCTGAACCGCCCACCCTTGAATAGACGTGACATATGAAATGTACTCTTTGAGCCCACGAACAATGTGCCGCTTCAACCGCGCCTCCGAGATAGGTTCGTCCGGGTCAAGAGTAAAGATCTCCGAACAAATATTTTTGATCTTCAAGAAGAATTGAGTGATAGAGAGATCGCCTTGAGAAGAGTTCACCAACTCATTCTCCAACAACTGTAACCGAGCAACGTTCTTCTTGTTGAACAACCCATGAAGGGTTTTCCATATATTGCACGTTGATGTGCAATCTATGATGTGCTCAAATAATTTTCAAAAAATGATCTCTTCAATATGAACTCCGCCTTTGCATTAGAAGTCTTCCACTTCTTCAATGCATTAGCATTCTCCGGCGTATTCTCTGGAGCCTCCTTCTCACCCCCACCAATAACCTCCCACAAGTCCTCACCAAGAAGGTAGGACTCCATACACGACTTTCACCTCTTGTAGTTGGTTTGTGAAAGCACCACAAAGCTAAGTCCACCAATACGACCTCCCGAATCCATCTTCGAAGCTCCGAACAAACTTCTTCACCAAGGTAATCTTTGAAAAGCACCAAACTATAATCCTTGTAGCTCTGATACCATGTGGAGAGACATGAGGCTCTCGAATAGTGCAACCAAAGTCACACTAGCCCAAGACTCACAACCGAAAAATAGAAGAAGAATGAACAACTCAAAGATGAGGGAAAATTGGCAACTTGATATTCACTACAAGAGACAAGTTTACATTGAAAATTGGGCTACTAGAGACAAGCTTGTACAAGTGTATGTTTTAGGTGGTGTTGGGATTTTTGTGGAGTGAGTTAGATTGAGTGGAATTGGTGAAAATGGTAGAGAGGGTCTCCTTTTATAGGCAATGTTGGTATGGGGAATAGGTTATGAGAAGTTGGTGTACATAATGACTTGTGTGGTGTACCAATGCATGAGTAAGTGTAGATATTGAAAAAAAGTGGTCAATGTGATTTACCAATGCATAGGAAATATAAGGCTTATGGGAAGTGATGGTCTATGTATAGGTAAATGAGGGTTCTTGAAAATGGTGGTCAATTTGATTTTTCAAGTCATGGGAAAATGTTGGGTGACATGAGAAATGAATGAGGTGGTTGGTAGTGGAAAGTGTAGGAGAGATGAACACTTGTGCAAGAAAGTCAATGATGCTCCACACAAAATACAAAGTTGCCTCAGTACATCCCTAATATAAAAAGCTAATATAAATAGATAGATAAATAACAAAGCTCACTTTAAAATTTCACAATCCCTTCAAATCTTATTTAAAGAATGTTCATTGAACAGTTTCATTACCAGTTTTATAGACTTTCTAGAGTGTTGTGAGAATTCTTCAGAGTTTCTATCTGCATACTCTTGAATTTGTTGTATCTTGAAAATGAATGGCTAGAACCTTTTAACAAACTCGTTTGAGTAAGGGCAATGATCACTTTCAGGTAAGCGATCTTCGTGCCTTAAAACTTCAATCATCTTCCATGTTTTCTAAACTATTTTTATATCGATAGTGGCAGCCGGTTTGACAGAGTGAAGGCGTCCATCTTAGGCACCGCCGGGCTCCAAGAAGAGCACCGCCATCACTAGCAGGCCGCGACGAGGATGAGCGAATGAAGGCCATATTGTCCTCTCTTTTTTTTTGTACATCTCTCTCTTTTTTTATAGTTTATTTTTTAATTTTTCAAATACATGTACCGTTTTTATAAATTTTGCTATATACGTATGATGTGTGTGCAACGACGACCCACGAGAAATGAGTAACGTTGTACAAAAAAAAAGAAAAAGAAGAAGAAGAAGAAGAAGAAGAAGAAGTTGATGCTGATATCATGTTAGGTTATCGATTCTAAATTGTGAATATAACCTGTATAGTAGACGTTTAAATTTTTTCTTCTTTTGTCATATCATTTTTATGATAATGTACATCTAAATTGGTCATAATATTTTAGCTATATATTAGATAATTTTCCCTTTTTCTTTCATATGCTCATCCAATCGAATCAACAATTATATTTGTCTTAATCTTTCATTATTTCATATGCATTATTTAATGTGCGCTGGGAGTAGTTCAACGTATAGTTTTTTTGTTTTTTTTTTGTGTGTTTTGATTTTTTGGAATGTGTATATATCTTGTAATGAAACATGTATTCACATAAAACAAATAAAAAAGAAATACATTTTATACCCCCCCCCCCCATTGAATTGTATTTTTATGTTACTAATTCTACAAACTAGTTCATTTTATCCTATCATCAACTTAAATAAAAATATAACTTAGACTACCGACTATCTTACACAAGCATGTCTTGATAGTAGATCCACTCAATATCCGATCAATCTCCAATAATAAAAAAATTTGTAATGCAATGGGGCAATGTCATTCTCATCCGTCCACTTATTGACTCTCACATATAATAACAGTATAAAAAAAACAGAGCAAGCACTGACCCTAATCATGCGGTCTGTGTGATCCGTGCAAACTCGATATATATTTCATTTAAAGGAGTATATGTTTCAGTAAATGAAGCATATACTTCGTTGAAGATATTGTTGATAATGTAATTCAAATGATGTTTGTAATACTTCAATGAGATGTATACTTTTTACTGATGCATATACTCCTTTAAATGACGTGAATACCTTCAAATGAAGTGTATGATTTCTCTATCGATACATATACCTCTTTAAATGACGTATATGCTATGATCCACACGGTTCGCACGGACTGCACTATATCATTACTCATATATATATAGAGGGGTGATATGCTGCGGTCGTCTGCACCGTGCGGCATCGACCACGGGCCGTCGATCACGGGTCCATCGCATCGGACGGTCTGGTGCGATTCACGTCGACCGTTGGATGCGATGGACCCGCGATCGGACGAAGGAGGTCGATGCCGCACCGTGCGGTCGGCCGCATATTATCATTCGACTATATATATATATATATATATATATATATATATATATATATATATATATAGGGATCCGATTACGTGCGGTGTGCGGTCGGTGCGGTGCGCGATCACGGGCCGTCGATCACGGGTCCATCGCATCGGACGGTCGGGTGCGATTCACGTCGACCGTTGGATGCGATGGACCGGCGATCGAACGGCCCACGTCGTAAACCGCACCGACCGCACACCGCACGTAATCACGACCATATATATATATATATATATATTAATTATTATTATGTGTAATACATAACCGACCCATTTTATTCAAGAATTAATAATACAAAAAATACATGCCCGCATGCAACGTACACTCTTATCACGCCTTGAGATCAGCAGGAGGACCATCACCCCTGCATCTGTCCACCGGTTGGCAACCCCTAGTCGGCGGATTCACCGGGGTCGGCTTGCAGTTGGCCTCTTGGTGGGACCCGGCCGAGCAAGGTATGCCATCACGACCGATCGCGCCGTACCCGATATCGTCCTCCGGTTTGACAGAGTGAAGGCGGTCGTAGGCGGCGCCAGCGCCCTCCATGAAGAGCGCAGTCGCTAGCAAGGCTGCGACGAGGAAGGCCAATGATGAGCCACTGAACGCCATTTCTCTCTCTCTCTCTTGATTAGACTGTGTATGTGATGTTGGAATGCTGATGGAGGGTTTATTTATAGGGAGCTTTTGAGATTCTGATTTTTAATGTGGTTTTTGAAATTTAGATTCTGATTTCTTAAATTTGCCGATTGTGATGAGTACTGATGTTTATGGGAATGAAATCCTCTCTTAGAATGACACAGATTTTGATTTTTTTATTTTATTTTATTTTTTTTATTATAGATTTTAGATTAGATAAAGATCTAGTCTCGTATGGAAAAATTTAATCCAAAAAAAAAAACATAACTCACATTTGACCCCTTTTCTTTTTTTAAGATTGATGTTTCTAAAATTTGATCTCTGGTCATCATATTTAACATATTTCATTTTAATTGGTTTAAAATTTATTGAATTAAAAATTAGTCATATTAATAATGAATCTCATCAATTTCTGATGTAAACAAAAATTGAGACAAGTGCATCATATGTGACCATGCATTGTAATATAATCTAGCACGTGTGCATCAGTTCCACTACTCGACTCGGGGGCGTGTTTGGAAATTGTAGGGTCCAAAAATGAGGCCTACCAACTATGCTCCACATACCGACGGCCCATGATCAAATTGATGAGGGTCCACGACCCGGATCACCCACCATTAGTAAATCCGACCCATCGACTGATTAAAATCCTAACCTAGTCAAACCTATTGGATATGACAAACCTAATTGATCTAGATCCATCATTATCCTAACCCTCTAAAAAGTCCAGGGAAAGATTTAGGACTGTATATCCAGTAGATTTAGATCCATCAATATCCTAAACCTCTAAGGAGCCTAGGATGAGATTTGGAACTGGATCAACCTGATCAATCCTTGTTGATGATCATAAATTTGAGATCACATCTAATCCACAAGATGTGATAAAAGGGGAACCCATTCTCCCTATGAAGTGAGGAGGAGCTTTCGACTAGATCCCTCCACCAAAATAAGGAACTACGTCTGACTTGATCACTTGGCCAGGGTACGTAGGCGGCCTGAAAAATCACATCAGGTTCAGTCCAAATCAAACTAAACCCGGACCACCTTTGAGTCTGGTCCATTCAAGGAGGATGATTGCCGGCAACCAGACGGTGCCCGTTGGAGGAGACAGGAGCGGACGGATTCTGACGACTCGAACCCAGTACGTCATTTTTCCCCCTCCAGTTTGATGCACCAGGTAGGGGACGTCGCAAACATGAGAGCATATTCGTGGTCACGCCTCCTCAAAAAAAAAAAAAACCTCCGATCACACTGACTCCGGTGACCCAGCCGATGCGAGCCGTCCGCATGAAAATGTCAAAGGTGTTTGATTTAATTCGATTTCAATTTTTTTTTATTCAATTCAATTAGAGAGAGGTGTGATTTAATCTGACTTGTTCAACTCCTCCAATTCAATTGCCTCCGAACAAATGGCACACGTCACGTGCAATCTCCACGTCCTCCACCTTCTCCTCTGCATGGGACGACGGTCGACGTACGCATCAACAACAAATGTATCGGTTTCATCCTTCCGATCCTCCAACATGACCTATTCGAGGAGAGCATCACTGTCACAGCCTCTCCACGCGTCATCGTCCCAATGCGCGAACTTCGACATTATTCATGCATTATTGTCTTCATTTGCGCCGTCATCTGCGTCACAGTTCTTCTTCTTCTCCGTCTGTGCGCCTCCTATCGCGCGTCGTTGAGTCTGCCTGCCGCCACCGTTGTGAATTTTATTGCACTCCTTTGACATGCATATTGCTGCTCTAAATATCAAATAAATGTTGTCGGTTTCTATGCATTATTTATGAAACCCAAATACTCCTTTACATCTACTCGGTCAGGCACACCACAGCGGGACAAGTCCGGCAACTCGCGCCTCTATTCCCCGTACACCTGGCCGTGCACAGACCAAACTAAACATCACCCCATCCTACGTGCGCAAACGGTAGTGCGGAATATCGACTATTCCCCTATCATCAGTACGGACAGGATTGCCACCAACCAACCTCCCCCCAAAAGGTGATGCCACTAATGGTTCAAGCCCAAGGGGGGAGAGCGTTCGCCCCATTCAGCCATGTTGTGCAAACGACTCAAGCCCAAGACAACTCGAGAATTCGATCGCCCTGTTCGGCCACGTCGTCCAAATGACTTAAGCCCAAGGCGACTCGCAAATTCAATCACCCCGCTCGGCCACGTCGTGCAATCGACTCAAGCCTAAGACGACTTGCAAATTTGATCGTTCTATTCAACCACGTCATGAAAATGACTCAAGCCTAAGGCGACTCGCAAATTCGCTCGCCTTGTTCGGCCACATGGTGCACACGATTCAGGCCCAAGGGGGGCGGACCGACCTCCACAAAGTGACACCATCTTAATGGTTCAAGCCCGAGGGCAGCACGTTGTCACGCCCACGTCTCAAGTAAGGCCACGTCCCTCAAACCACTCAAGCTTGCCAAGAAACAGACCTCTACAGGTTAACGCCTTTCTGACGGCTAACACCTATGTCCAAACAAGACCGAAGCATCATCTCATCACGATAGACAAACACCAAATCTCCACGAAACCCTACCAGCTGCAAAGTTTTATTTACAGTGCGCGCGGAATGATGATCAAGACCGGACATGCACCGACCGGCACGTGTTGCCTCAGGTATGTTTTTCCCACCCAACAGGAGGATCTTCGATCCCTATCGGATGGAAAAAAAGGGGGCATCTGTAGGGCCCAAAAATGAGGCCCACTAATTATGCTCCACATACCGGCGGCCCATGACCAAATTGATGAGGGCCCACGACCCGGATAACCCACCATTGATGGATCCGACCCGTCGACCGATTAAAATCTTAACCTAATCAAACCTATTGGATATGACAAACCTAATTTATCTAGATCCATCATTATCCTAACCCTTTAAAAAGGCCAGGGGAAGGATTTAGGACTAGATCATCTTTTGATATCAGTAAATCCAGTAGATTTAGATCCATCAATATCCTAAACCTCTAAGGAGCCTAAGATGGGATTTGGAACTGGATCAACTTGGTCAATCCCTGTTGATGATCATAAATCTGAGATCACATCTAATCTACAAGATGTGATCTCCAGATCCCCAAGAACACTATAAAAGGGGAACCCATTCTCCCTATCAAGTGAGGAGGAGCTTTCAACTAGATCCCTCCACCAAAATGAGGAACTACATCTAACTTGATCCCTTAGCCAGGGTACGTAGGCAGCCTGATAAATCACATCAGGTTCAGTCCAAATCAAACCAAACCCGGACCGCCCTTGAGTCCGGTCCATTCAAGGAGGATGATCGCCGGCAACCGGACAGTGTCCGTCAGAGGAGACAGGAGCGGATGAATTCTGACAACCCGAACCCAGTACGTCATATTTCCCCCTCCAGAAATGCATATAGCCGAAAATTGCTAATATTCATATCCAATTTTTTTTTAAAAATCCATATAACCTTATGAAAGTTTTCCCTCGTTAAGCAAAAAAAAACTTGAGTTAAATTGTCGTTACATAACATAATCTTGACCCTAAAAGTCTTTTATATAATAACGCGTGATAATATTACACGTGTAATACATTAACAAACTAATATGTAATCTAATACCTTTAACAACCCTTATGCCCAGGAGGACCAGCACCACCCCTGCTTTTCTTGATCAGCTTGCAACCCTAAAACATAAAAAAATTATTTGACATATGAGAACCCTGATTTATAAAAGTTGGTGATAGGTGATTTGATATAATATATAGACCTCAAAAATCAATATCTTCTAGCATAGCCATGCCTACTTATTCATTGCAAACAATCATGGTTTTAGGCTTATTCCTCTCTTATTCATCATATTCCAACATGCAGATTCACAATCTTTGGCCGGCAGTTGCCCTCTTGGTGGGAGTGTGGAACCGGCGGGAGCAAGGTATGCCTTACAACCGGTCGGGCCGTACCCGATAGTGGCCTCCGGTTTGACAGAGTGAAGGTGTCGATCATAGGCGGCGCCGGCCTCCAAGAAGAGCACGGTCGTCACTCGTCACTCGCAGGGCCACGACGAGGACGGCCGACGACGACGATGAGTGAGTGAAGGCCATATTGTCCTCTCTTATTAGTTATTTTGAAGCTATGATTTGAGCCCTTGTTGAGGAGGGGTATATATATACGTATTTACAGGGAGCTTGCATGCATGGGCAGAGGTTTTTGTTTATATATACTTCATATTTCATGGCTGGTCTTGGGGCTAGCTAGGCTAGCATATTTCGGAGAGCCTTCCCTATTTTTGGATTTTTTTTATTTTGTTTTCAAATTATTTATTTTATTTTAATATTGATCCGGCCACTTTTTTTTGTCTTTTTTTAATATGTACTCTAATTTGTTAGGATTTTCTTATTTAATTTTGATTAAAAAAATGATACTATGCTATATATGTTTTTATTTATATATATTTTTTCAAATACATGTATTATTTTTACCAATTTTGCTATATATGTATGCTATATATGTGTGCCACGACTCACGAGCCACGAGACGTGAGAAAGAAAAAAAGAAAGATGATATCATGTTAGTCCATCCTCGTGAACATAGCCTGTTTAGTAGAATAGTAGGTATAGGTATCCTAATTTGTTAAGGAAGATTTAATTCAGTGGCTATTTAGATTTAGAGTTTGAGTTTTATGGATATTAGGAAAAGTGGGTTATATGAATTTCACAATTTACGTGGGGGTTATTTGGATGTTTCCCAAAAAAAATCATTCCATCTCTAACTAACCAGTCTAAACTAGAGGGATTGAAAGCGATTAAATGAACTAGTGTGCATAAAAAAGTCTCTCTCTCTCTCTCTCTCTCTCTCTGAGGTTCTGATTGTGTATTGTAAATGTTTTGATCAAGGTGAGATATTTTCTATTTTGGTTACGTAATGTGATATTTATTAGTGCCTGGATATTTTTATATTCGTGTGATTGCAGTAACAGTGAAACCCTAGTTTTGGGTTCTCTCCCTCCCTTCAAATGTTTTAATTAGATTTCAGAGTTTTTTTTGTTAGCGATCATTGTGTCAATGTCTCTTGTGTCCGTAATTTTATTCAAAATTTGTGTTTCGAATTCAGGAATGAAATTGCCATATCTTTGCTCAAAAAAAAGAAAGAAAGTAGGATATGTATGTGTGTGGGGAGGGGAGGTGGTGTTGTAAGAGTGCTTCTATTTGATCAGATACTGTTTTAATAGTACTACATTGTTTATAAGAATGATTTGAGATACGTTGCGTGTATTTAATATTACACTCATTCCTTTTTTCAGTTCCAAATACAGTCTTGTATGTCTTGTTAGCTCCATCCGCTCTATGTAATGAAAAATATACTTTTTGGAATTTTCACATTTTTTATTATAAATAATATCATTCAATTCATTGTAGTTATATTTCACATTTCATATAATACATACCTCATCAGATAACGCATATGATTTTAAAAGAATGAAAACATGGGCGGACTGCATTTGAGGCTGTAAAAATGAAGACGTTAACATTTTCTTAAAATTGAAGCATGAGTTTTCTGACAAATCCTTGTTTTCTGATAGGGAGAGGGCATCACAAATCTGCATCTGATCGAAGAGACTTAGTGGTATTCTCTCTCTCTATCTCTCAATTACATTCATGCATTTTTTTATTTATTGGTACATTCATGCATTTTATTAATAATGGAAAATGGAATCACCATTATAATAATGCATTTGTTATCCATCTTTTTAATTGCAGATTTATAAGAGAAAGAGTGTGTAAAAACCACAATCTGCTATGGATAACCAAGGCGATGAAAACTGTTTTGAATTTGCGTTTGACAATCCTCTTTTCTCCGATCGTGTTCTCCAAATTGAGGTCACAGATGAGACATTGGTTGACAAGCAGATCAACTCCTCTACTACCAAGAAATTGAAGAAGAGGAAGATCAAAAAAAAGAAAATTCAGGAGGCAGATGAAAACAAGGTGGAAGTGAGGGTCAAACATGTGCATGTTAATTCAGCTGTCTTAGCTGCGCAGAGCGCTTTCTTCTATAAGCTCTTCTCCAATGGCATGCGAGATTCCAACAACAAATGTGAGACTAGTTTGAAGATAAAAATGTCGGAGGAGGCACCACTAAAGGAGCTTTTGCATTTCATCAACACCAGGAAGTTCTCTTCCATAGATACCTCTGATTATCATTCACTGCTGGCAATTTTGATTCTTGCAGACAAATATGAGGTCATTCAATGCATGAAATATTGCGTTGAGTTGTTGCTTAGACTTCCAATGACACAAGAGTCTGCACTTCTCTATCTGGAGTTGCCTCCAAGCGTTTCAATGAATATGGAGGTTCAGCCATTGATGGATGCTTCCAAGAAACATCTTGTGGCTTGTTATATTGATATAGAAAAATCACAAAGTGAGTTGATGAATCTAAACATTGTAGGACTCGAGATGATATTGAGTAGTGACCATATCCTTCCAAGAACAGAGGATGATGTTAGTGAGGTTATTATTGATTGGGCTCGCCATCACTACCCAAATGTGGAGGAACGTCGAGAAGTGTTGAGTTCATTAATCACTCGCTTCATTCGTTTTCCATATTTGTCTTGTAAGCAATTGAGAAAATTTCTTGATTTTGAGGACATCAACAGGGCAACACTTTTAGAGAGCATAACTGATGCACTTCTTTTCAAGGATGAGCACCTGCGAAAAAAGAATGCACTTGCCTCTATGGATTCCACAAACAAACAATTTATTGAGCGATCATATAAGTGGCGGCCTATAAAAGTTGTAGAGTCAGAGACACCCATGCCGCATTCAGTTGTTTACTTCAACCTTTCAAGGTCTGAATGTGCAAGTCTTTTTCCTTCTGAAACAATAGAGACACAGTCATTTCCTGTTGGTGGACATATGTTTTATCTCCAGGCATTTTGCAAAGAAAACAATTCAAGTCTATCGCATAGTTTTGGAATCTGGTTATATTTGGTGAAGTCAGAGAAGATTTCTGCGTCATGTCGTTGGGCTGTGAGGAAAAATCCTGATAAGTTTTTCATAGATGTTGTGAATGGGAGTCACACTTTGGATTTCGGGGATCCTATAACTTGTTTAATACCTCATGGGCTACATTCATAGCAGAGAGCAGCCCTTACTTCATCAATGACATGCTTCACCTTCGAGTAGAGATAATCATCAACACGTAGAAGATAGAAGAGCTTCCATCTTCAGCGGTGTTATTAGAAGATCTCTGCAAGAAATTGGTAGTTAAAAGGATCTAATGATTTTCATTTTATTTTTGTCTGCTCTCATCTATTGGAGGATTTGCGATGCAAGATAGTAAAGAATGCCTGACATTATATTTTCTCTTAATCATGGTTTTATTTATCTATGTTCTGTTTGATATCCTCTCTTCTCTTAATCTTGGTCCTCCAAAACTTTATTATGTTGAGAATCCAACGTAACATAATAATATTTGCTCTATGCCCTGAAACAAAACAGATGTATAGAGGCTGACAGGTCATCGCAATTACCAAACTGATCTGAGACGTCTTGTTTATAAGATGTTAAGAATGTATTGCATTAACTAATTATATACTTATATCAATTATGTAAAGCATAGATATCCTAGTTATCCAGTATGGGTTGTTCCCAACCATAAATGGTAAGACTCTCTGGTCTAAGTGTAAGTTCCTGATATGTTTAAAATGAGGTGTCTTGCATGTAAGTTTGGTAGTTCAATATCACTATATAACATGATGAAATTGTGGTTTTGTTTCAAAGAGGTTATGTTCTTAGGATTAGTGATTGTCTTTTCTTTGTTTGTAATATTCATACGCCTTCGAATATGATTTCATTTGTACATAGCATGTAAAAATATGAAAATTGAGCATGTTAGGAATGATGGTGTTTTCAAAATGTTGTCAGATGATTAACATTTATGTTCTGATATATAATTTAAACAATCTATCTGTGCCATAAGACACGATGGTAATTTTAAGACGTCACTACGTCAGTCAAGATCTGGTGTTGTTGCAGGGATTCTATATGTGCATGTATTATCTGAAATTTTTGGTTGTGTCTTGTGTGATTTATGTATCATTGTGCCCCATTGCTTGGTAATTTGAATTTTGTATTGCTATAGCTGAACAAAATGTACAAGTATACATCAGCGGTTACAAGAATATGAGTTACAACCTCATCAAAATGAGTTCACAAAAAGAACCAAGAGGAGATTATGTTTCTTAGGACAATACTCCCATGTGGAAAGCAAAAACAGAGACTAGGCTATTCTCGTGTAAACTGTCCCTGTTTTATCTTTCCTTATCAGATCCTCTATCTCTGGCCAGGGGTTGTGCTGCTGAAATGTGGATTCTCTATTGCTAGTACGGTGTGAGACAAGAAGATCAGCCACGCTGTTTCCCTCCTGTGGGATATGAGAGACCTTCCAGGAGCTGACCATCGCTAGACCCTGTTGAAGCTTCCTCTTCATGCGCAAAGCAGTCCAAAGCAAAGATCCTTTACCAATTAACCATGCGATAGCAGTAGTTGAGTCAGCCTCGAACCATATCCTAGAAGCCCCGAGATTAAGACTCAAATCCAGTCCCAATAAGATGCCTTGAAATTCCGGAAGGTTGATAGAAGAGGGATTACATTGGCCTGCTGCTCCAATAAAAAAAAGTCCCCTTATCATCTCTAATGAGGGCTCCATTTCCTCCTCTCTCCTCTGTAAGGGAGCCATTTGATTTCATTTTAAGCTAGTGGGGATCAGGTGGAATCCATTGAACTAGAGTGGTTTTGATTGGGACATCAAGGATGATGATGCCATAGTTTTCTGCAATTTCGAGAAGTTTCAGGGAAGTGGGAGCCTTCAATACAGCGAATTGCAACCTTATAGTGACCCCAGCCTTGATTCTGCGTGTGAG
>CM060860.1:14303067-14480280 GCA_030737845.1 Acorus calamus
TTCTTGCCACACACGCTACACGTTCTCCTTTGCTTTTCCTTCTCCTCCATCGCTATCTCCATTCCTCCCTTCAACCTTTTTCCACTTCCTTTGGTCTTAGAAATGTTTGGAGGTCGGACATCTATGGAGGAAGGGATTGACATCGTGCTCCATCTTGTTTGTTCATTGCTACCACATGCACTAAGTGATTCTTTTTCTTTTTGAAGAGAAGACACCAACTCCTTCGCTTTGTTGTACACTTCGGTAGGGGCATTGTTCAAACAATTAGCAAATGCACGTACAAGCTCAATGTTCCTCCCCACTAAATGTGTGCTTTGGCTTTCTTGGAGCTCCACACCATCAAAATCAAACACACACTTATCTTTGGCCGTCATTGTCCAACGTTGGAGAATAAGATATTCGGGCAACTCATCAATGAATTTATTTCTCAACACAACTATCATATGTGCACATGGAATTCCTTCGCTTTCAAATTTTTTACATGTGCAAAGAATTTTTTCATTTGATGGATCATATATAACTTCATGCATTTTAGTTGTTTCCCCCAACCTTTTGACAACATGCACTTCTGGAGGGCCCAAAGAATTAAGGCATGACCCATACTTCATAGAGGCTTGGACTTCTTCTTGGAAAATCTTGAAGACTGCTTTGGTGTACCGCTTCGACATTTGCATTTCAATGGCATAAGGAGTAACAAGATCAGGGGTCATATAAAGTGACTCATGTTCTGCAGTTAATTCATTATACCTCTGACGTTCGAGAGCCCTTTGAAGATGATGAGCAAACTCAACCAAACTGTCCTTCTTATTCAAGAACTTATCGAAGAACGCATTCTGACTCTCACCACGCTGAGTACTTCTCATCCCTGCCATAAAAATGTGATTGAGAAATGTTGGGATCCACTTCTCACGATTTCTGAACTGTTTAGACAACCATTCATTAGAATTCAAGGAAAAATGTGTTATTATTTTCTTCCATGTCTCCTCAAATTCAGTAGGAGTCTCAGACCCGTAAATGCATTTCTTGAAAGACACCAAAAAATCCGACCTGCAAGACAATGCACCCACCTTTTCTGGCAATTTCTTCATTATGTGCCAAATGCAAAACCGATGAATTGTTTGTGGTAGCATTCTTGCAATTGCAGCAGCCATAGCGGGTCTTCATCTGTAATAATAGCCTTCGGTGCACATTTTCCCATTGCATCTTGCCATTTTGTAAACAACCATACAAATGACTCAATTTTTTCATCTTTCAAGATTCCACAACCAAGAGAAATTGACTGAAAATGATGATTAACTCCTGTGAATGGTGCAAAAATTAAGGAATATTGGTTGGTTTCATAAGTTGTGTCAAACACAACTACATCACCAAAGTAAGCATAAGCCTTTCTTGCACCCCCATCTGCCCAAAAACAATGTGTTAGCCGATTCTCTTCATCTACCTCATATGCAAAATAAAAGGAAGGATTCATTTCAGCCTTTTCTTTGAAAGAATTAAGAAACATTTGGGCATCATATTCTCTCACTTCATTATGAATTTTTCCTTGATAGTTTCGGATATCCCTTTCAGTACAACCAACTCTATCATATCCCCCTGAATCCAACCCCAGTATAGTCATCGTCTGTGAAGGGCCTACATTTGCTTCTCGAAATGTATTAATTAAAGACTTTTGTGTACCGGTAACCTCTCGATGTGACCTCAATAGATGTATTTTACGAGGAGTGGTTAATACATGAGCATGCCCCTCAATGAAATCATGTATTTTCCATTTCCCATCCTCAGCTTTTAAGAATTGCACTTTGGCCTTACACCCCACTCTTGTATGCCCTCTGTTTCTCATCTTGATTTTCTTGTTAACATCTGTGTTTTTGAACCCTTCCTTTGCACAAACCATCCTTCTCTTATATAATTCTTCTCTACCATCTGTGTCCTTACGATACTTAGTAGTTGATTTTCGAACACCAAATCCAGCTACTCTAGCATAATCGGTGTAAAATTTCTCCCCTTCCTCAAGTGTGTCAAAACACATTCCAATAACTGGTTTTACACCATCATCTGTATCAGGAATCCAAACCCCCTCTTTCTCAAAAATTTGTTCAAAACATTCTGCAGACTCTCCCTCATCAATACTCATCTATTTGAAATAAAAAACAGAGAAACAACAAAAAATAAAAATCAACTTATATATTTGAAATTAAGCAATAGAAACATCATATATAATATAAATAAATAAATGAGAACAAAAAAAATACCAACCTCTGTAATTTTTTAAAATACACGCAGAGAGGTTAAAAACATCCAATACACAAATCTGGAGGCGCTGGTCGTTTTCGCAAAGGAGGGGGGAGGAGATGGAAGAGACGCGCCGGAGGTGCGGAGCGGCGGAGATGGACGAAGGGCTGCTGCGGATGACAGGATTTGGAGGAGGAGAATGTGCGGTGGTGACTGGATCTAGAGGGGTGGTGGTCGTTTGTGGATGAGGAGGGGGGAGGAGATGGGGGAGAAGACGCCGAAACGCGGGATGGCCGAAGATGGAGGTGCGGTGGCCGGAGATGCCGTCGGTTTTTGGAGGAGCCACTGCGGGAGGTCTGAGAGAACGAGAGGTTTCTTTGTTATGGGGTGGAGAGAGAAGATGGAGGGTTTTTAAACCCTCCATCTAAAGCTTTGAAGGATCTGGACCGTCCAGATCCTTCACAACTTAAAAAAAAAAGAACATGAATCTGGACCGTCCATATGAGATCGGACGGTCCAGATTTAGTCCGCACCTAAGCTAGTCGGACGCATGGTTCCACCTTATCATAACTCTATATATATATATATATATATATATATATATATATATATATATATATATATATATATATATATAATGTATTGAGGTACATATCTTCATAATATAATATGTGTACTTAGGTAGTGTTTGGATTAGCTTTGGAGGCACATCTGTAACGTGAATGCTGTGAAACGCGATATTGTTGAACTAAACACACTTTCGCGAAAAACACACCATATGCGACCTTCCACATTTATCCATTTTTTATCTCTTTTTTTTTTTTACAAAAAATACTAGTTGTAGATGGTGAAAATTCGGGTGTTGCTGGGGCTTCAAAAAGGGGATGCGAAGAGGCTAGGGTTGGCAAAAGGGACCGTTGTCGATTGGCATATATATAGGGGGTGTTTTGGTAATCTACAAGCGCCAATGTTGTCACCAAACAATGTCTTGGATCCCATTTTGTAACACACCCACATCAAGACTTTGCTTCCAAAATTCGCATATGAAAAACGCAGCATTTGAGACCCCACATTCAAATGCTATCCACATTCAAATACTATCTTTGGCTCCCTTTGGGAGCGCGCTGGGCAAGTTCGCAGTGGGGGGAAGACGGGGGGAGATTTGCGGTGGGGGGAAGCAATGTTTCACGGAGTCGGGGAACACAAAAAAAGACAAAAAATTGGATATGATAAAGGTTTATAATGATCCTGATGCAGCGGCGAAAAATGTGTTTGTGTTGGTGTTTGCGTCCTCCCATGTCCTCCGATGCCACCGCTCACCAATCATGCTCCCAAATGGAGCCTTAGAGTCCGTTTTTTAGAACATTTAGGGTTAGTTTGCATTGGTAAACCCGCAACCACCAAACCAAACAAAAAATGGCATTGGCGTTTGAGGCTCTTGATGGTATATTTGTGGAAGGCTTTTTTTTTTTTTGCGTTTCAATTTCTCCAAAAACTCCGCTTCTCTACTGTGCCTGCTTCTATGACGCTTAGAGTCTGTTAAGATATGAATTTAGGTGGATTTCACGTTTGAAAAGCTAAAAATTCTGAAACTAAACACATTTTCAGCGTTTAGCTGTTCAAACCATAATATTTCTTTTTAGATAAAAGATTATTGCGTTTGAAAATTTAATAAAACATAATTTTTAAAAAACTAAGTTTGAAATATAAGATTTTTAGAATCTCAGAGTTTTAACCCCACATCCAAACGCACCCTTAATTCTCGTGAGCCTTGATTAACTGCACGATACACTAACATATAACAAATTTACAAAGAACATATAATAAAATAAAAAATTTCATGCTTGGTGACGCGTTTAACACCTTCAGATCCCCATAGAAATCGAATACTGAAACAAAAAATCATAAAATAAAATAAACGAAAAAATGAACGGTGGAGGATGCCCGATCAGGAAGTACACGCGTAATCACAACCCTATTAGCCGTTGGCTTGGGGAAGAAGTCTTGAAAAAGCGCGAATCGGACCCGTCACTTCGCCAATAAACAACAGCCACGTGTATTAAAAAAAAATACAGACAAAAATAAATAATAAGTGCCACCTCCCCTTTTTCGGTTCTCTCCTCTCTCTCGAAACCGATCGAAGCAACAACAATGGTGATCAAAATCGCTCTTTTTTGTCTACTGTTCTTATGGAGTCCACTCGTCTCTCCTTCCTCCGCAGATGAACCCTTCGACGTCCGTCAATACCTCTCCACCGTCTCAAGGTCTCTCTCTCTCTGTTTAGGAGGGTTTTTTTTTGTCTTGCTGTTTAGGAGGGTTTTTTTTTGGCTGCTCAAAAGCGTGTATTTGTTCTTTTAGAAAAGATGATTTTATTGGGTTATTTTATGCCCTTCTGTGATTGTGCTTATATATTTTATGTTTTCGTTTTATGATTGAAGGATCGTTGGGGAGATTTCAATTTCTGAACTGCGAATGTGTCATTTTTTATATCTATGGAAGAAATTGGAAGGGTTTATGAAGAATCTGTCCCATTTATATGAAGATTCTCTTGATAATTACAACATGAATTCTCAATTGGGTGCTAATTTGAATTCTTGCTTTTGATAATCACCTGCTCCTTGACCTAGTTGGGCCAATTTATGATGACTTGAAAAATATGATAAAATGGTGTGAATTAAAAAGGCAACACTTCTAATATTTTGATCAGACATGCATTATTGCCATGATAGGTCACTGTTATACATGTGAAATGGATGGGTAAATACTCGACTCTTATTTCGTTGAACTTATTCTGACTATTAGCAGTCACATGAACCGATGTGTTTTAAAAAAAAATGGAATTTGGGAGATTTAAATGGAACAAGGTCAAAGAGTTAGAATTGAAAGTGATTACAATTGAAATGTTAAAGTTTGATGACTATTGCAATTTGTAAGCTTTTATGGTAAAATAAAAACAAATTTTAGCTTATGTTTATCTCGCTTGAGTTTACCTTTTATATGATGGTTAGTATATATGGTCTTTCACTTTGCAGTTACAGTGCTGTGAGGGCTTCCAATAGTGATGGTTTTGAGGCTTCTAAAATTCCAGATGAGTGTAGTGTGGTCCACTTAAATCTAGTGGTAATGTTCCTTCAAGTTATGGTTTTTATGTTTTTCATTTCTTTTTGCAGTGATCTTTTATTTTTTCGTTTAGTGGTCAGTATTGTTCATTCAATTTGATGATGGTATTAATTATTGCTCCTTTTCTGTTGTTACCATGGACGAAATTATACACATTTATATTCTTAAAATAAATTAAATCATCATTTACATGACATCTACTGTGAGCTTGATTTTTATACCACACTGTATATGAATGTGTTGCTGTAATTGAGAAATGATTACTTAAAAATCATTTAATTTGTACCCCATCTTGAGATATAGCCACATAGGTGTATATACATTTGATTAACGCCTGTTATTTTATTTGTTAATGGTTGAAAACCATCTTACAATGCTACATAGTACCGTCATTTGAATTTTTGTAATTTCCGCCTTCTTTCAGTTTTTATGTGCAGTTTTAGGGCATGTACTTTTCATTCTTGCAGAAAGAAGCTTAGAAACATTTCATTTCATGCTGTGGGTAATTGACTTTTACTTCTGTGCGGTTTATCTCGAAAGAGGAAAATTATTATGATGAAAAAAAAACCATGTGTAATTATTCAGAATAGCCATTGTTGTGCAATGACGTTAATATGGAAGCCTGGCTAACAGCATCCCATTGGTCGTGTACATGCAGTCACTTTTTTTTTGTATTTCTAAAATGCATTGGCAAACTACAGTATTTTGGAAGCGAGTGTTCATGTTTTCTAAAAGCAGATATGTTGCATTCTGAATCTTGCATTCTCAGGCAAGGCATGGGACTCGTGCTCCTACCAGGAAGCGTATTAAGGAGTTGGATGAACTGGCTATTAAATTGGAAACCCTCCTAAGTGATGCAAGACATGAAGCACAGGGCAATGTTGAATCTTTGCAAAGAATTCCTGGCTGGTTATGGGGATGGAGGTCACCCTGGAAAGGTAGACTAAAAGGTGGAGAGCTCATTAGCAAGGGAGAAGATGAGCTGTATGACCTTGGTATCAGAGTCAGGGATAGATTTCCTGAGTTATTTAGTGCAAAATATCATCCTGATATTTACACAATATCAGCAACCCAGGTCAGTTGGATATTTATTTATCAGTTTTTGATTGGTTTTCCTTCTTTAGGCTGGATATTTTCCATCATTTTATTGGTGTAGTAATATAAAACATGAAAATTTAATTAGATGTTGGTTGAATTTCATCCTGTATTTTCTATATTTTTCAGGATTTTAACTAATTTCTGCCTCAAATCAAGGAAATATTAATTTATTTTCAGTGCAATTTAAATTTTGGAATGTCTTTGTCATACTTCTTCTAAACGTCACGTATTAACAATCAAGGTTCCTCGAGCATCAGCCAGTGCTGTGGCATTTGGCATGGGCCTTTTTTCTGGCAGAGGCAGTCTTGGACCAGGGAAGCATCATGCATTTTCAGTGATTAGCGAGAGTCGTGCAAGTGATATTTGCCTGAGATTTTTTGACAGATGCCAAACATACAAGGTATGAATTTAGTTGCTTGTGTTGTATTTTATGATAAGCATGAACATATTATTTTGTGAAAATTTACATGACATGAACTTTATTTTTGATCTCTGCGATTATTGAATCAGCAAATGTCAGAAAATTTAAACTACCATGCCTTGTTACCTTGTGTATTATGTGCTTACAGGATATCTTGATTTTTCCTTCTTCCAAAGGCATTGTAATCTCAAAAGTTCAATTAATCACTTTCTTTGCCATTGTCTTTGGTTATCCCTTGTTGGCTAACCTTTCTTTCTTTCATGGAACTTTTCCTTGTAAGACCAATATTGCATACACCATGATTTCTATTACATGGTTCCTTGATTGTGGGTTTTAGTACTGTTATTATGTTTTATACTTCTTTTAAATTGAGCATTTTCATTGGATGTTCATTTGTTTTGTATACATGTATTTTTGGAGAAAACCGAATCAATTTAGCCCAATGAATCTATGGAGAATTTTAAATTAAATGTTCAGGTTCATTTTGTCTGACATCAAATTCTAATCTTTTATGCCCTGTTTGGGAAACAGAATATGCGGGTATAAGGGTAGTATAAGGGTGATATAAGAATAGATAAGGAAAATGGTTGTTTGTTTGTAGAGTATAACTTGGTATTACTAAGCCAGTTTAAATGAGTATAAGAGAGTATAACAATTCTAAGTAACCCCTAGGATAAACTATACTCACTTTATCTATTCTCATGGGCCCATATGTCAAATCAACTTTTTGCATCTTATCACATCAAATCACCTATCAATACCTCTTATACATCAAAGGGCTCACATGTCAAATCAATTTTTTTACACTTTATTTATATTTTATTCTTTATCAACCAAACAACTTAACCTTTATTCTTACGTTTTCCAATGAGAATAAAAAAAAACACAACCAAACAGAAAATCTCTTATTCATGTAGATTTGTTATCTATACTGGCATAATTATCTATCTAGAATAACTCAATTCCGCTATCCAAACGAGGACTTTATTAGTTATCAGAAAAGATGCCCTTCGTACAAAGGAGATGAAGGATCTCCGAAAGAACTAAAAGCAAAAAAAATGAGGTAAACAAACTTCCCACCAACATCATATAATTATATCCCTATTTATCTAGGCCTCATGCCTCTAGAGGCTCTCTCTTTCCCAAAATTGCTGACTCCAAAGAACTGAGCGAAGCCGTGATGCGCATCCAAATATTTCTGCATTTTGTCTTTTCCCTTAAAAAAAAAAATTCCAGGCTAACATAAACGCCCAACAATCTGCATGTGGGATGAGGAAGAACTTATCATTAAAGTATCATGAGTATGTTCTCTATTTGGGACATTACGAAATAAATTTTAGAAGTTATGCATGCACTGCGAAGGTGCCTGGATCATTCAAATTTTGCTGCATAGCTTCTGCTTTTCATCTTGCACATATTTATGATCTCCTAATTTTCAGTATTCATGTAATGTTAATTTTTTATTTATTTGAGGGATATTTTGTTACTTATAAAGTAAATTCTTGCTGCAGGAATTTAGGAAAAATCAAGAGCCTGCTGTCGATAAGCTTAAAGAACCTATTCTACATGAAGTTTCATCAGCATTGGTGGCACGCTTTAAGCTAAATTTTACAAAACAGGATACGGCTTCACTCTGGTTTCTATGTAAGCAGGTAAGTTTGTTTTACTATTACCTATTTTATGGAGAAAGTCATGATAATCTAAGTTTAAACATGTATTACTTCTATGCTTCTAATGTCCCTTTGCTGATTTTTTCCCTTACGTCTGAACAAGTTATGTTTTTTCTTATCTGTCAGGAAGCTTCATTACTCAATATTACAAATCAAGCTTGTGGCCTTTTCAGCCCTTACGAGGTGTGCATTCATGGAAGATTCATGTTGATTTAATATTTTGTTCTCTTGGCTCTCTTCCTATGCCCATCCCCCCCCCCCCCCCCCCGAAAAAAAAGAAAAGAGAAAAAGAAAAAGAAAAAGAAAAGGAAGACTTGGTAGCTCCTTTTGGTGTATCTGATGATCCTGCATCCAAAAGTCCCCTGGTGGTTAATTGATAAAACGTTTATGGGAAACTAAATATATTTTCATTTGGCGAAACTATATGCTTGTCTATGTTCTTCTCATTTTACTCCCTCTGCAGTCATAGCACAGCTGAAAGTGGTCATTATTCATATTTTTGAAAGATAGAGGTAGTGTTTCATTAAAGCCATGTTAATATTTAAATATGGAGGTTTTTTATATGAAATTTTAATCTTTCTGAACATAAATATTTTTGGTCATTTGACCTTGTCAAATTAATTTTGGAAATTAAATTTCATAGGGCCAATGTGGCACTACAATTTTACCTGACATGTTATCTTAAATAGGTGGGGTACATGTTATGCCACAAGTGATTAAGTAAATCAATTTTTGAATGGAGATTTTCATGAGGTGTTTATTCAATTGTTTATGTGATTATTCTTTGCTGCAAATTGTAGTTACTGCCATATTAGTTGTCACGCCATCAATGAAGTAAAAATTGTTGATACACTGATATTTCTCTTTTATCTTTAGTGATTTTCATTAATGAGAAGAATGCCAGGTTTCTTTACTGGAGTGGACGGATGATCTGAGGGATTCATATTGAAAGGTTATGGGAAAGCAGTAAACTATCGCATGGGAGTACCACTCCTCCAGGATGTTGTTGAATCAATAGAGAAAGCCATTATTGCTAATGAAGGTAATACAATCCAACGGAAGCTTGTACTTAAATTTTTACTGCATAACCCGATGGCCTTGAGTCTGCTTTGGACATTGGGCTCTTGTAAACCCTGTGAAATTTTTACAAATTTCCTTGCTTTATCTGAAATTTGAATCTGGTAGACATCATAACAGATGAATCTGTTGGATAATTCAAATGTCTTAGAAGTGTACTAGAATCTGAGGTGATAAACATTTTGCTTGGGCCTCGAAGAAGATATTATTTTCTTCCATTACCGTATTCAATTTCTGTTATGAATGTTTTTTTTCCCTCTTTTTATCGTATTCACAGAACTGTGAATATTATTACCTGATATGTTGATACTTGATGAATGTTGTATATTAAAGTATTTGACAAATATTTCTTACTCTGTCATGCACCACAAAAATGTTACAGTTGGTATCTTATGTTGATATAGGTTTATAACTATATAAGCTTGCAACTTGAAGCAGAGTATGTTATCTTAGATACAAAGCTGTGGACCATGTAGTTATATTCGTGTTTGTGCCCTTTTTCTCAATATTTGAAATTGTCAGAATGTGTTGGTCGCTCTCTACTCGGCTCCATCTCTGTTTCCAGTTGTGTATCTGTATTATAGCCTCAAAAGTCAAAATCCATGAGTTTGAATTGTGGCTGTTTCTAAGAGCCTTCTTAAACTGTTTAATGTACAACAAAACATAAGTTGATTAAAATCATAATTAGTTGTTCATAATTTTTTTTCCTCAGTTGTTGGATGAGGCTGAAAAATATTTACCCAAGCATTCTAGTTCTATTATGCTTCAACTGATGTATATGTGATCCTTCTATTGCATGTTGCTGTAGATACCACTCTACATTATCTTATATTATTAGTTATTTCATATGGGGTAATGAGCATAATCATTTTCGGAATAGTGTCTCTCTCTTCAGCCTTTTGTGTCTTGTAGCATCAATTTTTTGATGGATAGTCATAGATATCTGAAAATTTTTATTCAGTTGGATTACCAGTAGTCCCTAAAGGTGTTTAGAATTACTAAGAATAACCTTTTTTGGATATGTTATGATAGATCTTGTTTTTGGATATGGGGACATCATTAATTTTGTTTGTTATTCAAACCGAATTAATATTATTATAGCTATGTATGTCTTTCATGGATAGATCAAGGTTGCATATTCTGGATTAAAGCAGTCATATGATAAAGTTATATACATGATATCATATTTACATGCTAATGCGTCAATTCAATTTTTTTCCCTTACAGTTGTTGATTAATTTCTACCAAGCTATATCTTTCCTTTTCTTGATTGTTTTCATGGGTTCTTGATTATGACTATTTCCTCTTCTTTTTTTTTCTTTGTTTTTTTATTAGGAAATCATGTCCGTGGCACTTTTGAGAAGGCAAGACTTCGTTTTGCTCATGCTGAGACAGTTGTACCATTCAGTTGTCTCCTTGGACTCTTTCTTCATGGCTCTGGTGGGTATTTTCTTACACATACTAACATACCTCTTTCATGTGATTTATTATATCTATTATGGATACATACTAGGTTTAAAGTCCAGATGTGTACTAGGTTTAAAGTCCAGATGTAGGGCGTATGTTTGACAGCAGTTTTATCTGTGACTTGCAACCCTTTTTATTGTTAATTAAAAAAATACCTTTCAAGGCACATGCGATGCACATAAGCATAGAGTGGAATGTGTAGGGTGGATCGATAGTGTTCAATGTAGCTAAGTAGCTTCAATAATCAAAACACATACAATGGGTCACAGAGAATTTAGTCTGTTCTGGAATTTAAAAACCTCTTCCAACCTGTTTCCAGTATCCTCGAGATTCATATATGAAAATAGAATAAAACAAATTACACTCATATAACCAATGAATTGTATAGAAGGGAATATGATAAGGCATAGGTGAAATTAATAAAAATGAAATAATATAACCACTAAGAATCATATTATATAACCCCATACCTGGGCCATGGAAGCTTTGCTTTTGAGGATGCCACTGTTGCTAGCAAACTTCTCTGTGTTAGCGTTCCTTGCACCTCCTCTTTGTACTTGTTTCTTGAAAACAGATTTGAGTCAGAGAGTGAGAAGGCTTCGACATTGGTCTAATTGAAATTACCTGGTGTCTATTTTTATAGATATATTGTACATTACCTTAGGCTAAATCTAACATCTATAGCTGTGTTACCCGATGTGCCATTGGGCATTGTTGCCTGCACCCAGTCCACACTCATGCACATGAGAAAGAGAAACAGAGAGAGTAGGAAGGATCTGTGAGAGAAAGAGAAAGTACTTGATTTTAACATGCTCATTGTTAGACAAATCATATGTTATTAGTTTGGTATATATCTGGAATATAATTCTTTCTTTGGATTGAATAAGTATTTGATTTTATCCTTGTGTGATTTGAGATGTATCAATTCCTCTTGACTGTTTCTTTCATTTTCTTTTTTTTTCCCCAAAATCACATGAAACGAACTTCTTTTTACCACATTATGGTGACCCTGGTAGTTTGTTATTATAATAGTAGAAAAAATATATTTCCAGATTGCCAAGCAATTCTCTAATCCATCTTCGTGGTGGTTCTTGTGACTGGCTGAATGTCGCAGGATTTGAGCAAATACAAAGAGAAGAACCATTGGAACTACCTCCAAAGCCCCCCTTAGAAAGGAGTTGGAGGGGCAGCATAGTAGCACCCTTTGCTGGGAACAACATGCTTGTTCTGTACAGTTGTCCTGCCAATTCAACTATAAATGACCGAGGAAAGTATTATGTCCAAGTCCTCCATAATGAAAATCCAGTTCCAATGCCGGTAAGATAGTGTTTGGCTTTTGTATGGAGTTACTCATAGTTGTGGATTTCATATCAATTTTCTATGGCAATCCGAAATCTTTTTCTGAAAATTTTTGCTAAAAACTGATAACTAGCTGACAACAACAGGGACCATCTAATAAGTATCCACAGGTGTATAGTCTAGTCGTTGGATGTTCTTGTTTTTTTCTTTGATTTGGTACTAGTCAATGCAAATTCTTACCATGTCCCTCGTGGGAATAAATTCTCCAAAAAAATCTTTGGTTATCATGTATGATTAGGCACTGTGAATAATCTTTTGTCTCAATTGGAGAGAGAGCATTCACATCATATATGTGAAGCTGCCTCTGTTTTTTAGAATATTTGTTGATAATGCACTCCATTGAGAGACTGGATAGTTGATCATGAACATAGTCCAGTCACTGGTAACTTACAATTCAATGTTAGTTTGTATTTATCCTGCATTTATTCTTTTATGTGATAGCTCACCTGATGCTGTTGCTATTCATTTTTTTTAATACCAGGGCTGTGGTAACACTGATTTCTGCCCATTCGATGTATTCAAGGTGCCTTCCTTTTCCTCCATTTTTGTTTGTATTTTCATTGTCATAATATTATCTTATTTGAGCAGACATAAGGTTGTACTTTATATGTGGATACTCATATACTCTCTCAAATAAACAATTTTGTTGTGCATATTTATACGGTTTATCCTGACAAATTTTGAAAAGGAAAATGTTATACTGTACCATTTTTGCAGTCACTTGTGCAGTCTCAACACCTTTTGATTTTTTTGAAGTATCTATTTGTCTAATGGAGTGCATACTTTCACAAAAAATGTAGCACCTGCTCGAAGAATTGAATGCATGCTTTTTTTACATTTTTCTTAATAAAGTATATACTCACATAAGAGAATATGTACACTATTAGAGATTTCCACCCTTTTAAAGAATACTATACTAATCAACTACTTTAGATAGAATATGTATATCATTTACAGAACATGGAACAGAAAAACAAACCAGAAGTTCTGATCATAGAGTTTGATTGCGTGCAGGAACGAGTGGTTAATCCCCATCTGAAGCACGATTTTAATTCGATTTGCAATGTGCAACTGGACACACAGAGACTTCAGCCTGAACACCCAATACCACCCTCTTCTAACCTGAATAAGTTGACGATGTTCTTCCGTTGGTTGCTTACAGGGAAGTCTGAAGCACACTCCCCAAAACAAAAAGTGGAACTCTGATAAATCTTCCATGCAACTCACAGTGTTTCCTGTGCTCAACATGGGGAGAACATTTCACATGCTGTTGCTGTCTCTCTCATCAGGTGTAGATATCATCACTGAAGTTGGAATGTATTGGCGATTTAGGGAGGTGAAGGTGATTGATATATGTTCAAGCATGGAAAAGGATTTGTTGTGAGAATCATGGAATAGAGACGAAAAATGGTACATCCAACCCTAAAAATTGTTCTATACTTTTTATTTGAGGTCACGTGTTTATATGAGATTTTTTCCCCATATATATATGACCTCAAAAGAAGTGCATTTGATGCAGAGGCGATTTCTAGGGTTGGGTGTATCAAAACTTTATAGACACTAGTTTTAAGAGCTGATTCCAATTCATGGTTTGCCTAACCTACCATTTTTGTGTGGTGTTATGGTTGATGTAATGGGTATTAGTCACTTACCTTTTTTTTTTAACTGCTTCAAAACGAACTGATTCTTAAGTTGGGGAGTAATGTGCATGCTGTCTTTGTTCCCCTTTCACTGAATAATTTGCGGGTGGTTAAAAATTTATTATATGGGAACACAGTAGTGTTAGGTAAATTATTATTATATTTATAAGTTTTGTTAATCTATTTGGATTGATTTTTGTCATCTATGTTTGTACCTTTTTATTTATTTATGGTAAACAAAAATAAATTAGACATCTCATATCAATTATTATTTTAACATATTAATATATGGTTTCTATGATTTTATTCATTTTAAATCAACATGTTTTTGGGAATAAATTTATTTTTTTTCTTATTCATAGGCAAGATCCATGTTTATATATCTTTCTAAAAAAGTAAATGTTAATATAAATTACTAAAATATATTATCTAAATTTTCTTTAATATTTGAAAAATATTAATCTCTTAGCTTTTAATATTCTTCCCTACGATAAAAATAAAACTAATAAATAATTTATTATATGATATGATATATTAATGAACTACTAAAAAAACCTATGAACAAAAACATAGATGATGAAATCCCTTTAATTCTAATCCAAATAATATGATATATTAATAAATATCAAGAACAACCCACCTACAAATTAAAAAAAATTCGAATGATAAATACCCATAAATTGTATTATTTTATTTAAAAAATCATATTTTTTAATGAATTATTAGAGAATTACTTTTTATTTAAAAAGTAATGAACTTTAATAAATTTGTTAGGGGTAAAGATGTAAAATTGTATTCTTTCAAAAAAACAAAAACAAAAAAAAATGTAAAATTGTGTTTACATGCAATTGAAAACACTTCACTTTATATAGATAGATTTGGATAAGGGTAGTAACATAAGTTATTCTGATATAAATAATTATTTTATTATAGATACATATATGGATGGAATAAGTTATTGTTTTTTTGAAATTTTTTGTTATTCTTATTGGATAATGATGTTTTTATTATTTTATTGACTATGATAAGTAATGAATAAGATGTGTGAATAATTTTTTATAAAACATGAAAAAGTGATTTGATTTTAAAACAAATTGGATGAATATTGCAATTTTAGAAAAATTTAAATATCAATTGAAATTTATTCTTACGTATTGTAACATTGACAAAAACATTTTATTCCGCGTATTCCACAAGTTCTTATTTTACAACAGATCCACGTGCATCGCTTGTGCGGATCCCATTAAGTAGGGAAAAATCCGATTTTGTGTGGCATCTGAAAATATTTTGTGCTCCGCGTTACAGGATACGCTGATCTCCTCTCTTCAGGCTTCCCGTTTTAGCGGCGGCACATACTTGCTTTTCTTCTTCCCCAAGAAATTCTGTACCGATTGTAATAACTACATCTAATCAACGCCAATCTTTGTTTTTGTTTTTTTGGGGTTCTGAATGTTATCTTTGTGAACTGCACCCAATCGATTTCGAGTTTCTTCAATGGCCTCCACGGATGCCGAGCCAACCTCGTCGAGTCCAAAAGAGGCCGAGAGACCGCCCATAGAGCCTCTGAGGATGCCTACAGTAGAGGAGATACGAGGCCAGGACATCTGGAACAACTGCGTCGTCCGTAGCGCCGTCAGTGGCATCATGGGTAAAAAGTTGTGCTCTTTTTTTTGTGATCAGCTTTTCTGGTTTGTTTGGGTTACAATAATGTATTTTTGTTTGTTTTGAGCGGTTTTGATTAATGGAAAGTTTTTCCACTTGGTGTTGATCCAAATTGGGTTCTTTATTGAATGGGCATATGTTTTTGTTGGTTTTGACATTTGGGTGTTCGTTTTTTGGGGGTTCTAGTTTCAGATTTTAGTTTGTTTTTATTAGTTTTGATGTGGGGTTTTGGTATTTTTGAAGGTGGGGGGCTTGGTCTGTTTATGGGTATGTTTCTTGGGGCTCTCGACAACCCCTTGATGCAAGAGGAGATGAGTGCGAAGCAGCAGTTCATTTACACGGCGAAGCAGATGGGCAGGCGGAGCTGGGGCTCTGCCAAGACGTTTGCTGTTATGGGCTTGGTTTTCTCTGCCGCTGAATGTGTCGTGGAGAAGGTAATGGAATTTGGGGATAGATTTTTATTTGGAACAATGGATGCTGTTTCTGTTAGTTAGACCTAAATGGGTCTACTTTTTTCTTGTCAGGCGAGGGCGAAGCATGACATAACAAACACCGTTGCTGCTGGTTGTGTCACAGGAGGGGCCATCTCTGCAAAGGGTAATACATCTTTGACATTGTGTCGTTATTGTTGCGTGGATCGAATTAGTATATACGGATAGAGTTGGTTGTAGTTGGGTTGGAATTTTTTGCTGAATTTTTGGGACTTTCACCATAAATGCTTGCTAAATCTATGATCATAAACTTATTTGTTGCAGCTCCATGGAGATTATTTAATCAACCGAACAATTCTGTTGCTGGAATTCCTAATTGAAATTTGTTCCACTCTGATGTCCTTGCAGTTTAGTGGTGTTAGAAACTTTTGCTTTGGTTTAGAGAGTTATATAGAATCTCTGGCTTAAGAAGTTTTTTTGTTTGTTATGAATATAAGAAAAGGTGGTATATCCACGAGATATGTTCATATGGTAAACATACAATACAGAAAAACCAAACATGGTCTGCCTGTGTATATTTAGGTATGGTAAATAAATATCTAATATTTGTTCAGGGAGGATAGGTTTAGGTATGTGTTTTTAATCTAAAGTTTTCCATGCAACTATGCAAGTGGCATTAAGATATTGGGGTGCATGTACTTGTATCTAGAAAATTTGTGGATTTCTATAGATCTGGATGTTGGCTATCAGGTGGAAAATGGGGCAAGATATTTGAGGCACACATCATGTACAGAATCCATGTAAGCAGAAACCTGTCATCTTAGAATGGTGGACTGCCAGTGTTAAGGAGAACACACAATTTTTTTAAGCATTGTGACTGTGTGCTCTCCTGGGTTGAAGTTGCTTTATAATCATTATGAATGTTAGTTTTCTATAAAAGTTGATAGCTTTGGCTAAGAATTTTATTGCACTTTAAATTATTATAATCACAAGTGGTTTACCACCAAATATATAGTTAGTTTTGAAGAGCATGGCATAGGATAGAGTTGTGGAAATGTTAAAGGAAGAACTACAGTGGCACACATCTAATAAATAACTAATCAGGCCTCCGTCAGTAGGAAAATATAAATTTTAAGTGGCCTCCTTGAGATATCTTTCACAACCTTGAAGTTGATATTTCTAATCAAATTTCGGTTTGAAATGTGGTTCATGGACTGATATGAAACCAGGATCCTTGTCAAGGTTATAATAATTTATCACTGGTGAATTAGCAAGTCTGTGGTTTGGTTTTTGTTGGTGACTAGCTTCACACTGAGTATGCTTTAAATGGCTTACCACTATCTTTTTTTGTTGGTGCTGTTTAATATCACAGAGTCACATACAGAAAGTGGCTGTTAATGCATGTTCCATATCAGCTTGTTTTAGCCTGACAAATATGATGTGCATACATTTTCTTTAAATCATAAAAGTTTTTTTTCCAGTAATCTATTCAAGATCTGGAATGCATATTGGAGATATTCTGTATTTGCATGTATAGATTGAAATTGCTGGCCATGTCTTTTATGTGATACATGCCTGCCATTGTGCCCCACACACTTCTTATAATGTAATGCATCACGCATTCATTCCTTAAACTTGCTGATTGTGCATCTCTCTCTCTATATATATATGTATGTATGTATGTATGCATAAACTAGAAGCTTTCTTCTTGTGGATATTGTAGTAGAAATATGATCTCTTTAGTTATTCGTAGTCCTGCGTTCAGTGTGCAAAAATTCAAAACAATAAATACCAGTTGATAAAAATTAGTATTGCAGTGTATGGTCACATGGAGCTTAACTTAAACCACTGATACCTCACCTCTATTGTGGGATATGAAAGATCTTAGGGTTCCTGAGTTTGAAGGTCCGAATAATTGTATTAGTTTACATGGTGTTGAGTGTTTAAAATGAAAAAAGCAACTGTGCACTGGTTCAAATTTTATTGTTGTATGACTTCCTTACATAAGCTAATAAAAGATTAAAAGGTCATACAGATCCAATCCCCCCCCCCCCCACCCCCGCGATGTTTGTACACTATGTTTCTGTATATGCATGTATTGTTCTGTCTGGTTTAATTGAATGTGCCATGAAACTCGTGAATCACCTAGGTCACCTACATCTAAGTTACAGTATAGAACTCAAAACATTTTCAAACTTCAGTGAATCATATTTCTTTTGGTTGTTAGCATTACATCATTTACTAAACACACCCCCCCCCCCCCCCCCCCCCCCCGATGTTTGTACACCATGTTTCTGTATATGCATACATTGTTCTGTCTGGTTTAATTGAATGTGCATTTCATTTCAATTTGCTTTATTGGCAGATGAATTTCCTCAAAGATTAAAACCCTCCATAACTGCACTTTTTTCTGACCATAAAACTCGTGAATCACCTGGGTCACCTACATTGGAGTTACAGTATAGAACTCAAAACATTTTCAACCTTCAGTGAATCATATCTATGTAACTTCAAGATACACTTCTCTATGATACTTCGATTTGTTTGAGACGGAAAGTGTCTACCAGTATTTCTTTTGGTTGTTAGCATTACATCGTTTATTAACCCACCCCATACTGGGCATAAAATAGTTATACGGGTTTAGAGGAGAATTAGATGATTTTCTGTTTAATTGCTATTCCCTTCTTTGTTTGGGTAATTTTTTTGTCTCATGTATTTGTTTTATTTGAATATCGTTACAGTTTTGGAAGGATAAGAAGGAATAAATTTTACCTGCCTCCCCCATATAGCTATCAAGATTTATTCCAACTTATCAAGACATACTATTACAATTTATCCACACCAATTTTTTTTTTCTTTCGAGATTAACCTTATTCTTCCCGTATCCACCTTATTTGTGAGACAAATGGGGGCTAAGAGAACTCAAGTCAATATGCTTACATTGAACAAGTGATGTATGATTAACTTCAGGTCCAACAAGGAGCCTGCAATTAGTTTTCCCTAAATTTTACTTGGAAAAGAAGCCAACAACACTTCTTCTGTTTTGTAACTTTGTTTCTTCTTGTTCTCTCATAGCCTTAGGTTCAGTCCTGTTATTTTTTTCCACCTTTAGCCTCTGTATGTTCAACTCGTGTTATGTACTAGTGTCTTCTGTTTCTTAAACCATGCAACTCATCTGGATGTTTAGGCTATTATCTTGGGCACTGTGTGCCACTCTCCTCTTTGATTATACACTAAAGATACACAATTTTTCTACTTTCAGGTGGTCCAAAGGCCGCATGCATGGGTTGTGCAGGATTTGCGACATTTTCAGTCCTAATTGAAAAGTTCATGGACAGACATACCTGAATAAACAGATATCTGCTTCACTTTCAATCATCTGCGAGTGCTAATCCAGTTTCGGCCTGTCTCTCATAATTTGTAGGAGAATGCCACATTTTTTGGAGCAACCCAAATAGCTTTTCAAGTTATTCCAATTTTTTGGCTTAGATCTGACTTTATTTTCTCTCTCAGTTATTTATTTTAGTTTCTCAAGGAATACCACCCTGATTCTATCATTTCTAGTTATCTATTCATTGATTAATATCCTTCCATAATGGCCTTTTGATTGGGCACTAGCATCACTGTTCAAGCACAACTACATGTGTTATTACTTATTATCCAAAAACAAATAGATGCCTTTTGTTTTACAAGTTTGACAGATGAGAAGAGTGTTCTCAGCTATGTTGATTTTCACTGACGCTTTAGTTTAATAATCATCATGTCTTGAGTCCTTGGGACCAATTAAAACCAAAATTCACCATGGTCTGTTACTATGTGAGCTTTGTGTGTTCCAACATCTGAATAATTTGATGTTTCCTGCTATAGCATTGATTGTTGTATCCCCAATGATTGAGACTGAGATACCAGTGTGGTGTGTGGAAGTTGTGAAGGCCATTGTTACAATGTTTCATGGTTAAGTTTACATTTTTATGCTATGGAATTCCTCTACCCAGAAAACAAGAGATTTGCTATATCACACTATTAGCCTACTTTTAATTCCACAAAAAGTATATACAATTATGCGTTCATATACAGAAATTTACATTGTGTACCTTGAAAGTTTCAAATATGACTAAAAGTAGAGCTGGTTTCAATAAAGCAGGACATGCAAAATTGGGTTCCAGAAATCTCAACAAAAGCACACCTCAACAAGTCCAAACATCAGTGAAATAACAAGAAACACACATTCCTACCCAATATACATCAATGAATTTTTAATCATGAATCATAGAAATCAAAAGGGACGCCTCATCCGCTGATGGTGTTGCATCATCTGGCCACAAAAACAAGCACCATGTGAGTATTATTAGTTCACATAAACATGTATCAGAGATATTATGTGTTATATATATATATTGAGAGAGAGAGAGAGACCGGAATGGAAACAGAAGGCAAGTTGGAGATGAGCTTGTTTATGATGCCAACACTATCACCACCAGACTCTTCTGCCTGCTTTTCTTCTCCTTCCACTGCCCCTTTGTCTTCAACATCAACTGGCTTTGCTGTTTCTGCATCTACCTCAACTTTCCTCTTCACTTAATCAACCTCTTCTCTTGGCTTTCTGAGTTCTGCTGAAGGCGCACCAATTTCTAACTCTCTTCCAGATTCTCTTCCACCTCTCTCTCTACAAAACTATTCGGTAGGGTTTGGGGTCTGATGTTCCATTGTTCTTATGTTTCGATGACTACACGTACCAATAAAGAAATGCCTCGTTTTAATACATGGCCACCAACATTCATGTGTGCAACTTAACTTAACACGTCTACGCTGATGGGTTTGTCCTCTTTATATATGCCTCTCGTGAGATATGTAAAATCAAGTTGTTCCGTGGTGACACGTTTCAATCACTTTTTGTTCTAGTCTCCATTCCGTATATAGCTGATATATACAATCCGTTTTTACACACCGGTCCGCAGCTTATACTATCACAGTGAAAGAGTTTTGTCATGGTTTTATGATAAATAAATAAAAAATTATTTTTTAAAACGAAAAAATATATTATTATATTTTATTTCATATAACAACATGTATTTCAACAAGAATGATTTTATTTTTTAAAAATTCATTGTGAACTGTACAAGGGTAGAAAATGATACGTCCAGCCCCAATTGCAACCCTAACCGTGGTCCACATTAGTTTTTTTTTTTTTAATTATACACTATTCAATTGAAGTGCATGATATTATATGGAATGAAGCATTTGTTAAAATATATTAGTGTTTTTTTTTTTTGACAAAATGATAAAATATTTTATACTATGATAGAACGTTATACAATATGATAGTACAATATATACTACATTATTATAATGCATGAGACTGTAAAATAGACTGCAAAATAGATTGACTGTATTAACATTATTTTCTTTCTTATTTTAGCTAACCGGATCAAAACAAAGGGCTTGAATTTTAAATTGGCAATGTCTAGGCGAAGGTTGGGTTGGGCCATAGCTCACTAGTTGATAATGGACTTTATCTTAACGAGTGTTGCTCCACTCAATCCGTTTTGCAACTCTATACACTCAGTTCGTTTTGTAGTCTGTTTAGAGAGGTGGACATTCCTTCCTTTTTGTGATTCATCTCTAGTCCTATGTGTACTGTGCTACCACAATACTCTATCAGAGTATGTGCGTTTGTATATTTCTTCTTTTTTTAAAAAATAAAATAAATACATTAGTGTATCCCAGTATATACTTTATTTCATACAACGATATGTACTTTAACAGGTGAATGTATATTTTTTTTTAAAATAAAAAACCGGTGAAGATTACACATGGTACTGCATAATGACATATCATCGTTTTCCTAAAATTATAATAGAATTTAACAGAATTTATAATAGTCACGTCTTTATCTATGTATAAAAAATAAAATCTACTCTTGTTAACTTACTACAAAACTAGATGAATATATTAGCTCTAGATTTTTTTATGTTTGTGACATATAGATTTCCCGTGAAACCAATAAGAGACTCCACACACACACACACACACACGATCTGGCCCAACTCATAGGTCTCACTCATAGGCCCCATGAAGTGTTATAACTTTATTGGTTGGCTTGTTGACTTTCGAAAATTGATAAAATAGCAAAATACAGATATACCCTTTATTAAAAATAGATTTCATTAACTCAAATCCCCATTTTTTCTCTTATTAATCTTTCACATTAATTTGCATTTGCCTATTTTGAAATTTGCCTATTTTGAAAAATATATCATACTCTAAAATTTTCCTATTTCAAAATTTGAATTTTGAAATTCTTATGAATGTTACACCAAAACTTACTTAACTTATACAAAATTACCTAAATTGTTTTTCATCAAAATTTCACCAAAATTTACCTATATTACACCAAAATTACCTAAATAACACAAAAAATGTAACAATCTTATGATTGTATAACTGTGTAAATGTAATAAAATGTAACAGTAATGCATAAATGTAACATAAATATGTGAATGTAACAGTTTATGACATTAATGTTAAAAAATGTTGTAGAAATAAAAAAGAGGAGAAAGAATGTAACAGACTCCCCTGCAAACCAAATAGTCATGAATAATAATATGATTGATCATTAAAATATCCATGAATCCGCATGTTAAATAACATTATGTCATTACAAGACTGATACATTTCAAGGATCATAACAGACTCCTCTGCAACAACAAAAAAAGATGATAAAATGTAACACTTCCACATAATACACCTGTAATATACTGTTACATTTCAGAATGTAACACGTATAAATCATTATGACTATTCAAAAGATTGTTACATTTACGAATGTAACAAAAATATACATTTACGAATAACTGTTACATTTATGAATATAAAAAAAACACAGATTTAAAAAAATGAATATTTAGTAAATATAATGGTAGTACCAGATAGTTCTTCGCCAGCAACGCCAATGACTTCCCTCCAACGAAGTGAAACGCCACCGTCGGCACTTCCACGCTCTCCCTCCCCGACAAGTCATAACACATGTAGAACAGCGCGACCCCCTCCGCCACCGGCAGCGGCATTGTCCCCTTCTTGAATGCCTCCCTCAACAACTCATATGCCTCAGTCGGCAGCCGCATTACCGCCGTCCCCGAATCGACAATCACCCCACCCTCCCCCGCCTCGTCCATCTCGAACGCCGATGCCGGAATCGACAGAACCTCCCCTTCGACGCTCATCCCCATCATACCCACATAGTAACACTTCCACATAATACACCTGTAAAATACTGTTACATTTCATAATGTAATACTTATAAATTATTTACAAGTCTAAACAAAATTAAATCATTATGTAAATGATTGTTACATTTACAAATGTAACAAAAAAAAAATAAAGAACAGATTTTGAAAATGACTATTTAATGCTACATTTACAATATAACGGTAGCATCTAATATTATGTAATGTTACATTTAGATATTGAGAATGAAGTTCAATGTAATAGCATATACAATCAAATATGAGATTACACAGTCAATGTAAAAACATTAAAAAATCGATTAAACATTTAGAAGTAACAACAAAAACAAAATTCAATTATGAATCCTTAAAATGTCAAACCTGATAGAAGAGACATTTATGTGGGATCCAAATAAAAAAAAGCTTATGAGCCTTCCCGTGCCTCGATTTTTGTGCATTCACCGAGCTCCGGTCCTCGCTGTTCTCGAAGTCCATCGCACCTAGTGAGAAAGTGATTGCATCGGGGATCGGGATGCCCACTCCACCGCCATCGACGGATCCGGAGTCCCTCGAATCCTTCGCCGAGGCGACCGAAGCTTCCACAAGCGACAACGGCGTGTCAAAGTCTCCGACATCGGCACTGGCATCGGCACCGTCGCCACCGCGATCCTTCATAGGCTCTGCGACTGCGTTGGGGAGACCCCGCTTCAAAGCCCGGTTCGGATCTCCCACAAAGGTTCCATCTTTGCCGGGATCACTTCTCCACCTCCTCAAGCCCAGGCCCTTCATCGGCGTCTTTTCCTCGGAAACCGCGACCGAGGATGGTGATCTCATCGTTCCAGTGACGGACACTGTCTCTTCTCTTTGCGTGAAGATCTCAGCCATCGGTGGGTCAGGGTCGGGGTCATGGACGAGTCCACCGTCGATTCCTTGCTCCACACCCGGATCCATTGAAAAACAACCAAATCTTCCTAAAAAAAACTCATATCGAACGTCACGACTAAATCGGTTTAGATTTCTTATCAAGATCTCAAATTATGAATTATGATCTGCTCCTAATTGTTATTCATAAAAGGGTAAATCAAAATCGTAAACCACATTATAAGAAAATAATCAATAAAATAGTATAATGGGTAATGTCTTGTTGCCCCCCCCCCCCCCCCCCCCCTTTTTATGAAATTGGAGCCTAAAAAACATTATTATTATTTTAAATGGTATTTATGAAAAAAAATCCACAAGGGCACTATTTAAACAGCGATGGGTTTTGATTTTTTTTTTTTTTTTGGGTAGGTAGCCTAGTGGGTCGAGGACACCCCGTGTAAGGGGTTGGACGGGGATCGAACCCCAAATTCATCGCTGATAAGCGGGTACACACACCACCTCACTCGTGTAGCGATGGGTTTTGATTGGTCCATATATATTTACTCTCACATTAGATATGCATGTTTCATTGTATCATGATATTAGACGTGAGTCTCACACGTGGACATATCTTATGTTATTAAACGAGACATCTTTTGAAGAGAATAATTTTTTATAATGATCCAATTAAGCAATTAATAGTTGAATTAAATAAACTATTTGAATTCAATTCAATACCCTTAAATTAAACTGAACAATTTACAAATCGTACTATACAATCTATTAATCAATTACTTTTACTTAAATAATACCTCATGTGTCTAACATGTGAAGTGTTTATGTGTCAATCTTTTATTGGAGGCTGATCATCTATTGATTGGATCCATACTCTTATATCAACATTATCATTTTCAGGATTTGAAGGTGATCGTTTTTTTCTTTTCATTATATTCAATTTGATCTACTCGCTTCCCCTAAATCATGTAATTAGTACTTCCATTCATTACTTTGTCATCCATCTCTCACATGTATATACGTCCTAGATCTGAATCCCAATGTTAATTGAGAAGACCATAGATAAGCAGATTAACTCACAAACTCTGCACATCAGGTAAGCCTAAAGGAGTCGAATTTGAGATCGACTGAGATCAAAACCATTGTTCAAGCCAAACAAAGTGTCCTTTAGTATGGATAAGTACATTTCTTTTCATAATTCACCTACGCTTCATTCCAAGGTTCTGAAGGAAGTTTAAGACAACACATAGAAAGCTAAGGGGAATCCATATGTTTCAAGTTTTATCAATATGCTTACCCTATATGGTATGAGCTCTGCTACATAGGCTCCATTATATAAGCCCCACTCATAGGCCTCGTGAGGTGTCAAATTTATATTGGATATCTAGTTGTCCTTTATAAAAAGGCAAAAAAACAAAGTACAGAACTACCCTTATTTTTAACCGTTTTTTCTAATACATATCCACCACTTAAAAAAGCTAATCCGGCCAACTTACTCATCATCGTCGAACGGCGTCACCACATTTGGATTCCTTTCGTCGTTCTCTATTATATGAGAGGTGGTTTAACTACCTTTTTGGTCCTCCTCTGGATTCTACATTTTTCAACCTTCATATCCACTTTTTGATTAATGTAACTAACTTTTAATAAAATATTAAGATCATATAAAAAAGTAAGTTACATTTCGTGCATATAACTTAGTTTCAAAATATATTACACAAATAGTTCAGTTAACTGAATTTTATTATTTAAGACATGTAAACATTTGTTATATTTCAAATATATAACTGGCTTACAAAATATAATTCATAAATGTTCATATTAGTTTGAAAATGTAATACAACTATATGCTAATATAACATCAAAGCTCTATCAAATCTTTCAAAAAACATATTTAACATCAAACACCAGATTCAAAGAAAAAATTATAACCAAAAATCATATCAAATGCTACTATATTTAATATAAAACACCAAATTCAAGAGGAAATTGTAATAAATGTAAAAAAAAAAAAAAAGTCATACATGAATCAACGGACATTGAAAGCGATAGTCAAATCGATCAATTGCACACAAAAAACTAATAACATTTGTGAATATAACTAACTTTTACAATATATTCATATAATAAAGCAGCTACATTCATAAATGTAACTATTTATAAAAAAATGTATAAATCTACAAATTAGTTTAGAATGTAATTATCTTTAGAAAATTAATGCATATAAGTCCAATAAAATTATGAATATGTAACTGACTTTAAATATTAACAATAGCATTCGATATTTAAACTTCAACATCAAAACACCAGATCAGAAAAACATGTTAAAAAATATCACATAAACTAATGCAATTGGTTTTTCAGATACATTTGAAATGTATCTGAATTTCAAAAAAAACGGTGGAGATGGAGGTTGGAGGAGGTGGAGGCTAGAGGAAGGCTTGAAAGGTATCAAACCACATCTCATATGATAGAGAACGACGAGAGGAATCCAGAGGTATGACATTGGTCACCAGAGATAAACAGACAGACCAGAATAATTTTTTTAAGTAGTAGATGACTTAGGAGGGTATAGAAGGGTATTATGGATAATGCCATCAATGCCACCTTATAGGGCTTACATGAGACCTATGTAATGGGGCCTGTGAATCATACCACATGGTATCACATGGTATATTGGTATGCACCCTGAGTTGCAACAAACTCTTTTTGACAAGTCCAAGTCTGAACCAGGAAACCAGAGAACTAATTTGTCACATAGTTCAACTTGCATTGTCAGAAATTTGCCATGTATAAAAAGGTTTTTCTTTTTTATTAGGTTGTGTATATTTCTTTTGGTAATGCAATACAATTTACTAGACATGTTAAAATATTGTTTTCCTTAATAGAGAGAGAGATTTACATTGCCTTGTTGGCATGTATGATCGTATTTATTAATTTTATTTTTTTACCCTTTCAAGTTCTGACCAATACTCAGGTCCCATGCTGATATATAAACACTGGCTGAATAACAATTCTCTCTTTCTCTCTCTCTATATATATATATATATAGTGATGGAATAAAACATCCAAGAAGGACGCAATTTTATATACTATTGAAATCATAGCTTAAAATATAGAAAACAAACTAATTAAAATCTTGAAATTATGAAATAAAATCCTAAAAATCCATTCACCCAAAAATGAAGACATTTAGACATTACAAGATAATTGTTAAAAATAGTAAAATAAATTTTTTTACTTTTTTTTTTTTGTTGAAAATGAAGAAATTTTTTTTTTTGAAAACTAAGATGACACTTGTTGCTCCTCCTACGTGATGGGTTATTCGAGCTTCTCAAGGGGGCATTGATACAATTAGTCCATTTTATAATTCAGAGATGGTCCCCTAACCACCTATACTCTCCACTAGTGTCGTGTATATATTTTAGTGCAGTGCAGATACGAATAATTACCTATTTTTATATTTTTCAAACAAAAATATGTATTGATTTATCTAAGTATATACTCTACTTTTTATAATAATATGTATTTCATCAGACAAATATATACTTTAAGAAAAAATCAAAATGATAGGAGTCTATAGACAGGCTCCACGAAGGTATAATTTATAATGTTTGGTATAAAAAAAAATTGAAAAGAAGTGCTGACAACTATCCTAATTTTAAAATAAAAATGAAGGTTTTCTATTCCACCTAAATATTAGAATAACATTTATCCCATTTGTTAACCTATTTTGTAAAATGTAAATAAAAATAAAATTGATGACTTATAATTTATTCTATAAAGTTAAAATAAATTATCCTCGGAGACCCATTCCCCAACCAGCGCTAAAAAAATAGTTACAGACCTCTGTTAAAAATGTTAAAATGACATCTCATTTCAGCAGGGATCAAAAATAAATTCAAAACTTATAAAACAAGTGTTTCCACGGCTCTATTGCCCGGTCAATCTTGTTCCATCTCCTGTTCCATGAATCAAATCTTTCATTTCATCTGGGAAAAGCCACGGATGGACATTCATTTCAGAGTTCTAAATCATAATCTCTTCAAATTTACAACTATGGTACCGTTTGGATTGGAGGCTTGGGCCGCTGCGCCCGCCGAAGCGAAGGAGAACCGCGGAATCGATGTTTTAATGCGTTGGTGAAGTCGGAGAAATTTACACATAAACCGCACAATCACCCATCAAACGCAGAAGCTAAAAAAGGTGTTTGTTTGGGCGGTGACGGTGCACCGAGGCGGCCGACGCGAATGCGCCCAAACCTCCGATCCAAACGGTGCCTATATTTATTGAATACAATCATCTCAAAGATTGAAAACCAAACATTCTCTTGACAGGATGATAGAAGTAGCCCCTTTTTATTAAGATGATCAATGGGAACAGATTTGACCTCAAAATATATCTTACTTTTCAAATAAGAAAAAAATGATTATAAACCCTCATAACACATCCCCATCAACTCATCAACCAAACACCCCATATCAACCTCCGATGACCCACCCTTCCCAACCGCCCCCCTCGTCATCACCCCCACCTCCCTCGCCCTCCTCCACCACTCCTCTGCCTCGATCCCACCACCCATCACCCTCTCCACCACCCCCTTTACTGCTTCCCGTCCTATCAGCGGCCTCATCCCCTCCTTCATCATCCAAACCTCCGCCCCGACCGCCACCCCAACCTTCAGTATGTCCACCACCAGCCTCTCATTGTAAAACTGATCAAAACAAAGTGGCCAAGTCACCAATGGCACCCCATAATTCAGCCCTTCCATCAGAGAGTCCCACCCACAATGCGTCATGAACACGCCCACCGCCCGGTTCCTCAGACAGATTGGCACCACAAAGGAGGTATCCGATGCTACAACGAAACAAGGCCTGTACTGGAGAGAGGATATTGGGGGAGCGGCTCGGACAAAAGATTGATGAAGGTGGTTGACAGCATTGTTCAAAGAATGAAAGTTCCTGTGACTTTCCTTAACATAACACAACTCTCAGAGCATCGAATTGATGGCCACACATCAGTGTACACAGAGACCCATGGCAAGATTTTGACAGATGAGCAGAAATCCAATCCAAAAACATACTCTGATTGCATACATTGGTGCCTCCCGGGCGTGCCAGATACATGGAACCAACTTCTTTATTCTTACTTATAACATAAAGCCAAAACATGCGAATGCGTATACACTAGTCACACAATGTAAGTGATACTATTGTCGTTTGGATTGAATATAGTTTACATTACTTCGACCATCCTCGCTTTCTTGTTAAGGATCTTAGGTGAGACCATCTCGACATTGGGTGCAACAGGCGGAAGAGGATCATATGCCGAAACATGGACACCTAGTGCGGCTCGACCGATTTTTAGACCAAGAAGCATCCCATTCGAGAGCCGTAGTGGTGCTGCAAGCGACACTTGCACCGCCAGGGACAGTGAGGCGAGCGGAGTTCTGTAGGGGGCAGAAGAATTGTTAATGAGTGTTTAAATTGATTGAATTTTTTGAGTGCTAATGTGATCTGTATTACCTGTGGGAAGAACCTCTCAAATATCATTCTGTAATAGTAGGCCTCCTTTGAGGTAGGTGTGTTGTGTGGGTAGATGTGTTCTGCTTTAAGCATCATTCGATCTGTGACCTGTGATCAATTGCATTTTTTTTTGCTTAGAATTGAAACATTTCAAAAAAACAATGTTGTATGAAGTTTGAGACAAAGATCAATACATGTTCAGCTGCGTGAGCTTTCAGTCCATCAATCCAGCTATAGCCAACACCATCACTGAACTGTTCCTTCTGCCTATACAGAATATGCTGTAGAATTCGAAACGAAAACGAACAGATCATTGTTAGCTTCATAAAATTGGAGTGATGCGATGCGAGAGGATATTAAAAACAAACCTTAGGCAGATAAGGGTTTTCCTCATCGTCGAAAGCTTTCCTAAGGACCCACTTCTCCATCCTCCCAAGATCATGCTTTATCTGATTCATAAATTTCCAATATTTACAAATGAAGATGAATTGTTGAAAAGAAGATTATATAGTACTAAGTTATGGCTCCTCTTCACATACCATCTTTGATTCGGGGTCAATGTTCATAGCAATATTAATGAATTCTTTATCCAAAAATGGCACCGCTGCGGCGCCCACCCACGTATGATCACCCCTTTTGGTCCCTATGGCAGAGTCTCAGTTGAATTACCTGTTAGAAAAAAACTTAAAGAAGTTATAAAAAATAGTGTATCTCAATTAATAATAATTTTGAGGAATCAAGAAATTAAAAATTAATAATATAACAACAATAGAATTAAGAGTTAGGAGGATTAGAATTTTCTGGTCCATAGACACATATGAGATGTTATTTTTAAAGTCTCCGTTTGGATAGCGGAATTGAGTTATTCTTGATAAATAACTATATCAGTATAGATAACAAATCTACATGAATAAGAGATTTTCCGTTTGGTTGTTTTTTTTTATTTTCATTGGAAAACGTAAGAATAAATGTTGAGTTGTTTGGTTGATAAAGAATAAAATATAAATAAAGTATAAAAAAGTTGATTTGACATGTGGACTCTTTGATGTATAAGAGATGTTGATAGGTGATTTGATGTGATAAGATGTAAAAAGTTAATTTGACTTGTGGGACCATGAGAATAGATAAAGTGAGTATAGTTTATCCTAGGGGTTACTTAGAATTGTTATACTCTCTTATACTCGTTTAAACGGGCTTAGTAATACCAAGTTATACTCTGCAAATAAACAATTATTTTCCTTATCCATTTTTATACCACCCTTATACTATCCTTATACCCGCCTATTCCGTTTCCCAAACGGGGGCAAAATGAATATGATATGGCTAGTTCCTCAGATACTGCAAGATTCCACCAACTCTCTGAGATGCGATCAACTGGAATTTTCGAACCGAATCCTTGTATTGTCGATGTCCGGAATAGATGTATAAGATTTGATCAAGATTAATGAAAAAATGGAGCTTTCATTGGATTAGAGTATGAGCCTTAGCTGTGAAGAAGATTAAAGGGTGCTGTTACACCCAGTTTTTTTTCAGCCTTAATTCTAACCCTATATGCATATACACAAAATCATCAAAGCATATGCTTACGTTAACAATGTATATGTTTCCATAGAAATTTATCATAATTTTTATAAATAAATCTATGTAATTAATTAGAATATATGTTTCATTTTTTTATAAAAGCGTGTACCTCATCAAATAAAGTAATATTATTTTTTTTAAAAATTCAAAACACATGTAGATTGAGGTTAGAAACATGGATAACATTAACTAAGATGAAAATATAATTTTATTTTTATTTTTACTATTTTTATGTTTTGTGTGCGCGCGAAGACAAAATATTTTTCAGAATCAAATTTAGAAGGTCACAATGTTAACAAATAAAAACGAGAAGACAAACTATATATTCATAATCTAAAAAAATTTGGATCATAATTAAAATATATCCAACATTACCGTTGACCCAAATGTACGGTCGCCCCGAGTCTTTCAGCCCATGCGCGATCTCGCGCAGCTGCTCGGACGTGAACCGCGACAAGCTCCCGAAGCAGACGTAGACGACCGACCTCTTTTTTTTCGAAAAATACATATCAAATTGATAGAAATGGAAAAAACCGAATTCGTTACTTTAGTACTCAGTTTGAAAATAAGTACACTTCCATGTATCCCCATGAATCGGACAATACTATGCTTTTTCCGATGCTTGTATTGGTCTTATTTACTTTATTCATTGGATTTATAGGAATTCCTTTCGATCAAGGAGTAATTGATTTCTCACTCTATAGCTCGCCCTAACGGTCGCCTTTAGTCACCTACGGTCACCTCAGCTGCGCTCCAGGGGGTCGCCTCGTGGAAGCGCCTCCTTCCTTTGTCACTAAACAACCACTCGACCGAACCCTCTCTGTCAACTATTCGAATGAAAGCAAGAAGAGAATAAAGAAAAACAGAAAGTGAATACACAAGAATATAGTGAGGAGTGAGTGAGGGGACTTAAGGGACGTACTAGCTTATCACGCCTTACACCACCTCTGGTCGCATTCCTCCTGTTTGATTCTTTCTTTAGCTACACATCGGTTGGTCGCGCTTACTAGAATGTCATGCCTTATGCCTTTGGTCATTATCATACTGTGGAACTCCCTTTCCTCTGTTATGTAAATGCTTCACGCCTTCAACATACTTAACTTAATGAGTCGATCGCAGCGAGGTTTAACCGGCACAACACAGTATCCGTAGAGAGGTGAAGAAAGTGGATCAACCGACTTACTTTTTCAACGCTAAGTGATAGATTTTCTCTGAAACTGAAGAATTAAAAACAATATCTGTATGAATGTAAGCCAAGAAAAATCTCTGTAGTCTGTATTAATGTTTTAGCAGAGTTGGTTAAAAGTGTGTTGCACTTTGGTTTCAAAGAGATTGCTATGTTATGGATGCCTAATGCGATCTTGTATAATAACGTCTATGCTTAATTCTTAACTGATATAAGGATGCACTGTTATGAAAGATTTAACAAAGAGATGCATGATTAACTAAAAGTCTAATATTGAAATGCATTCAGTTTTATTTGTTTATTTATATTTTTCTTATCCCACCAATAAAAAATAAAAAAAACCGGTGTTTTGCTATTCCCACCAATCCAGTTCGACCGAAATCAGTCGTCATTTCAGGTTTTTGGCGATTGGACTTGGTCGCTATTTCAGGTTCTGGACGACCATAATTGGTCGTCATTTCAGGTTTTTGGCGACCATAATTGGTCGAACAGGGTTCAGAACTATATGTACTTATTCTTTGTAAACAAATAAATTTTTGAGCTTATCCATCATATTCTACATTTATTCTTTTATCCAAACAATAGCTAAGGGACTGAAAAAAATGTAAGTAGATATATTTTCAATTAATTCAAATTTTTATAGAAAAATATCTTGTTAGACAAATATATATCATTTTTAAGCTTCGTTTGAATTCGTAATTAAAATGATTCTTTGTTTGAAAACAAAAAAAAAACCTATCAGTTGATCCAAACACATTTTATATTTTGCTTTTGAAATTTGTCTGTAACTTAAGTAAAAAAAATTGTTCTTATATTCTACATTTAAAAATAATGATTTATTCTCTCTACATTACACCTCAGACTTGGAGTGATATTAAAGATTCAAGGAGGATACACGTCGTGGGATTATGTTTTCAAAAAAAATTATAAACTTTATTACAAATCCTGTTCGACCAGGTTCAGTCGCCCAAAACCTAAAATGACAACTAAGTCCGGTCGCTCAAAACCTGAAATGGCGACCAAATTTGGTCGAACTAGCCGGATCGGTGGGGATAGCAAAACACCGTTTTTTTTTAACCGATTGGTGGGGTAAGACAAATGGTGGGTGGGACTAGACGGTCTCTGATCCTAATCCTCTTCTTTTTACACAAGGGAATGAATTTTTTTTTTAAAGTGATCCTAATCTTCTTATTTTTTCAAAAAGGGTTCTACGCCTATCACCCAAAACTTGGCCGTACTCTTGGTTGGGATCAAATTTTGAATCAAGCTTTTATAAAAGTGGTAGTCATTTAGGATTTTCATAAACAAAATGTCAATGTTCATGTCCATGAATTTTTAAATCATGTGTTATTCAATCAGGATATTAGTTCATACACAAAAAGTCATGCATTTTTCAATTGAAATATTATTTCGAGGATAAAAAGTTCAGCATTATTCTATTGAGACATTATTTTATGAAAAAAAAACTAAGCATTATTCGATTAAGACTCTTCATTGTAAACATTTTATCACGTGTTATTCAAATTAAACATGATTTGTGAATATTTTCATAAATGATGGACTTTTGTGAACATTGGAGAGAGAAACATGAAGGAAAAATCATTTCAAAATCTCACCCAAATGAATGAGATTCTCATAGACTTTTATTCTAGCATTATGAGTATTTGCTTCTCTTTTCTTTTTCTTTTTCTTTTTTCTTTTCAAAAACTCCTTTATTTTTTTACTTTTTATTTTATGTTGTTATTATGAATGATGATTATCTCATGACTTTAATATTTTCCAATGGAGCATGAATGTGTTTTTAAACTCTTCATCCATTTCATCAAAGTTAATGAATAGGTACTGAGTTGTGTGACATTCTGCAACAGATGCCCCTTTATGGCCAATGAACGGCTTTGTAGTTGTTGTTGCGGCTGTTATTACTATAATTGTATCTTCTGCGGCAGACCCCTTAGGGGGTGGTCGAGGCGCACCCTCTCTAAAGGAGAGGTTGCGGGGTTGAACCCGCTTTTACCCACAAAAAAAAAAAAAAATTGTATCTTCTGATGGAAGTATGGACAAAGTGTTGTATTTCAGTTTGATGTTATGTTGGACTTTGATAGTTGCTATTTTCCAAGTAAACCCCAACCTCAATGAATCACTGAAAATATCCTATTTTGAAGGCATGGTGAGCAAGTGCAATAGGCGGATCCGTCTTCACGAGCTTACTCCTTCTATTAAAATTAGAAGAGTAAGCTCGTGAAGATGGATCCGCCGATTCAACGCAAATTAAAGGCTCCCGCTGACACAAATTAAGCTGATGTGTATATTTTTAAAATAAATTATTATTTGTAGACGTGAGTGATTGTGATTGTGATTGTGAAGTTTTTAAGAAAGTTCATAAATATTAATTTCCTCATTTTTGTTAGTTTATACTATCGGCACATAGAATGCTGAAGTTAGTATAGTTGCAAGCCTGCAATCTGTATCAACTCCCCCATGGAGTACCAGAAAAGTAATTGGTTGATTGAACTAGACTAGCTTTTGAATACCAATACAAGTGAGAATAAAAATGAAAACCAAATAATTAGGTAATTTTTTTAAAAATAATTAATTAAATATAAATAGATATAATTATCATGACAAACTCTACAACTCCGCATTAAATGCAATTTACTTAAATAATAATTATTAAAAAAATACCTCTTACATACACGGACAAAATTAAAATTAGTATAAACTAACAAAAAGGAGGAAGTGATGGAACCAATCTCGGCATATATATATGAATACATTCCTATGATTTTTCTAACCGATTCTGTTGGCATCCTATGCGGAGGCGCATCCCTGTTGATCCGCGCCGATCCGTTTTCAATTTTGAACCCTAAATAAAATCCCTACCAAATAATCGCCATTTTTTTATATATATAATAATTTTAAATTTAATTTTCAAGCAATATGGAGGTGGATTGGTCTGATCTCTCCGAAGATCTATTGTTCTCAATTGCGACGCGAACAGAGCACCTCTCCGATTACATCCGCTTCGGCGCCGTCTGCAAGTCATGGAGATCCGCCATCACAGTCTACCCCCGACCACCCCTCCATCTCCGTTTCCCTCTGCTCTTGCTATCTGAAATCACCTGTACACTCCATCACAACAACGGAGGCAACTACGGCCTCTGCAACTGGGGCCTCTACAACTGGAACCTCTACAGCCCATTCGAGTGCAAGCTACACTCCATCGAACTCCCCGATATTAACAGATGCATTGGATCCTCATCGGACGGTTGGGTTTGCATGGTCGATGTCAACCTCGACCTCTACCTATTCAAACCCTTCTCCAATGCAGTGGTCCTCCTCCCTCCCCTCAGGACCGACTTCATTTCCGAGCCCATCCCTTGTTTCCATGGTTCTTCTAAGTGTTGGATCGGGAGGGCAGTCTGGTCTGCGGAACCAACGGACCCTAATTGTATCGTCGTCATACATTACGGCCACGCCCATGGTGTGGTGTGGTGCAGGCCCGGTGATGCAAAGTGGAAGGTGTTCGAGACTTCGTTGCGGAATGTATTTGATGCCATCTTCTTCAAGGACAATTTATACGTGATGGATTGGTCGAGCGGGCGAATGGCGGTCATCGATCTCCCCCAAGGACGAGAGATGACGATGGCGGCGTGGCCGGGTGGTTTTTGTTATTTGAATAGTAAGTATATGTATGTTGCAGTAGGCCCATCGGCGCTGTTCTTAGTTGTGAGGCACATGATGACCCCGTACGAGACAAGAGGGATTGAGTTATTCAGACTAGATGTTACATTGAAAAAATGGGTGGAGAGTAAGAGCTTGGATGATGGGATGAGTAACTCAATTTGGCTCTCTTCTAGCGCAATCTCAAGGGATGCAAAGGGAATTCCATCTATTTCATTAATCTCAACATGAATGACCTAGGTCGGGATTTGCGAATTTAATCTCAACATGAATGACCTAGGTCAGGATTTGCGAATTTTTTATTTGGAGGATGGGAGCTTTGGTTCGATTTGTCGACTGCCGCCTTTTTATCCTATTTATGAATGGGTTGTTCCCATTCCATAAAAGAATGAATATGGTATGACTTTCTAGTCCAATATTTTTTTCTTTCTCATATGTTAGTTTAGTAGTTATGTTGTTAAGATGGTGAAATTGTATCTTTGTTCACATTTCATTTTCTATGTTATAAAATTTTAAATACTCACATTTGTTCAACCAGCACATTTTAATTTACATGATCACATATTTAAAATGGCCGTCTTTTTTTTTTTACTTATTTCTTTTTTATTTCTTGAGAATCAAATATAAACACGCTCTGCATTGGTGAAAGAAAACATCAAATTGTAGAAAAAAAACTCAGTGACAAATTCATCATTGGCATATCCCTTTTAATAAACTTGGACCACCATTCATATAAGACTACCTTTCTCGTGGGATTCTTAGAATAAATTTTACCCCTTATGTTGCTTATGGCCCTACACACAGTGTACAGAAGTTCATATTTGAATGCTTCCACTGGTTGGTATCCAAAAGTATGCAGTCTGTTCTTTATAAGAGAATCTCTAATACTACCAGAGTTAGAGGCTCTTAAATCATATTTGAGGAGAATATATTAAAAAAAGGGCTTCAATGGCTTCCTATATTTAACATTAGGTATTCTTTGATCAGGAAGTTTCTCCACGTGTAGGAGTAAAATTTGACTCTCTATTGCATGGGTCCCCCATCACATTTTGTGAAATAAATACTCTTAATGGACCTCACATCACATTTTATTAATAAAAAATTATGTAAGGAGCCATATGCTCTAAGAACATATGGATTATTGACGGCAGTGATGTCTCAGCTGTTGTTGGCTTAAACGTGTATTCTGGATGTCAATTAAATTCGACATCTGTGATAAACAATTTGTCGCAGGTCTAAAGTATGTCTTCATTTATAGTATATATTAGAACGGATGAGGCACATGAAAAATATGTGCGAGACGAGACGGTTTGAGCTGTTCGAACTGGTGGTACACTGAAAAAATGGGTGGAGACTAAGAAATTTGATGATGGGATGTTGTTCTTGGGAATGAATACCTCAATTTGGATCTCTACTAGAAATCTCAAGGGATGCAAAGGGAATTCCATCTATTTGATGCATTACAACACAAATTTGGGTATTTTTTATTTGGAGGACCCGGAGCTTTGGTTCAATGTGTGGACTGCCTTCTTATTATGGTAATGAATGGGCTGTTCCGATTCCATAGAAGAAGGAAAATAAAATGACTTTCTAGCCCATTGTTTTTTTTTTCTTTCTCATATGTTAGTTTGGTAGTTTTATTATTAAGATGAAGATGAGATTGTTTCTTTGTTCACATTTTATTTTCATGTTACGAAATTTTAAATACTCACAATTGTTCAACCAGCACATTTTAATTTACATGATCACATATTGAAAATGGCTGTCCTGTTGGTTTTTTTTTTTATTGTTTTATTTTTCACTTCTTTTTTCTTTTGTTTTCTTGAAAATCAAATACAACATGCTCTGCATTGGTGAAAGAAAACATCAAAAGGTAGAAAGAAAGTAAAACACAGTAACAAACTCTGCATTGGCATATCCCCTTAAATAAACTTGATGACCAACTTTATATAAGACAATCGTTCTTGTGGGATTAAGTTTAAGTTGACCCTTTGGTGTTGCTCATGGTCCTACACACAGTGTACAGAAGTTCATATTTGAATGTTTTCACAGGTTGGTAACAAGAAGTATGCAGTTCTTTCTCTATAAGAACATATATACGTGGATTATTGATTAATCCAGTGATGTCTCAGTTGTTGTTGGCTTCAATAATGTGTATTCTGGATGTCAATTAAATTCGGCATCTGAGACGAACAATTCATCCATGTACAGGTTTAAATTCTGTTTTCCTTTGTAATGGTTGTAGCATGTCTAAAGTTCATTTTTACTCCTAACGTGATATTACCAAAAATTCTTAGTTGTTCCATGTTGATGCATTTCACTCACATTATCCTAGAAAAGAAAATTGTTCTATTATGCTAATCATAACTGAAGGGGGGTGGGGGAGTAGGTAAATTGTACTGGATTTCAACATTCTATATCCAAGGGCCACTTCTATTGACATTGAAAGTCTCTTTTGATCTATAGAAGGATTTACTAAAAGTCACCTAAGCACAATTGTGTAAGTCAATACTAAGGAGGATGTTTGGGGCCTGAAGTGACTGGTGGACTGGATATATTGTTCCTTGCTTGAAGTGCTTTTGAGGACGAGTGTGATATATGCATAAGATGTTTATTCTAAAGAATGGTTTGTTTTCTGTGATCAATACGATGAATCAAATCAGGGATCTAGAGACTTGATATACTAAGTCCAAATGCAATATATATTACACTAGCATAAAATACGTGGACTAATATTTTTTTACTTTTCAAATAAAAAGGTAGTAAACACACAAAATTGAATCTCAGTGTATACTTCAATTCATATCATAGTATATATTTTAATAAACGAATGTATAATTTTTTTTAAAAAGAAAAAATAGTGAAGACTGTTGAATTTTTCACTTTTGCTCTCTGCCATTTCACAAGGAAGATCAGAAAGTTTTTCAATGTCAGTCAAAGTGGCCATTGGCACATAGAATGCTGAAGTCTAGTATAGCTGCAAGCCTGCAATCTGTTAAAAACTGTCTTAACTAGATCAAAAGAGTTCTAGTCCACTTTGTTTTCCAGGGTGATAAAATTTCCTCATTATGTAAAGACGTTCTATATCAACTCCCCATGGAATACTAGACAAGTAATTGGTTGATTGAATTAAACAGTCTTTTGAATGAACCAATTTACGAGAGAATAAAAATGAAAATGATATAATTAGATAACTTTTTTTTAATAATTAATAAAATATAAATAGATATAAGTGTTATGACTAACTTTACACCTCCGCAATAAATGCAATTTACTCAAATAATAATTATTAGAAAAAAAATCTTTTACATACACGGACAAATTTAGTATAAACTAACAAAAATCAGAAAGTGAGATGGAACCCAATCTCGGTATATATATTTGAATATATTCCTATGATCTTCCTAACCGATTTTGGCATCTTATGCGGAGAACATCCTGGTTGATCCGCGCCGATCCTTTTTAAATTTTGAACCCTAATAAAATTCTCTACCAAATAATCACCATTTTTTATATTTTAATTTTCAAGCAATATGGAGTTGGATTGGTCTGATCTCCCTAAAGATCTCTTGTTCTCAATCGCGGCGCGAACAGAGCACCTCTTCGAATACATCCGCTTCGGCGCCGTCTGCAAGTCATGGAGATCCGCCATCACAGTCAATCCCCGACCCCTCCATCTTCGGTTCCCATTGCTCTTACTATCTAAAATCACAGGTAACGGACGCGACCACGCCCTCTACAACTCGAACCTCTACAGCCTATTCAAGCGCAAGCTACACTCCATCGAACTCCTCGATATCAACAGATGCATCGGATCCTCATCGGACGGTTGGGTTTGCATGATCGACGTCAACCTCGACCTCTACCTATTCAACCCCTTCTCCAATGCAGTGGTCTTCCTCCCTCCCCTGAGGACCGACTACAGTTGCGATGGCTCTTTTGAGTATGTGTTGAAGGCCGTCTTGTCTGCGAAACCAAAGGACACTAACTGTATCATCGCCTTGCTCTGTGAAACGGACGACTACCACATGGTCTCTTTTTGCAGGCCGGGTGATGCACGGTGGACATTGATAAAGACTTCGTTGGAGTTCGTAACTGATGCCGTCTTCTTCAATGAGAATTTATACGTGGTGAATTCGTATGCCGAGCGAGTAGCGGCCATCGATCTCCACAAGGGACGAGAGATGACGATGGCGGCGGGGCCGGATGGTTTTCTTGATTGGTCGGATAATTTTAGGTATCTTGTAGTAGGCCCATCGGGGCCGTTGTTGGTTGTGAGGCACCTGAAGAACTTGTGCGAGACAAGAGGGTTTGAGTTGTTCAGATTGGATGGTACATTGAAAAAATGGGTGGAGACTAAGAGCTTGGATGAAGGGATGCTGTTCTTGGGGAGGAATACCTCATTTTGGCTCTCTTCTAGCTATCTTAAGGAATGCAAAGGGAATTCCATTTATTTCATGGATTACAACAGGGATTTAGGCATTTTTAATTTGGAGGACGGGAGCTTTGGTTCAATTTGTGGACTTGATGAGAAGCTTTTGTGTTATAATTATGAATGGGTTGTTCCCATTCCATAGAATAAGGAAAATGGGATGGCTTTCTAGTCCAATGTTTTTTTTTCCTTCTTTCTCATATGTTAGTTTGGAAGTTATATTATTGAGATGATGAAATTGTTTCTTTGTTCACGTATCATTTTTCATGTTATGAAATTTTAAATACTCACCCTTGTTCAACCAGCACATTTTAATTCACATGATCACATCTCTCTAAAATGGCTGTTTTATTGGGTTTTTTTTTATGTTGCAAAAATTGCTAAACTGAATACTGAAGGTGTATCTGAAATTTCTTTTCAATGTATATGACTTTCGACCTTGGCTTCAAACCAATGTGATCACATTCCATACAGGGCCCAAGAGAATTGGCAGCTGTTCACATTTCTCTTCGTTTTGCTGAAAATGGTCAACAAGAATTTGAAATGATAATCTTTTAATAGAATTCTCAATATTCATTCAAAAATCATCAAATATTAACTAGACAACTTTACAAGTAAAAACAATGAACATAATGTTGGTTATACATATAATTTTTTATCCAATTTTTTATCTTTTTCTATTTTATGAAGAATCTCTAAAATTTCAAATTTATGTAGAATTTGAAATTGAATGATTGTTATCATTCTTTTCGTTTTAATCATTGTTAAAATAATGACTATTATTCTTCATGTTCCATCTATTTTAGCTGTTACATGATTTATTTGACAATTAATAAATTATCTTTTCCATTCTAGATGTTCAGACAATAATATACTGTCTTTTCCTTTTTTGGCCGTTGGAGAAATCAAGCAAATAATTTGATTTTGGGCCATAATTAAATTTCAATTAAGATTTGGATACAACCATTATGAGGTTGTCTATATCTGTTATTGGCGTTATTTCATTTCCTATCTATAAATTTTCAATATCTTCTTTGATATGAGACAATGAAAAATTATTCTATCTCACATCTCTCCCTCCAACACATAATTTCCAGAATATGTAAATTAATCAAGAACGTAACAGGGGCCATGAGACTCAAAAGGCCTCTGGTATGGTGGAAACTGCCTAACATATAATAATAGAAATAACATCAGAAATTCACACTTGGCATAAATTGATCCTCAGCACACCCACAACGCACTATAGCAGTACCTCTGTTTTGGTTTCAGGGACTTGAGCATATATTACATTGGATTTGAGGGCACGTGGATTCGTAGTCCACTAAAATATTTCTAAATATCAAACACTAAAAAATAGAATGAAATAAAATTGGATAAACCATGTAAATCTTGTTTGCCCTTATTCTCTCTGTTCTTTTTCTATTTTTACCAAGGACACCAAATCCACAACAATGCCTACAGAAAAAACGTATGTCCACCGACCTGAAGGGCCCGTTTGGGGTGTGATATAAGATTATTCGTCCTTGATAGCTATACTGGGATAGATAACAATCCATGTTGAATAGGTAAATGTTTGTTTGGTTGTCTTTTCTGTTATTCTCATTGGGAAATGTAAAATTGATCTTTTTGTTGTTTGGTTCACCTTGAATAAAGTAAGGATAAATGATAGATTAGAGATGGATAAGAGTTTATGACTTTTTAAATGACAATTATACCCCTGCATAAATTATTTGTGTTTGGGAATAAATATGAGAGATGTGTGTGTGATATGATAGATGTGATAGTTTTTAGAATGTGTGCAGAGAGTGTTAGGTAAGATAAATTTTTTTAAATGACAGATAAGGGTATTTTTATCCATTAGTATAGATAAGCCCTGATAAGCAATTCTAACTTTTTCTGAGAATAGTTATCAGTCCTTATCCTAGCTTATCCAGACATAACTATCAAGGTTTATTCTTGTCAAACAAACAGCTGTTTGGGGGCTATTCTATTGTATTCTCCCCTATCCGGCGTTTATTCTTCACCCCAAACGGGGGAAAAGACTGCATGTGTGCATGTGGTCTGGGGGTGAAAATGGTCTGTGTCACTTACCCAACCACTTTTATGTGTCCTATGTTTACGACCACCATTAGGATATGAAAGATAACAATATCTTTGATGAAAAAAACATAAAACTCATAATGGTATAGCTGATATCTTAACATTGTAATCTCTTGTTCTATAAAATCTTCAGAATATAATGTTTTAGCAAGGGTGCATATATCATCAATATAAAATAACTTATAGCCATCTCTAGGATCCAAAGCCAAACTAGAAGTTTAATTATTCCTTATTAAATCGGTCACTTAACTCTTGCAATACACAATCCATCGTGCTATTAAAAATATCCACTCGATAATGATGTTCTTGAGTAATATTATCACGTGGAATCCGAAAATGTCTATCGCTATATAGGACATTCATGTAAGGAACTTTAATTTCATTTTGTTTACAAAATATGATCACATTATAAAGAAAGTTATCTCAACCATTTTCTCTTAATTTTTGAATGAGAATCTTTGTAGTTGACACTAAACTCATACAAAAATTTGAAGAATTAAAAATGAACTTAATATTTTCAAATCTCCAAATCCAACCAACAAAAATAAATTAAATCCACCAACAGAAAATAAACACATCAATTACAAAAAAATAAATAAAATCAAAACTTAGTAGTATTGAAAATATGCTTCATTAAAAAAAAACAAGAAGAAAAATTAAACATACAAAAATTCACGAGAGAGGGTTGGAGAGCCTTTCGACATGTGATTTCCGCTAACGACGATGGCACACAATGGGGGGCATAGGGGATATTAATTTGATGGAAAATGTTAGACTCGGTCACATTCACCAACTATAGGCTTCACATGTTTTCATTTTTGTAAAAATAGTAAATATCATATAATAAAATATATATTTTGATAAAAAATGCATATCGTTCTATTTCGAGTTGAATGAACCCATTGTTAGTGAGTGTATGAAAATATTTAATGTTGTATATACAACATCTAACGAGGTATATGTTTAACTGGATTTTTAACGTTGTATATATGATTGTGTTTTGGATTGAGAAAAAAACTGAGTATAACACTCTAATTTGATATTAGGGTATTTTATTTTAGGGTTATTTAGTTTTCACCCCTCCCAAAACAGGCAAATTATAAAAAAAACTCCTCCAAAACTCAATATTATTTCAAACCCCTTTAAAATGTTATTGGCTTTGTAAAAAATCCAACAATCAACAAAATAAGAATGTTAGGCGAATATTTCATCTCAACATATGTATATGGACTATTTTATTGAGATGGAATATTCTCCTAACATTCTTATTTTGTTGATTGTTGAGTTTTTTACAAAGCCAAATAACACTTTAAAGGGGTTTAAAATAATATTGAGTTTTAGAAGGGTTTTTTTGATAATTTGTCAGTTTTGGGAGGGGTGGAAACTAAATAACCCTAAAATACAACTCTATATGCTATGATAATGTAGTATACACTATCATAGCGTATGAGGTTTTATCATAGTATATGACCCAAATTTTTTTTTATTTTTTCACTATGAAAAAAATACACTAATGTATCTCAATATATACTTCATTTCATATAACAACATACACTTTCAAATGGTGAGTGTATGATTTTTTTAAAAAAAAAAAAAATAGAATAGACTACCATTAGGGCCCCAGGTAAATCTCTGACAAAATCCATTAAGATATGCATATGATTAAGGAAGATGATTTTGGTGATATCTTTATTGTTTACATAATTCTGTTTTTAAATACTGGAATTTAAGGAAAATCGATATGTTAATGAAGAAAGATTTGGTGTATACATCTCTATATCTTGCTGAAATCGTAAGATCTGAATATAGATTTGGGGTATACATTTATGATTTACTTTTTTTGTATGCATATATACCCTTCAATTACAATCTATTTAATTATTTTACTCCATTAATCCATTACAATTATATTATAATTCACGGAAAATTTATAGAACTGATTGGAAACATAGTGGGTGAATATTTTGCTGGAAATCATAGGATTTGAATAAATAGATAGATATAGGTCATTAATCAATTATGGGTGTGTAAGATTAGAATGGGGAAAATGACTAAAAAATTCTTTTAACAGTTTGAAATATTCAAATCAGCCATTTTTTAAAATTATACCTAAAATGTCTCATTTTACAGTTTTTGAAACACAAAAGACTAATCTGCCTTATGTAATTAAATTTATAATATTCCTCTTTATTCCACACTAAAAACCTATTTTTCTTACAAAACAAAAATATCTCTATAAAAATAAATCAGGTTTTGTTATTATATATTATATTGTGTATTTCTTATATATATCTTATATGATATTGATTATCATTTTTCATTGTGTATAATCATATATTGTAATTTAATGTGTGTTCTGCCACAATGCAACAGATAATATTTTAGTATTCTAAATCTTTATTCATATTTTTATTTTTTTGTTATTTACATATTTTTATGATATCATTAGTACATATCCATTTTAAAAAAAAACATCAACATTTAATGGAGTTAATCATAACTCAAATTATATTAATACATATTTCATAAAATCCACATAATCACAAGAATTTACAATAAAAATCGATATACATGAAAATGTGTAAAATATATTAATAAAATTAAGAGGGTAAGATATTTTAACAAATTTAAGAGATATAGAATGTATTAAGGATCTAATTACATAAGGGCATATTAGTCTTTTGTGTTTCTAAAATTATAAAATGAGACTTTTTTAGGTATAATTTAAAAAAATGGCTGATTTGGGTATTTCTAACTTTTGGGTGATTTTTTAGTCATTTTCCCATTAGAATATCTAGATGCTTTTTAAATTAATTTTAATTAATTAGTTAGATAATTTTGTTATATAAAAAAGGGATTTGACCATCAGATTATTTTAATTTATTTGTTGGTGAGTGTTTTTAGGGATTCATTAACATATCATGTTATTTCTCAAATTTAATTTTCACGTCGTATGTCTGTGAAACTAGTACATATGTAGAAAAAAGTATTTAAACTGTTTTAACGTACATCATGCCTTCTTCTTCTTTTTTTTAATTTACTGGGACTTTTTTGAAAAATATGAAATACATTCTTTTATAAGAGATTTGGATTTGGAGTAGTATATGAGGACTTCTGGTTAATTTTACCATGAATGCATGTTATTATTGATTATAAAATGGTTCATCTCTCAATTCAGCTAATGTATTTGTTTGATTTTCCATGTAAGCGTTTGTGGTTTTGTCATTCATTCTATTAATTATAATAGGGTTTTGTTAACTAGTGCCCTCAAGGCACTGGTTCTCACATTTATTGCTACTTTTTTAAGTAACTCACTTTTTAAGTAACTCACATTAATTATGATATGAATATAAAAAAATAAAATTTTTTTAAAAATACCAACAACACCCCTAATAAATTCACCATCTTTTTTTCTTCATCCCTCTCATACCCTACTTTTTCCTCCAATATTTTTTCTTCTTCTCTCCCATATCGGATTTACTCATAAATAATATATAAAAATTGAATTCATACACAAAAAAAATATTGTTCAATTATTTGGTATACATACTTTTTTTTTACATAAATATGACATTTTTCTTGAAAATATCTTATTTATGCTTATAACATTTTTTATTTTTAAACATTGTGTAAGAGAGGGAAAAATTGGGTGTGAGAGGGAAGAAGAAAAAAATGTGGTGAATTTATTAGGGGTGGTGTTGGTATTTGAAAAATTCTTTCATTTTTTTTAAACTACATCATGATTAATTTGTTAAGTTACCTAAAAAGTGAACAATAAATGTGGGTTAACCAGTGCCCTGAGCGCACTCGTTAACCAAAACCATTATAATATATATCCATTTAATTGGGTGAATTTCCATATATATATAAATACCCCGCATAGGAGCAATGTATCTGAAGGACTGATTATCAATCAGAGGCAAGATCTGAGTAAGTAAATTTGACTAAAAATTCATAAATATGAGGACAAAAAATATGATAAGGAATATTGTTAACTACATCAGCTTAGCCAACCTAATTTAAGACTCAGTTCAGTTGACACTACCCCAGTGTAGGTAAATATAATCCCAAGGAATAAACAAGTTGGAAACTATATGGACAATCGATTTATTCAATTACAATGGCATATAATAATACAAAAATTTTTGCTAAATGAAACTTCTACAAGATTCAATAAATTCCACAAAATGAGTATCCTATTACAAAAAATCAACATGTCATAAACTTCTAAACTGGATATTGAAGGCGTATCTAACCTTTCTTTTCGATGTTATGTGACATTTGACCCTGGCTTCAAACCAATGTGATCAGGTTCCATACAGGGCCAAACAGAATCAGCAGCTGCTCACATTTTTCTTTTCTACAGAACATGGGTCAACGAGAATTTGAAATGATAATCTTTTTAATAGAATTATCAATACTCATCCAAGAATCATCAAATATTAACTAGACAACTTTACAAGTTAAAACAATGAACATAATTTCCCAATTCATACAATAAAGAAAGCAAGGGTTTTACAGTGCTATTAATTCAATCCGTGATCAGTCTAGAGTTTCATGTGATTTATTGAGCCACAGAACTGTTGTCCTCATGAAACAGAGGCCATGAGATTCAGGCCTATGTTGAAACTGCATAACATAAAATAGATTGCATCTCAACCAAAAATAATATCAGAAAATTAACACTTGGCATAAAGTGATACTTTGAACACTCACAAGGCACTATAACAGTTACTTCTGTTTTGGTTTCAGCTTTTCAGGGATTGAAAAATGTTAGATTCAGTCATTTTTACCGATTAAAACTCAAACCACACATGTTTTTATTTTTATAAAAATAGTAAACATCATCTAATGAAGTATATGCTTTAATAAAAAATGTATATCGATTCATTTCAAGTTGAATAAATCTATTTTTAATAAGTGTAAGGAAAAATTTAAGAAAATATATATATCGTCCAACGAGGTATATGTTTCACTAAATTTGTAACGAGGTATATAAGGCTGTATTTTGATCGGTAAAAAAAACAGAGTGCAACAGCGCTCGGCTTCAAGGATTACATTGGATTTGAGGGCCCATGGATTCGAAGTCCATTAAAATGTTGCTAAAATATCAAACACAATATCATACTGTCAGTATTTAGAGGACCCCGATTTGATTACACCAAAAAAAAGAAAAGAAAAAGAGGACCCCAATGGACCCCAATTTGGAGGAGATGATTTCAGGCACACACAGTTCATTCTATTGCATTACATATAAAAGCATGAATGAAACTAAAGATAATTTCAGGCATACATAGTTCATTCTATTGCATTACAAACCGTCCAACAAAAAATAGAAGCCTGACTACACATGAGACTACAAAAAAAAAAGAATGAAATAAAATCGGATAAACCATGTAAATCTTGTTTTCCCTTATTTGATTTATTTTTTAATCTTTACCAAGGATACCAAATCCACAACAAGGCCAACAGAAACAATGTCCACCAACCTGAAAAGACTGCATGTTCATATGGTCTAGATCTGGGGGTGAAAGTGGTCTCTGTGTCACTGACTCAACTATTCATGCTCACGGCCACATCAAAGATATAGAAAAACCAGAATATGAGCTAAAGATAATGTCAGGCATACTTCATTCTTTTGCATCAAGAACGCTCCAACTAAAAGTAGAAACCCAAGTATGGGTGACAGAATGCAAAAAATACAAGGCAACTCATTAGATCTTTAAACAACTGATTGTTTTTTTTTTTTTCTCACAGCCAATTGTTCGCTGTGCTTTTTTGCAAATCTAATAGCAGAAAATTGAACTTTCAATATTTTTTTTGTCTACGTGTCAATGATTATCGATGCTCGAATGTGAAGCATGCCATTGATGAAGTAAAGGCTGTTCTCTTCTATGAATGTAGACCATGGAGTAGAAAACAAGTATCTCCATGTTTCACGACTCGGAAAGATAATTTTCCCATTGGTAATGTCTACAAATAGCTTGTCAGGATTTCTTCTCATCGCATAACGGAATGACACCGATATCTTGTCTGTGCTATTCAAACACAACCAGACTCCAAATTTCTGCTGGTTTTGTACAGGAGCTGCCATGAGATAAAACATATGCCCACCAATGGGAAACAACTGTGTCCTTGTTACTCCAGATTCTGCAAATAGACTAGCACATTCTGCTCTCAAAATGTTAAAATAAACAACCGAATGTGGTTTAGGTTTCTCCAACTCTAAAACTTTTACAGGTCGCTCAATGAAAAGCTTGTTTGTAAACTCCTTTGAGATGAGTGCATGCTTTCCCTGCAAGGTCTCAACATTGAAAAGAAGTGCGTCAATTATCCTCTCTGAAAGTGCAGCCCTGTCGATGTCCTCGGATTCAAGAAATTTCCTCAGATACATACAAGATAAATATGGTAATGGAACAAAATGAGTAACTAATGAACTCAGAGCCTCTTGGCATTCCTGCACTTTCGGATAGTGATAACGAGCCCAATGAATAATTGCATCACAGACCTCATCCTCTGTTGTTGGCAGGATATCATCACTACTCAATATGAACTCCAGTCCTGCAATGCTTAGATTCACAATTTTACTTTGGGATTTTTCCTTATCCCTAAAATGAGCCACAAAATGTTTCTTAGAAGCATCGACCAGTAATTGGACCTCTGTATTCATTGAAACGCTTGTCGGAAGCTCCAAATAAAGTAGCACAATTTCTTGTGTCATTGGAAGTTCCAGCAATAACTCCACACAATAATTCAAGCACTGAATGACCTCATATTTGTTTGCAAGAACCAAGAAACAAATGATGATCAGAGGTATCCATGGAAGAGAGCTTTCCATTGTACATGAAACGCAGAAGCTCCTTTAGTGGTGCTGCCTCAGATGCTTTTATCTTCATAGTAGTCTCAAATTTGTTATCTGAATTTCACATGCCATTGGAGAAGAGCTTATAGAAAAAGGGGCTCTTCACAGCTAAGATAGCAGAATTAACATGCACATATTCAACCCTCGCTTCCACCTTGTCTTCATCTTCTTCATGAATTTGTTCAATGGTCCTCTTTTTAGGTTTGTTGGTAGTGGAGGCGTTGATCTCCTTGTCCACCAGTGGCTCATCTAAAATCTCAATTCGGAGTTTACGATCGGAGAAATGGGGATTGTTGAAGGCAAACTCAAAAGAGATCTCATTGTTTTGTTTTATATCCATGATGAATTGTTATTAGTACTTTGGATCTTCTAAGACTGGAAGGATGGATAACAAATGCATTATGATGAATGCAATAATAAAAGGGTTGGTGAAATCTGGAACCAAAAAGAAGAAGAATAAAAGAAAGAAAGAAATTGAACCCAAGAATTCAAATAGAGCCCAGAGAGAGTACCTTTTAATTGGATATGGACCAGTGCGTGTTGATCACCCAAAACAGAGCATTTTCTGTGAGAATATTAGGCGTCAGCCATTTCATATCATGTCAAAAATTGTGTAAGTTTCGCCTCTGTTCTGCATTACATGATGCAAATGAATGAGACCATATCAATATTCATTCAAACACAACATCAATATTGTCAAACTGTTTCAAGGATTTGAACCCAAAGGGCCTAAGCTAAGAACTCACCTTTATATGAAGTAAAGTGTCACAAATTTTAATTGATAAGACATGCAAATGTTATCAATAATGAAAAATGGTCTGGAGACCATGTCCATTTTTTGTTGGCAATCGATACATTGAAATGCATAAATCAATCGCACAAACTCTTGGACATAGAATATCCATCGCATACCTTCTTCTTGCTGACTGTTTTTCACTTCTTTGATGAACCGATGATGCTTCTTCACAAACGGCACTGCAAATGAAAACCTGATATTGAACTAATTTTGAAGAGCGAATTCGAATGGGTGTTTGTTTACGTAACACGAGAGAGCATTCATTTGTACTTTTTCTCTCTCTTCTGAAAGGGTTTGGGTGGACTTTTAAATTGGTTCACCAAATCAAGGGTGCATATTATATGTTTGCTTTCATTAGAAGATGCATAAATTGATCCTAAAGACAGCATTCATTCGTAATCGTATGTTTTTTCCTCTCTTGAGAAAGGATTTGGGTGGACTTTAAATGGGTTCACCAAATCAAGGTTGCATCTTGTAATCATTAACTCTGTTTGAATACAGAATAAGACTTATTCTGAAGTATGAATTATTATAGCAGTATAAGTGAGTATAATAGTGAAAAAAGTGATTTTGTGTTTCGTTCTGTTTTAAATTATTTTCGTTAAGAAACATAATAATAATTTTTTTTTTTGTTTGAATAAACTATGAATAAAGTATAGATAAATATTTATAAAAGGTAAAAAATAATAATAGTTGATTTGACAGCAGTAATAAAAATTTTTATAGATGAGATCATTAAAAATAAATAATTTTTTTCAAATTTTTAAAAATCTATCATTATCGTGTATATATATATATATCGACCGCGATGAGGTGCGGCGGCCGCACCGTGCGGCAGCCGTCTGATCGCGGGTCCATCGCATCCAACGGTCGACGTGAATCGCACCCGACCGTCCGATGCGATGGACCCATGATCGACGGCCCGTGGTCGACGCCGCACGGTGCGGCCGCCGCACCTAATCGGTGCTCATATATATATATATATATATATATATATATATATATATATATATATATATATGGGACGTGATTAGGTGCGGTCGTGTGACCGTGCACCCCGTCTTGCGCGCCCCACACGTCGACCGTGCGATCGATGTTCTCGCGATCGAACGGTCCGTGTTTAAAACACGTCGACCGTGCAATCATCGAGAACATCGATCGCACGGTCGATGTGTGGGGCGCACGATGGGGTGCACGGTCGCACGACTGCACCCCATCGCCTCCGATATATATATATACACGCTCGCGATTAGGTGCGGCGAACGGCAGGTGCGGCCGCGACGTGGGCCGTCAGATCGTGGGTCCATCGCATCCAACGGTCGACGTGAATCACACCCGACCGTCCGATGCGATGGACCTGTGATCGATGGCCCGTGATCATTACCGCACCCGCCGTTTGTCGCACATAATCGTGTCCCATATATATTTATCAATATATATATATATTTATCAAAACACAAACTGTTCTTTTAAAATTACAACAATTTACGTTCATAAAAAAATAAATCACCCGTCCATCCGTCAATACACACACCACAGCCCCTCCCCCATAGTCATCTCTCGTCCTTGGTGGAGATCGATGGCTGCAATTCGCCCTCTCAGGTAATCCACCACATATAAATTCTTATTGAAGAAGATGGCATCAAATCTATACCCCCAATGAAGTCTTGAACATCGTCCACCGCGCATCCCCCGGCCTGCAATACACCACACCACAGCCCTGCTTGTAGAGTAAGACGACGATACAATTAGGGTCCGTTGGTTCCGCAGACAAGACGGCCTTCCTCACATAAGGAAGACGGAAGAGCTCGGAAATGGGGTCCGACGAGAGGGGAGGGAGGAGGACCACTGCATTGGAGAAAGGGTTGAATAGGTAGACGTTGCGGTCCTTGCGGAGCATGCAAACCCATCCGTTCGAAGAGGATCCGAGGCATCCGTCGCTGATGGAGGGGAGTTTGATGCGGTGTAGCTTGCGCTCAAATGGGCTGTAGAGAAAGTCGTTGCGTCTGTTGCCGAAGAAAAGCAGAGGGAACCGAAGATGGAGGGGTCGGGGGTTGACTGTGATGGCGGATCTCCATGACTTGCAGACGGCGCCGAAGCGGATGTAATCGGATAGATGTTCCGTTCGCTTCGAAATAGAGACCAATAGATCGTTTGGAAGATCACTTTGTAAGAACAAAGATTGCATCACTGAATATAAAAAAATAAAAATAATAATAATAATAATAGAAAAACAGAGTTTGATCAGCCTAATGACATGGATAGTATATCACTAAACCATAAACTTGCCGACGATTAGGTGCGGTGTGCGGTCGGTGCGGTGTGCGACGTGGGCCGTCCGATCGTGGGTGCATCGCATCCAACGGTCGACGTGAATCACATCCGACCGTCCGATGCGATAGATCCGTGATCGACGGCCCGTGATCGCGCACCGCACCGACCGCACACCGCACGTAATCGTAACTCCCATAAAACTTATACATAAAAAACCTATTACTTACATAAAAGAGAGTCGCATCTAGTTTTACTTCTTTTATGGATTGGGAACAACCCATAGCCCCTGTTTAGAACGGGAATATATTTTATTCTTGGGTATACATTTATCCAAGCATAAGTGAGTATAAATAAGAATAAAGTGATCTTGAGTTTGGTTGTGTTTTGAATTATTCTCGTATAAACGTAAGAATAAATGGTTTGTTGTTTGAATAAAATGTGAATAAAGTATGGATAAAGATTTATAAAAGGTGAAAAAATAATGATAGTTGATTTAACAGATGATTTATAAGAGGTGATGACAGATGATTTGATAGTGGATACATATTCTTTGAGTGGAATAACCTATGATAAGTTTAATTTCAAGGGTTGATTGAAATCCATATACCACTTTATACCAGTTTATTTTGACAAACTTTATTAAGGGTTATCCAAAGCAAACAAACATCATTTATCCCTTATCCGAGGTTATCCGGAATCTTATTCCCAAAACAAACAGGGCTGGCTAGATTGACAAAGGGATAAGTGATTATTATTACTATTTTGGGTTTTTTATTTTTAAGTCCCCACAAACTATCATATTTGGTGATCGATCACTCACTTCTTCGTATTTGAGTTTTAGTCCCCAGATTTAATGAATAATTCATTTTTAGTCCCTTATAGGGACCTATCCATAAATTATTTAATTTTCTTTTTAGTCCTTATCAGTGACTAAAAAGGAATTATCCTTTAAATCTGGAGATTAAAACCCACATACGAAAAAGTAAGGGATCAATAATTAAATATGATGGTTTGTGGGGACTTAAAAATAAAAAATCCTATTTTTTTACAATTACTAATTTACCATTTAATTAATTTTTTAAATATCTAAAAAAATGCCACTGAATTAACTTTGGATATGTTGTGAGTATTAACTAATACCACCTTACACAACAATTAACTAAAATGTGAAAATATGATAATGATTTAATTAGAAGGGTGGAATATCTGCATAAGGGGTGGGGTGAATAACTTGGGGGGTGAATTTTAAACGACTTTAAATTTGATCCAGCCCATCACATCCCATTCAAATGAAATGATGTTCCATCGTCTGAATCCTGATTCCCCTCCCCAATCGCATCCCTAGAAACGAAACCCTAACCCCAATCCAATCTGCGTTGGACGGAATGCGGGGGGGGGGGGGGACCGTAGTGGGGGAATCATTGTTTTGAGGCGTTGGGGAACGCAAGATAAATGGGTGGAAAACCGGATACACAAGGGGTGTGTGGGTTCTTAACGCAGCGACGCAATTGTGTCCGCGTCCGCCACCACCAACGTGGGTGGGACGTGGATCCAAAGGGTACCATATAATTTAGTCTTGAACACTGTCCACCGCGCATCGCCTGGCCTGCAATAGTACACTACGGCCGTTGGTTCTGTAGACCAGACGGCCTTGTGCACGAAATTATCCCGCAGGAGCACCCCCGGTAGGTCGAGTCGGAACACAGGATAGCCATTATTGTGATAATATATGGGCTCAGTCGGTCCTGAAGGGAGGGAGGGGGACCACTGCAATAGTATAAAAATAAATATGTTATTTGGAGTGGTATAAAATTAAATAGCATGTTTTTAGATGGTATACATGCAAAAAAAAAACCCATTTTCAAATTGTTCTATCAAATGATAGAGTTCTGCTACACAGGCCCCACTATTTAAACATCGTTCACAAGTCCCATGAGGTGTCATTATCTCATTGGTTGCTTGTTTGAATTTAAAAAACTGTTAAGAAGACAAAATACAATATTACCCTCATTTAAAACCCACGATTTTCTCCCTTGTTAAATCCATCTCCACCTTTTTCTAAAAATATATCAACATATTCAATTAATTTCAAGAAACCTTTTTTTTTATAACCAATAAAAAAAAAAGAAAACATTAATTACATTTATGAAAACAGAACCGAAATTCAAATCCTCTAGGATTTCTTAAAAAGAAACTGAAAAATGAAATCATTCAGAAAACTCATTTCATCAAAAACACCAAAAAAGACCAAATTTTTGTTTGCGGTCTTTCATTCAACCAGAAAACGATGGGGATAAGGAATAATCAACATTTTTTTTAAAACACTGATAATTTGTAATTTTTCAATTCCAATCATCAAAGAAAGTATTTGTGATTGATGCAATTTTTTTCAATAAATGCATAAATGAAACACAAATCATAATATAAAATTGGTGTTCGGAATAACATTCAGTTACATTTATAAAATGTAACTTAATTTTAACAATAAATTGCATTAGAAGTTGGTTATATTTGTAAATGTAACCGACTTCGTTTATATAAAGCAATTAAAAGTTAATTATATTCTACAATGTAACTGACTTTCAGATATAATTGTTAACTAATTTAAAGATCAAATGTCCAAGATATAAGGCTGTCAGATTTAACATTTAGTACCAAATTCAATAAAAAAATTGTAACAAATGTAAAGCAAACAAAAAATAAAAGGCCGCACCTGAATTGATAAACATTGGAAACGACATTCAATCATTCAATTATGATTTCCGATCTGATCAGAGGCTGAAAAGTGTTCCGAAAAATAAATCAATGCTTGAAAAACCTCAAAAACAACTTTTGGATCTGGTTTTTATGTGAAAAAAATGTTTTAAAGAGTTATCGAATTTAACATTTAGCATCAAATTCAATAATAAAAAATTATAACCAATGCAAAATAAAGAATGTGTACAAATTTTATTTTAGGTGGAGAAGAAAAAGAAGCCGGATAGACAGACATATCATGTTTTTTTTTCATCTTATAAAGTAAAAGGAAGAAAACTATTAATTATCAAAAATCATAAGATTTGATCCTCCAAACAAATTCACAAAATCATGACACATTAACCAATTCCTTGATTATAGAAAATAATTATTGAAAAAGACAGAAATGGTAATATAGGTTTTAACACTTGTGCCACCTCATGGGGCTTATATGGGGCTTATAAAAATGGGGCATGCAGATCATTATTATAAAAGATAATGTGTAGTCTTTTTTTTTCAGCTTTAATTTTAGTCCAAACATGTTTGATTTTTAAAAAAGTAATAATATATCTTATCTGATAATGAAATCATGAAGTGGCAGTGAAATGGATTTTTTATTTGTCATCTTTAAAAGCTTACCGAGTTACCAAAGGAGATCAGTGAAATAGGGAACCCCCCCCCCCACCCCCCCCCCCCCCCCATTTCACTGGGGACGTGGGATCAAATAGTCTCTGGGCCCTTGTTGGCTCATGTCTATCTAAATTTGAATATTGTGCAACATATCAGATTCCATAACTAGATAACCTCTCACGAGTTGCATCAGGCAAAAGAAAAAAAGATTAGAAGTAGTCTTTTTATTAGAACACAGTTCATCTAAATTTTTATTTTTTTTTTAATCATATAACTCATCTAATAAGATATACACATATAAAACTGAATATATACTATAATAAATTGAATTATATCATTCATAGAAAATATAAAAATAAACTAATGAGATATATAAGACTATAAGCAGACTGTGAATAATAACATTCAAAGCTGATCTGGCCGGGCCCAACAACCCACTAGCTTGCAACAACTAGTTGTAGTGCATGACTCAACCAAGAAGGGTAAGCATGAGCTTGATTCATGGGTGGAACCGGGATTTAGACAAAGGGGTGTCAAGGCCTCAAGAGAACAAAAATACTTATAAAACAATAAATATAGAAATGTATGATAGTTTAATATAAAATTAAGATGGTTGGATAATAATTAACAGAAAAAACTTTATTTTCGGGTCTGTTTGGAAACACAGATTGAAAAGTAGCTTTTGGAATAAAGCTGCTTTTTAAGATGATTTTTTAGACCTTGATTTTTTTAGAATGTTTTTTTTTTTAATTCATGAATCAATATTTGAAAGAAATTTAATGTTTGGTAGAAAAAATTGTTATTCAATTCAAAAAATCGATTCTGACAAAAAATCGTTGTTTTCGAGTTTTTTAAAACACAAATTTCGAGAGAAAAATTAAAAGGAATCCAGCTTTTGATTCTGCTGGAATCCGTCCCGTTTGGCTGCACGATTTTTGGATTTCAGCTTTTCAAAAAGTAGAATCTGTTTTAATCGTGCAACTAAACGGACCCTTCATCAATAAGCTGCATAAGTACTGAAAGAGGGTTGAACCAAACAGCCCCATGAGTCTTCTAATGGATGACTGAACTAGAAAATTATTTTTTACATTGTTTCTTTTTTGAATTAAAGTTATTCCAGATTATTCTACCCAAATAATATGTGGGTCCACTGTTAAATCAACTGTCATCATCTCTTATAAATCACATGTCAAATCAACTATCATCGTTTTTTCACCTTCCATAAATCTTTATCCACACTTTATTCACATTTTATCCAAATAACAAAAACTTTATTATTACGTTTTTCAATGAGAATAATTCAAAACACAATCAAACACAAAATCATTTTATCTTTATTTATACTCACTTATGCCAGAGCAATTGTATATCTAATAATAAAACATATCATGTATCCAAACAGGAGTTAGGGTGTGTTTGATTGCGCGATTGAAAACTGATTCTGCGGGAATCTATGTTTTAAAATTGATTTTACAGGAAACTCACTCCCCACATCTTTTGAAAATCACAGTTCTTAAACATTGTTTGTCCAAAATCTATCTATAGAGCTGATACAATAAAACTATTTGATTGCACGATTACAGAAACAATTTCTTATAAATACAAAAGCTACTCAATCGTACAACCAAAACACTGCCTAAGGATTTCACAAACAAGCAATTCATTGGGCAATTTTATGAATGGCTACATGTTAAAGTGGTAAAATTGGATCTGTTTTTCCTGTCTTTCTGGGTACAATCACACATTCAAATCCTAATACATCCCAAACTAAAGTGAAATAAAACCCTCCAATGCACCAAGAATAATGAGAAGCAGAGGAAGGAGGGGGGTTTTCTCTGGACATATAATTTCTTCTAATTGAAGTTCTTCTCTCAAGCATGGCATTCTTCTTTATTAGTAAAGACTAAAGATAATCTCTCTAATTCAGTTCAACAAAACCAAGCTTGCTACAGAACAGAAACATGAGCATAAATTTATACAAGCTCTCTTGAAGGAAAAAGTCACTGAGCACAAAAAAAAATAAAAAATAAATAAACACTGGAGACCAATAAACAACTCTGTTACTTCTCAGATAGCATTGCGCGATTCATCTACTCAAGAAGCATCTGGTCAAAATGCCATGTTCCTGAAAAAGAAAAGTTTAAAATGGTGAATAAATGTCATTTCATGACCAAGCACAATTTGAGGCATGAATGGGGAGATTGATATATATATATGAATCTCACCATGTCCTTTCCCAACCCTTCTTAATTGTGCAACGTATTCTGAAATCTTCTTAATGGCCTCTACCTGGAATAGCAGCAATGCAGAAACTCAATTTAGAACTGGTACACACACAGCCAAACCATAGAAAGGACACTTTAACACTAAACCTACCCTACATGATAAACACAGATCACGCAAGAATATTGATGATATGACATGGCATATGTTAGAAACAGTCATATAGTTAGTGTACATAACATATTCGACAATGATTGTATTCGGTACAGTACTAAAGCAAGCGTACAATTCATAAATAATACTATTTTTTAGATGTATTCTGATCATTAGTACAAGAAATACACACAACAAACTTCTATGTTGGGTGTGCATGCAACGATGAATTTTAAAAAAAAATTAAGAAGAATGTGGTAAATCATCGAAATCTAAATAAATTCCTAGATCCTAAGCCCCTGTTTGGTTTGAGAATAGGACCCGGAATAAGTGAGAATTAGTCCGAATAGCGTCAACATGGGTGTTTGGAAGGATGGAATAAATGTGAATCCGAATGTCAGAATTAACAGGTATAAAATGGTATATGGATTGCTGCAAACTCCTGGAATTAAGTTATTCCAGGTTATTCAACCCCAACAATAAGTGAGACAACGGTCAAATCAATTGTCATCATATCTTATAAATCAACTGTCAAATCAATTGTCATCATATCTTATAAATCAACTGTCAAATCAATTGTCATCATTTTTTCACATTTATAAATCTTTATCTACACCTTATTCACATTCTATCCAAACAATAAAAAATTATTATTACGTTTATCAATGAGAATAATTTAAAACGCAACCAAACAAAATATTATTTTATCCTTATTTATACTAAAATAGTCATAAACCTCATAACAACTTAATTCTCTATCCAAATGGGGGCTAAAGATGCTAAACATACAATTCGATGAACAACAGTTTGTTTGACCACTAGGTATAGGAGATATCAAATCGCTGAACCTTTCAGAAAAAAAATGTAGTAGTTTGTGACTATAGCTGGAAAACAATTTGATACATGAACCTTCATGTTAATATTGAATGAAATGATATCTATGTACATCTGACAGCCATAAGCACCTTCAAATAGGGGTATGATCAATTAGATATATACGCAGAGTTCACATCTTAGGCTGTCAATACACATCTTTCTCAACAAGGATGTGCCATAAGCAGCTTTTATCCATTTATAATTTATTGCATGCATCCAAAAAGCATATATCACTGATATAGCCAAAAAAAAATTGACATCACCTGCTCCCCCAAGAACTCTCTCTCAATAAATTCTGCCATTTCGACATCAGCACATCTTCTGGCCACCTATTCAAACAAAAGTCAAAGCAGCTGAATGAAAAAACTTGTGAGTTAGATATCAAATACAGATGTAAGGAAGTTTGCTTACAGCATGAAGATTCAGAAGCTTCTCATTCACCAACTTCTCAAGTGACAAAGCAAGCTCCATCGCTGGATTAAACAAGTGATAGATTAGAGCATCAATCCTCTACTTCTCTACCATACATATTAAAATAAGCCAAGGGAGAATTGATTATATATTCCAAATAATCATTTCACAGCTTACTTTATGTCATATCACTTATCAAGAATGATATATTGAGCCAATAAAAAAAATATTGACTGGGTGGTTTCAAGGATATTTAGTTCACCACTCAAGTGATACATGCACATGCACGGACGCACCAGCATACACATGATGCCGCATTCTATATGGAGGGGCGAAAAACCACTCATGTGATTAATAACTAACAGGGAAAGTTAAATCAGAAGGAAATTTTGAATAAAACTATACCATGAAGAGCATCTCCCTTCTCATCGTTATCAAACTCACTCAGGGGCATCAGAATTGATTGCAACTTCACCCTTCCTCCACGCTCGTTCTAATAGTCAGAGTAAAATAGAGAATTAACAAACAAGGTTCTCTCTCTCAAATATAAAAAATTAGAGATACAACACATTTATGTAATAGGGTATGAAAATCCAGAAGAAAACCTGGTATTTCATCAGTTTCTCTGCATGTTCACGCTCTTCATCACTTGATTCTTTGAAAAATCTGATAATGAAACCAGAATTCATTTAAATATATATAAAGAAGGGATATAAAAGAAAAACAAAAATAGCGATGTAAATTAGTTTGGCATACTTGGCTAGGCCTTTGAGCGCAACATTATCCCTGTCGAAGTAGGCGAACAAAGCATGATAGACGTATGACACATTGTATTCTACACTGCACTCAAAAGAGGATCCACATGTTAGATATCCAATTAAAATAGTGAGGCATTAGAAGACATCAAGAGAAGACTTTCTTCTCTTTTTTCCCTGATGGAAAGGTAGACTAACAACCACCACTCATTCAAATTGGAAGAACCAGGAAATTATTATGCAAGAACCAAAAATAAATAAATAAAATAACCTCACACATCACCCGGGCAGTAGTAGAGAGCACTACGACCCGAGTCAGGTACCACTCCACCAACACTCCTCTATAACCAGGACGCCATTTACAAACTCAATCCTCGACAGTTCCGCAATGGAAGACACCCATTCCACGATGAAATTTTAGATGTTCTCCCAAATTCCCTGGAAAAATAAGAGAAGCCCCTTGGCAGATTGCTTGATTTCTAGCTAGCCAGGTCTTACTCCTGTCCCCCCATCGATTTGTCCCCCCCCCCCCCCTCAACAATCAAGGTTAGCCAGGCTCCCGTTGAACATTGGCACATTATTGGTCAAAAGAACACTTTCTTTTTAAAAATAAATAAGATTGGAGATTCATATTAAGATATGCCGCCCCTCGAACTATATAAATCAAATATCAAGAGATAAAAAGATATCACATATGGAGAATGTCATCAATCAGTGGCGGCTCCATGAATTTTCATAGATGGGGTCATTAAAAAAATAAATTTTACAAATTTTTAAAAAAATCTATTCTTATCATATCATATATTTATAAAAAAACATAAATTTTTTTTTAGAAAATAGAACAACAACTTACACTAATAAAAAATAAACCATAAAAGAAAAAGATCAAGGATTTCTAATATATAAACTTTTACAATTGTTCTCGACGGGATTTTATATTTTGAAATCGTTGCATGATAATTTCATTATCAACATTATCGAATATGTCCTTTTTAACGAATGTGATCAAACAATCATTCATCCATTGATCCCACATTCTGTTATGCAATCAACTCCCACAACAAAAATATCACTTCCCAGTTCTCACTTGAAAATTAGTGTCAGACCTGAATATATAACAACATAAAAAAAATACTACATCATTTTCAATGTTGTATTCCAACCATCAATGTTGTATTCCAACTAATTACCATATTCGGTATGAGAAAATTCTTGTTCTATTGTTGATTTTCTTTTTAAAAATTTATCCATTGAACAAATGGCACAATCTATAAAATAAATATTTTATAAATATAAATACATAAAAAAATTAAAAAACTAATCAACTAAAGACCTACCCCACCTGCCCAAAACACTCTCCAGACCCCCCCAACCTCAAGCATATATTAAATTGCATTTGGATACACAGACAGGTGAAGGAGCTTTATGTTGAGGGGTTTTGTTCATTATTTATACACGATTATACAATAATGGGAGAGATTCGGATTATGAAGCAGATAGGAAAAGAAATATGTAATAAATGCAAAGATTTAAGGGAAAATGACTAAAAAAAGTCTCCTAAAAGTTATAAATAACCAAATCAGCCACTTTTTAAAAAATTATACATAAAAAAGTCTCATTTTGAAAATACAAAAGATTAATCTACCATTATGCAATTAAATCCTTAACACATTCCATATCTTATAACTTTGTTAAAATATTTCACCCTCTTAATTTTATTAATTAATATATTTCATACATTTTCATGTAAATCAATTTTTTTTATTGTAAATTCTTTGTGATTAGGTGGATTTTGTGAAATATGTACCAATATAATTTGAGTTTTTATATGATGAACTCCATTAAATATTGATGTTTTTTGTTAAAAATGGATATGTACTAATGATACCATAAAAATATGTAAATAGCTAAAAAAAAATGTAAATAAAGATTTAGAATGCTAAAATATCATCTGTTGCATTGGAGCACAACACAGATTTAAATTACATATTAAGATTATACACAATGATAAATGATAAACAATATCATATAAGATATATATAAGAAACACACAGTATGATATATAATAACAAAACCTCATGATTGATTTTCATCATGTATAGAGATATTGTTGTTTTGTAGGAAAATAGGTTTTTAGTGTGAAATAAAGAGGGATATTAACCTAAGATTTAATTATATAAGAGCAGATTAGTCTTTTGAGTTTCCAAAACTGTGAAATGAGACTTTTTTAGATATATAATTTTAAGAAATGGTTGATTTTGGTATTTTCCCAAGATTTAAAGTCTATCACAAAAAAGAAAAAGAAAACAAAGTTGGAAATCTTTAAAGAAAAAAAAAACAGATCTTTTCAGACAAATAGTAATATGAAGGAGAAAAAATAACATATTCAAACAAAACATTCCCATAAAACCATACCATCCACAAACACCACATCTGCCCATCTCCGAAACAAAAACAAACACACAAACACTTCATTCATATGAACAGATGACCAAATACCGAGAACTAAAACCAACACCAACCAAGATAAGAAATTTTGCCACCTCAAAGTGCTATCCACGACCCAAAACACCCCCCACGTCAAAGCAACAGCAGATCACATATCTAAATCGATACCCACATAAAAACTCCCCCTAAAAACCACAAATCAAAGACACCCACATAAAAACCCTCCCTAAAAACCACAAATCAATGATACCCACATAAAAACTCCCCCTAAAAATCACAAATCAAGGACACCCCCCCTCAAAAAACATCCACAAAGAAACATATATAGAGGGAAAAACACAAACTTGATCTGCTCGTTAATGGCGGCCTCGCTGTCATCCGCGTACTTCTGCCTGGCGAGCGACCCGTTGGGCCCCATCGACACGAGGTCGAGCTCCTTCTTCACCTCCTCGAACGGATCGAACACCACCACCCCAGTCAACGCCTTTCCCTTCCCCGCCGCCGCAACAACCACTTCCCCTCCCATCCGCCGCCGTTGCGGGGGTCGGAGAGAGGCCGGAGAGAATGAAGGGAAGAGTGGGGTGAGGGACCCATCCGAGGAAGGGACGGAGGAGAGGGTGAAAGCAGGGGAGGCTCTGAGAAGCATAGTTTCCAAAACAGAGGGAGAAAGATTGGGTTTTTTTTTGGAGGAGGTGGAGATTGATGAAGGGGAATATGAAGGGGAGGGTTGGGGAGTAGAGGACACGTGGACGGTGGGAATTAAATGATGGTGGAGGTGCGTGTGGAGGACTCGTGGAGTTTATGTGGAGATTGGTGTGACCTTGATTGGATTTTTGTTCTGTCGTGGAGGGAGGGGAAGAGTCTGGATATGCTCATTTGTCGATACTGATACATTGGATTTTTTTGGAAATATTTGAATAAAGGGGACGCACTCAAGCTCGTCCCCACCCTCCAGTTACTTTTTCTGGGGGCACTGGGGACAATAGAGAGCAGAGAAGATGATGCAATACATGACATGGACGGTGGAGATAACAGGCGAAGTAAATTTTTATAAAGAATGCAAGCATTATAAGATTTTGTGAATTGCATCTTTGCATGCACACTCCAACACTGTTAGCGAATTGCATGAATTGATCCGATAAAAGACATAAATATCTGATCTAAAAGATCTCATAATCAAAATGATTGAGTTTGGGTCCACACTGATCTAATTCTATAGACTCAATTGACTCGACTCAAATACTATGTGATTTTTTTATTTGTCATGATCCAACCTAACGTTTATAATTAAATATTGAATAATCATTTAAAATTTTAAACATTTGAGATATTTTTACAACATTGTAACTTCACGTAAAAACATAATAATTTAAATCGTATTTCAAATGTTCCCTTGTAAAACATTTAAAAATCAAAATAGTGAAAAATCATTTATAATATACTATACTCTATTAAAAAAATGAAACTATTGTAGGTCCTTAAGAGTTCATCGACCTCTCTTTGTTTGACCTAGACCTATTAATAGGTCGACCTAACCCGACCTAGGACCTGATAATAGGTCGACCTGACCCAATCCGAGACTTAATATGGATCCAACCCGAAGAACCTGATAATTAACCGGATCAGATCTGGGTCCACTCTGACCTAACTCAGACCGACTCGTTGACAGATCTACACCCCCCCCCTCTCTCTTTTTCTACTATATATTGCATGCCCACTCCCACCCCACCCCACAGACACACCGTCTCTCTCTCTCTCTCTCTCTCTCTCTCTTTCACTCTTTCTCCTCTAACCCCCAGGCATCCTTCATCTAATGCCCTTCTCTACCCTACTTTCTCTCTCATCTCCCTCTCTAATCAATTTTTTTGGGTGTTGAGAACAAAGATTTAGATGATAGAGATAAATATTTCTTTGATTAAATACTCTTAAAATTATCAAAATATCATATTGAAACTTTAATTTTCTTCAAAAGGGTTTAAATTAAAAATGAATGTCTCTTTTAAGGTTTTTTTAAAAAAAACTTAAAATATAAAGACATTCGTGTATAACTTCAATTATTTTGATAGTTATCGCTTAAAATAAAGTTTCAACGTAAATATATCGAATGAATTAGATTTTTTTAGAGATATTATGCAAATAAACTTTTTTTTTATAGGATTCTCCAACGATGACATATATTGGATGTTTCACATTATATATATATATATATATATATATATATATATACACACATGTGAGTGACATTTGCATGTCGACCTCTGGAAAAAAAATATCTATGTGGCATTATACCCTGTTTAAAAAGTAATTGCACATTACCCCTATAAATTTGATCGTTGTGCATGTATACCTCTGAATTAGGTTATGTCAAATAAAAGTGAAATATTTCGTTAAAGGTGTTAAATATAACTTGAATAGACTGATATGCTCTTATGATCATTGGGACATTTAAATTTAAAAAATTTGCATATATACCCTTAGAAAAACATCTATTTTGCATTAAAACCTGCTTAAAAAGATGATTGCACGTATATGCTTAGAAAATTTGATCGTTGTACACGTATACTCCTAAGTTAATTTTTATCAAACAAAAGTAGAATATCCTTTTAACGGTGTTAAATATAATTTTTTTACAGTTTAAAAGACAGACTACAAATATTTTGTAGAATAGTAAACATCATCTAACGAGGTAAATGCTTTGATGAATAGTGTGTATCACTCCATTTTGAATTTAATAGACCTATTTTTAATAAATGTAAAAAATAATTAATAAGCTACATATCTCATCTAACGATACATATATTTCATTAAATTTCTACTATATATATAGGACCAGTGATAGAGCCACATGAGACTGGGTGTGAGGGAAAAGTGGGGGGAGGGACCCATCTGAGGAGGGGACGGAGGAGAGGGTGAATGCAGGGGAGACACTGAGAAGTATAGTTTCCAAAACAGAGGGAGAAAGATTGGGGTTTTTTTTGGGGCTTTAAAAATAAAAATTCATTTTTTTTGAAAGGTGAGATCCCATCCCGTTGAATACAAACAACAGCAACAAAGAAGGACGAGCACCAAGTCACTGACTCGTTCGTCTTCACCGGAGCGGACCCTCTCCTCCCTCTCCCAGCCCGACCTTTTCCCTGTCGATCAATTCTTCAACCACGACGTCTATACATCTGCACCACCACCGTTGTCCAGTCTCTACTTGGAGCAAAATCTATTGATAAGAGAGTAAGAACACAAAGAAGTCCATGCTTTGAAGTTGCTCATTTGATGCGTTTTTCATGGTTTCACTTGATGAGATCAGTGGGTTTTGTTTTTCTTTTTTTATTTTATTTTTGTATATCGTGACAGCTAGGCAGAAGACATGAAAAGAAGAGGGTCGACGAACACGGGTTTCAGTTTCACTCATCGTAAGTTTTTATCTTTAATCTAGTTAGAATTTTTTTGTTGTTTTTTTAAGCTTTTGATTCAATGCTTTGATGATGTGTTTCTTTTTTCCCTTTTTGTTGTGTTTATGATCAAAATTGAATAGACACCCGTGGAGGCAAAAATTAATAAAAACTTGGTGATGCACTTGTAGGTTGTGGTGGTGTTGCCGTTGCACAGACGCCGTGGTGGAAGATCTGGTCGTCCGGCCTGGGGGAGGGGGGATTGGACCGTGAGAGGGAGAAGAGGGTCATCTCCGGTGAAGACGGGAGTTTCTCGTTCTTCTTTGTTGTTGTTGTTGAAACTCGACGTGGTGATCTCACATTTAAAAAAAATGAATTTCTATTCTTTCAAGGGGTGGGGTGAATAACTAATGGGGTGGAAATAACGGCCCCCTTTTGGGAGAAGTGGGGATTGATGAAGGGGAATGATGGGGGGAGGGTTTGGGTGGAGGACATGTGGACGATGGGGATTGAATGGTGGTAGAGGTGTGTGTGGAGGACTCGTGTAGTTTATCTGGAGATTGGTGTGACCTCAATGGGGTGTCTTCTCTGGTTGGATTTTTGTTCCGTCATAGAGGGAGGGGAAGAGTCTGGAATTTGGATACACTCATTGTCGGTACTGATAAGTTTTAATAAAGAGAACGCACTCAAATCTCTTAGCCCCACCAAATGTCAGATTCAATCTTTTTTATCATCAAAAACTCAGATCACACATGTTTTTAAATTTTTATAAAATAAATATTATTTAATGAGGTATATGTTTTGATAAAAAAAACATATATCGTTCTATTTTGAGTTGAATAAATTCATTTTTAATAAATGTAAAAAAAATAAGATATACACATCGTCTAACGATATATATGCTTCACTGAATTTCTAATGAGACATATAAGACTGTATTTTAGATTGTAAAAAAAAATTAGTGTAACAATGTTCATTTTTTTTTATAGTTGGAATAATAGAGACAAGGGAGAGGATCCTTTATGATACCACACAAGAATCCGTTGAGGCATGAACAATGGAGATGACATGTAGACGAAATAAACTTTTGTAAAGTGTGTATGCATTATAAGATTTTGTGATCACTTTAATTGCGTGTTACACACACTTAAAAAGTATATATTATGTCTATGTGGCACATTTAGATGCATGTCATAGGATGCCTCCATGTGTTGGATCATAAAGGATCCGACTCTAGGAGAGAGGGTGGGAGACAAGGGAAGAAAAAGTAAAGAAAGGCAAATGAGGGCGGTTGGTGAAGAGGAAGGTAAATGGATGACATCAAAGGAGACCCGGGAGGGCTAGGGAAAGGGAGAGTCTCCGGGAGGGCTAGGGAAAGGGAGAGATAAGAGGGAGTAAAAGAAAAAGAGGTCAAGGAGGCGACGATGGAGTGGGCAGAGAGTTTAGGGAAGAGTAGGAGCAGGAGAGAGAAAGAGAGGTTGAGGAATATGACCAACCTTGTCCGACCGCCAACCTACTCCCGCCCCCCTACACACCCCCCCCCCCCCCCCTCTCTCACTCTTTTACATTCTCTTTTTCCTTCAACCACTTTCGGCATCCTCCATCTATTGCCCTTCTCTACTCTACTTTCTTTCTCTCCCCCCGCCCTCTCTATTCCCCTTTATTGTCTCCACCACTTAAATTTTTTTAGGTGGTTGGGAAAGAGATTGGGGTGATGAAAAAAATCTTTATTTGAATAAATACTTTTAAAAAATGTTAAAATATTATGGGTTAAAGACATCTAAGTCCCTATAAACATGGGAACACCCATATATGTCCCTATTAAAATTGGGACAGACGTACGAATCCCTGAAAACTCACAAAAACTCAATTATCATCCCTAAGTTACATTTTCATCCAATCTTAACGGAATATTCCTAGAATATTCCATCACATATAATTATGTAGACATTAAAGTCCCTATAAACAGTCATAAAGATAAATTATTCCCTACAAAAGATAAAATTGTCCCTGAAAAACTTTTACATTAAATTATGTACACATTGCAGTCCCTATAAACAATCATAAAGACAAATTAATTCCTGTAAAAGATAAAATTGCCTCTGAAAGACTTTTACATTTAATTGGATAGACATTATAGTCCTTATAAACAATCGTAAAGACAAATTGGTATCTGTAAAAGACAAAAATGCCCTGAAGGATTTTTACATTTAATTGTGTTTTAAAGATTATATTATTTGTCTTTATGATTGTTTATAAAGATTGCATTGTGTACACAATTTAATGTAAAAGTTTTTCAAAGATAATTTTATCTTTTGTATGGACTAATTTATCTTTATGACTGTTTATAGGGACTTCAATGTCTACATAATTATATGTGATTGAATATTATAGGAATATTCCATTAAGATTGGATGAAAATTTAACTTAGGGATGATAATTGGATTTTTGTGAGTTTTTAGGGACTCGTAAATTTGTTCTAATTTTGGTGGGAACTTATATGAGTTTTTTCATGTTTGTAGGGGCGTAGATGTCTTTAACCCAAATATTATACTGCAACCTTATTCCCAGTATTACCCTTCAAAAGATATAAATTATAAATGAATGTCTTTTTTAAAGTTATTTGTTGTAAAACTTTAAATATAAAGACACGCGTGTATAACTTCAATTATTTTGTTAGGTATCGCTGGAAATAAAGTTTGATTAAATTAGATTTTTTAAAAGATATTTATATAAATAACCTTTTTTAATAGGATGACTGGGATTGCTTCACATATTTTGACCGTTTGATCAGGAGATCTGACGTTTCTCGCTTTGTATGGTGGAGATTGGTGTTCCCAAATAATCTTGGGATCCCCACATTGATAGATCAAGATCAGACGGCTGTTCCATCGTAGAAAGTTTCACTTGGGAGGACGTCCACCGCCATCAGAAATCTAGATCGGACGTCTATTATTGTTACACGTCCTTCTATAAATCTACTCGTAGAAGATCTACTCGTTCGTGCCCTAACTTGAATTCTCTCTCTCTCTAGGGTTCTCTCTTTCGATTAAGCTCGAAAAATAATTTTTTTTTCTTCTGAAGAGTCTCTTCTTGAAAAAGCCATGTCGGGATCGGACGGCGGATACGGCAGAGGCGGCGGTGGATACGGTGGAAACCCTAGAGGTTGTTAGGGTTTTCATGTTTCTGTTCCCTTTTAGGGTCATCGATTTGCCATCTTCATCTGGTGTTCTGTTTCGCAGGCGGCGGAGGTGGCTATGGCGGTGGCGGTGGCGGTGGAGGTGGCTATGGAGGTGGTGGTGGAGGATACGGTGACGGCGGCGGTGGAGGATATGGAGGCGGAGGCCGAGGTGGAGGCGGCGGTCGGGGCGGCGGAGGACGAGGCGGCGGTCGAGGAGGTGGCGGAAGTGGACGAGACGGTGATTGGACCTGCCCTAACCCTAGGTCTGTACATCTGATCTCTCTTGCAATCCCTTCCGTTTTGTTTTTTTTTTCAAAAAATTGATTTGAATAATGAATCTTTCTTGAGCAGTTGTGGAAACCTGAATTTTGCGAGACGGACGGAGTGTAATAAATGCGGTGCTCCAAGCCCTAGTGGCGGGGGAGGAGGTGGCGGCAGTGGTGGTGGTTATAACAGAGGAGGCGGAGGCGGAGGTGGGGGTGGTGGTTATGGTGGGAACAGCAGTGGCAGGGGTGGGAATTACGGAGGTGGTGGTTTTGAAGGGAGAGGCGGAGGAGGTTCTTACGGTAGGGACGATAGTGGGTATGCGCAGGTCCCTCCACCCTCTTCAATGTCTTATGGTGGAAGCTATGCGGCTCCGCCCTCTACCGGTTCTTATGGGGCAGAGCCTCCGATGGCTCCCCCGAGTAGCTATGGTGGTGGGAGGCCAAATTCTTTGCCGCCCACTTATGGTGTGCCTCCACCGTATGGTGGTGATGGTGGTCCACCTCGTGGGGGTCCGGCGAGAGGGGGCCCACCAGGTGGCTATGATGGTGGGTATGGTGGTCCTCCCAGAGGTGGTGGGGGTTATGGTGGAGGTCCCCCTGTCGCGGAGTCTCCTGTGAAGGTGAAGCAGTGTGATGAGAACTGCGATGAGATGTGTGATAACTCAAGGATTTACATATCTAATCTGCCCCCGGATGTTACTACAACTGAACTGCAAGAGCTCTTTGGAGGAATTGGACAGGTAAAAATAAAATAAAATTTGTGCCTTGTTTTCTTTGTTCTTTGATGTTTCTTTCAGTGGCATTCTTGTGTTTCATTGTGATTTTGACTATTGGTTCTATGTTTAATGGAAGCATGCATTAGTAGTATGGATTGATATGTCGTTTGCATTCTCTTGGCTGTGTTACCTATTTTTTTTGGGGGGGGTGGGGGGGGGGGGGGGGGGTTGTAATTCGTTTGATGTAGATATTTCATTTTTATTGGAAGTTTGACTGATAAACCTTTATGGTCTCTAAAGATTTGATCTTTATTGAGGTCATATAGTGTTTGTAACGTGCATATTGTAATAATGTCAATGGACTTTGATGTAGAAGATAATTTAACTTGAGAGAATAAAAATGGTGTCTTTGTATATACTTCATCAGATTCAACCCCCACCCCCCAATTTCATGTTACTTATTGTACCTTCATATGAACAATATAAATGTGTAATATAATTACTTTTCTCTATGTTGTTTCTTGGATTGAATGATCGTGAGTCGTGTGTGTTTCTCATTGTGCTTATCATATTGTCCTCTTTATGATGATCATTGCATTCCCCATTTTTTCAATCAAGTGGAAAAAATGTTTCCCTTTATTTTGAGCTTTTCAAAATGATTAATCTAATTTTTGGAATTGAATAGGAAAGGGTCTATCATGACCACATCCTTGTGTTCCTTATTGGGAGAGAGATGTAAACTTTGACATGTATATGAAAGTGGCTTGAGGGCACTATTTCAGTAATAAACCCATTAATTGTTCATGACTTAAGTGGTGTTGAATGATACTGATTCAGGATTGATATGTACAGACCACCTTATAGATTCATATAGCGTATGTCCATGTTGCATATAGTAAGTATAATTTTGTAGACACATAATAAAATCTACAATGTCTAGAAGCAATCCTCATACATCTGATTTGTCACTCATGCAATAGCTAACTCCCAATGTTGAGCCTGAGTTACACACATTATAATTGATCTAATGGTAAAGTAATTGTTTTTATTTTAATTCATTTGTTCCTGTAGTTGAAAAAGCATGATAGGCATAGAAAAGTAAGCTCATGTTATTATGTAAATGTAAATTATGAATCTTTCTTGTCTTTGGTTTCTAATTCACTTAACAGATAACAAAAGGACATTTCAGAAACCTTCATGTTAACCTTCATGTATTGATCTTAAAATTCTGGTATCCTATCCAGCCCAAAAGATAGTTTATCGTGATCTTATCGGTAAAAGGGGTAATAAAAATGAGTCATTAGCAGGTCCATTTTTCTCTTTATTTTTCTTATTATTGATTTATTTCTGATAAATGGTAACCGGTAAACTCCTTGTGCATGTTAAAGCAAAGGAAAATTAGATAAAGAGAGGGATGGTTGACACATGGAATGTCCCATACTCCCATCCCTTTTACTTAGCCTTTTGTAACACTTACTCAACAATAAAGATATCCTTTGGGCTCTCGTCTCCCTAATTAAATGAGGGCGATTGCCCACCTTTTTCTTCAAAAGAAAACAAAAAAGATAATTTTCCCCTCGAAGAGAACCCATGTCAGCAGCACCAAGGGTGTGCATGCACTGGTCCTTGAAGAAGTTGACACTGCTAATGTATGTATTCTCAACATAACTTTACTTGCTTTGAACAGTTTCTCCTTCCTTGTTAGCCAGTGTTAGCCAGACAGCTTGAGATAGCATTGGAAGGATTTTTTTTCTAATTGAAAGTTGAAACATTAGAAGCAAAACTATTATGAATGAAAATTGAAAATACCCATGACGTGCATGTAGAGAACAAATAATCCTATAGGAAAAAGGAATGTAAATATATTTGATTGGGGTCTTGCAGTGTGAGAATGATGAGAGTGACTTTTGGCAAGCTATAGAGCGTGGTCAATTAGTTGATAGAAAATCAGTATTGATTATATTCTCTTTTTGGCATGTGCTAGAGCAGTTGCTAGAAAACCAATGGTCAATTAGTTGATAGAAAACAATTTGCTGAATTCCAATTGATGTATCTAGACATGCAGTAATAAGAAAGACAGTTTAAATATTTGGGATGTTGAACCAAGCTTGTTGCGTATTGATTTTACAAGGAAACAACTAGCGCCGCAGTTATTATCGGTGATCTAGAAACATTTATATGCAGCACGTGAACATTCATCATAGAAACTAGGTGTAATATTCATAGTTTGAAGTGTGACCGCACGTCTGCACATGCTGATGTGCGCCCCCACATTCCCCCCAATATGCGGCACATGTTCGAATTCAGTTCGAATGGACTTCGAACAGTAAAGGGCGTTCGAAGTTCAGTTCGAACTACTTTGAACGGTAAAACTTACCTCTGAGTTTGGATTGTCATTCGAACGGTAATTCGAACGGCAACATACCGTTCGAAAGCCGTTCGAACGGCGAATTCAGTTTGAACGGAGGTTCAAACGGTTGCCTTACCCTATGTGCGACCGCATGTTCGGTCCATGCAGCCGCATATGCATGTGCGGACCCTACTGCACATACGATCCGCACATGCGGTCCGCACATGGTTTTGAACTATGGTGATATATCAAAAAAAAACAAATCATGTGTTAAAAATTTATGTTTGAATTTTATATGGTAATGTGCCTTTTCAATAATAGGCACACAATTGTTCCATGATATTTATAATCGTAACACCATTGGTTGCTGTCTTTTTTTGTTTTTCAAAAAAATTTAATGGACAACTCAGTTTAAAAACTACAGCAATGGTTGCAGTGTCATTACAACAATTTTTATTTTTGAAAGACTTTTGAAGATGTACTTTGTTGTTGGCTCATCTTATTATTGTGAATTTTATTTTGTTATACAATCCATTTCTTTGCATCCTATGGATTCTTGAATTTACATTGCATGCCCATGTTTACGCAACTTTTCCCTTACAACTTTCTTCGTCAGGTTGGAAGGATTAAGCAGAAGCGAGGTTACAAGGACCAGTGGCCTTATAATATTAAGATATACACAGATGATAGTGGAAACAGCAAGGGAGATGCTTGCCTTTCTTATGAAGATCCCTCCGCAGCTCATTCTGCTGGAGGTTTTTATAATAGTGGGTTTAGCTCAATTTGTTTCATGATGTGCTTGATTTTGTTTGGTAGATTTTATTTGCTTATTGATTGTTGACTTGTGATTATCAGATTATGATCTGAGGGGCTACAAGATCAGTGTTGCAATGGCTGAGAAATCTGCACCTAGACCACAGCCTGCTCACGGTCATGGGTATGTCTCTTGTGATCCATTTGTGCAAAATTGTCAAATGATCTCTCATCTAGGAACCCACAAAGTGGACATACTTGAATCAACACATCTAATGATTTTATTGTGGATTTTCTGTTATCCTCTGCATTGTGATTCTTCTTTCAATTTTGTTGTCCATCCTTGGATGTTTAAGAATTGGACATATATATATTTATATCGGTGATCTTAATTAAATATTGATCACTTAATCCTTAAGGCTAACTCCGTATAGATTGGATAGAGGCTTGTTCCCATGGTGATAATTTGTACTGGCCTCTAGACGTGTGGGGCTTGTACTTATATGGTCAGAAGTATATTGGTTGATGATGTAGAAAAGGATAGGTCTTCTATGCTTGTGCGTGATTATAAGATCCAGAGAGAGGTGATATAGAAAAGGTAGGTTTTCCTTTAATTTTTACTCAATCCCAATTTTGGCCTAATGTATTGGATTTTAGATAAATGAAATCGTGGTAGCATAGTTTTATCTTTTGAAAAAAAAAAAAGATACGAAGAGATGGGTGGAGATTGGAGAGGTAATAGGAAAGACTCTTCATTTTCATTGTAAGAGCATCTCCAATCCTATACTCGTGTACCCAAACTTGAATTTGATTAAAAATCTTTCAAAAATCTCTCCAACCATTTACTATACTCGTACCAAATCAAGTTTTTATTCAAATTTTTATCAAAATCAAGGGAGACTCAATCTTTACCCAAATTTTCAATGGCTATTTCTTTCCTTCAACTCCACATTTTTAAAAGATTTGAGTAAAATACAAATGATGGTTGAGACACCATATCAAATAAATCTTTTACTCAAATTTTTAGTGAAATTTGGGTATAGGTTTGAGTTTGAGTAAGGGCTGGAGATGCCTAAGGTAGTACCCCATAGTAAGTAGTACCATTGTGTATCCCTTTTGTTATTCTCCGTGGGTTTAGGTTTAAAATGTGGATTTTTTTTCACCCTCTACGTTTGTCATTCTTTTTACAGTTTTTGTTCATCCTTTGGGTGTTTAATAATTGGATATGTATACCTGTATTGATGATTATTTTTAAATTTTTTGTCACTTGATCCATTAGGTTAACTCAAGCTTGGTCTTTATCGCTTTGACTAACTGGTTCAGCTAACTAGTTGGCATGCACTCTGACTATTTAGTTTAGGTTAATTTTTGATATCCCCAATTTTGTTAAGAGGATCATGTAACGATTGGATAAAATAACTATCCAATTTGTATTAAGTTGATCGCAACCAGGAAAATATCTTGGTGTCAATTCTAACCTAATGTACATCTTGCAATATTGTATTAGTTTGTTAAACATAGAAGTTACAATTGTATTGTACAAGTCCTAATCTTGAGCTTTTGAAAGTATTATTGAAGATTAAGGCCCGGTTTTGTGATCATTCTCATTCTCATTCTCCTTCTATTGGAACATCCAGGTAAATTGGCCTTTGGAATTCTCTATTTCTTTGGTTATTCTTGGCATCCTAGGCAAAATTATGTTCATTCCTTATTACCACGGAGTGTACCAGAATTACATTCATAGGACTTCGGTCTTGAGTTACTAAACTGGCTCAAACGAGTTAATGTCTAAAGAGATCATTCGAGGAAATTTTATTATCTGAAAAAATCATTTTGTCTATAGTGATTTTGTGTATATTGCCAAAACTTTTGCTTGACCTTATTCATAATGTAGTGTGAAGTGGCATAGCGGATCAGGGCAATATTATCAATTGCATGTTGAGAAATTCATGTGTTAGATAAAACAAAGCCTCTAAAACAGTTTGTTCAATGGTGCTTGTTATTTGGTTGAAATTCTATTATATATACACCCATCTATTTCCTTTTTTTGGGATCTGTGATTTACTAAATAAATTGGTAGTCATTAGGCCTGTCAACGGGTCGGGTTCATATCGTCTCAGTCTTTCAGGTCGGGTATTTTACGCCTTTTATCGGATTTGGGTCTAGACTTGACTCGCCTAGATCGGATTAGGAGATGTCGGACTTGGATAGGTCTAGGGACGTGAAGACCCCAAAAATGTCGGGTTTTATCGTCATCTTTGGTTGTTCTTCTGTGAGAGCTACAATGGCTTCAACTTTGTGATAAATGTTGGGTTGAGTTATGGGTGTTGGGATTATAAACAAAAAAAAATCATATATTGTTTTGGGTGGGGTTAATCGGGTCCATAGGACCTGGTTGGGGTAGACCCGAATCAGACCTGTTTTTCTTTTCAGGTCCTTCGGGTTGGTCCTTATCGGGTCACTTTTGTCCTTCAGGTCAGGTATTTACGCCTTTTATCGGATGGGTCCGGGACCCACTGACATGCCTAGGCCTAGTAATGAGTTGGAACAAAATTAGGGCTAGAATTTGTATTTCTCAGTGTGGAAATATGAGGATTATGTTTTTTTTTTATGAAGAAAGGATTGGAGCGATCATATATAATAATGAATCCCCTTGAACAAATGGAGACGAGAGATCTCTGAATACAAAAGAAGGAACAATAAAGGAGAAAACAAAGCAAATGGAAATAACAAAGTCAAGGCTCCATGGATTAGTCCAATCCCAAGAACAAAATGTCTATGGCCCTCTTCAATTTCTCTTCATGATGATAGATGCCTGTTCTTCACTGAGAAGTACAATAACCGAATTTCGAAGGTGAGGAGAAATTACCAACCAAATAATTATTTTAAATGTAAACACGATTCCTTTGGAAGAAGAGTTCATTTTTCACTGGCCAAATTCTCCAACACACCTTTGGAAGATGGGAATTATGAATTGTTATATATGATTTCAACTAGCCAAATTTCCCGGTACACCTTTGGAAGATATGGATTATAAGTTGCTCTTCATCTTTCCTTTGGAAGATGGTTATTATGAATTGCTCTATTCTTTATTATGCTTCAGGTTTTTTTATTTATCCCAAATGATTGGAGTCTTTTTACTATTTGAGATGAGCAAATGAGATTTCCACTTTTCAGGGCTAGTATAGTCCATCATGCTGTTGAAGTGATAGAATTGTGTATTTTTTGTTATATAATTGTATATTTGGCTTTGTTCCATTAGTGTGCATTGCGGACTGATATGTTTTTGGTCGAATTGTGGGGTCAGGTGTTAGTATGTTTGTGAATTTCTACAATTTATTGGCCTGCAATTTGTCTTGAAATTCATTACCGATTTTTCATTCCCAGATATGAATGATTTTAAATTTGCAAAAGAATGCATCTATTTGGATAAGTTGTAAAAGCTGTTTGTCATTTTTGCCTTGACTTTTTTTGGTTGTCACTAATGGTGGTTGTTAATTCGACGAACGTTTGATCTTTTCTAATGTTTATTGGATCATGCATTGGTCTAGGGTTGTGTGTGTGTGTGTTTTTTTTTTTGGTGGACGAGGTTTCATATTGCATATCTTATGTACTATCTGTGACTGTAGTTTAGGTCTTGTCTAAAGTGGGAATATTCCCTTGTCCATTCTTTGCTTTCCTTCCTCTTATTCTGCTGTAACCTCCTGTTTGGATTTTGAATGACAATCACCATCTTATTTAAAAAAAGGTTTTCTTATTTGTTTACTTATTTATTTATTCTGCCTTAAGGAAAATATTCTGTTTATTTTGATATTAAGAAGTGCATGACAGCATGCACAAATGGTTGCATTCTCCCAACAATGCCTTGCAAGTCTGAATGAACATAAATTCATTTTACTTTTTAGTGTTCAATGTAAGGAAGAAAATTACAGAAATTGACTGACATTCGCGGATGTGTCCTTTAAAAACAACGTTGTTAAATTCATTTTACCTTTTTAGTGTTCAATGGAAGGTAGAAAATTACAGAAATTGACACTAGTGGATGCGTCCTTTAAAAATAACGTCGTCTTCTCTTTCTAAATTAAGTTGCTTCCAGGATTTCTTCGGGATATTATGAGCTTAATCTGCATGTTTGGTTGTTTGTCAATTTTGGCAGGGGTGGTCGAGGTGGTTACGGTGGTGGTGGTGGTGGGCGCAGAGACAACTACAGAGACAGTGGTGGGGGTGCAGACAGGCATCATCATGGCGGCCAGCGTTCGCGTCCATACTGAGTTCGCGTCCATACTGAGAGATCGATGCGATTATGAGAATGTGGTCTTCAGAGGGGGCCCGCTTTTCCCTCCCCGAAATGTATTTGCAACTCGATATCGATGAGGCTTAAGGTAGGTTGTACCCTGCCCCCCACTGAAAGAAAAACCAAATATTCTCAATCGTTTTTAAGTCTGGAGGGATCTGTCAGTTCTTTTTAAATTTTCTCGCAAAACCTGAAATTAATTCAAGTCCATATGAATGTTTTTATAGAGGCAGGTTGGATGTAAACCCCTTCCAAATTGCTGGGTAGGTAGAGATTTGAGATTATCAGGTGAGTGCTGCTTATTTGAATTGCCTTTTTTTTTGTCCTTAAACCCTCACATGAGAATCCTGCAATCATGCATGTTTGTCCTTTTCACTTGATTGGTTGCTTTGTTTCTAACCTAATCTCCCTGTGTTTTCTTTTCTTGCTGGTTCACTCTAACCATGCATGCTTTCTTCACAACCCCCCACCCCTCACCTGTTGTAGTTGATGTGTGGTTGTGTTACCTGGTAGTAATTTTGTTTTGATGAACTGGTGACTGGTTTTACACATCATTGTTGGGGAGGGGGGTTGCACAGCTGCTCTATCTTCTTCCAATCTTCATTGCAGCCAATAGGGCTTCGGTGCCATGGAACGGATGATCCTAGTTGCATGAGCTTGACACCCCCCACTTCCAGAAATTTTTGAATTTTTAGTTCTAAAATGATTATACCTAGGCTATATAATCTATTATATTTTTTGGAATTGCTCTTTTCAATTAATTGTTTTGATTTCTCATTCATTTTTTTTGGTGCTTTGTTTGGTTTAGTTATTCTGCTTGAATGTGATTTGTATGATACATTGTGGACTGTGACTGATGGTGATGTGGAACATGAGGTGGTTCCCTGGCTCCTGAGAACAAAAGAAATATTCCTGGCGTTTGGCCAAAACTGAACACCAGACGTGAACTCCAAACACGAGGAATTGGCCACCGTTTAATTTTTCAAATGTTATCCGGCCTCCAGCAGCGTTTGGGATTACATAATTTATCAATTGTCAATATCAACAGATGGTGAAATGTGATATTTATTATACTAGTTATATAATTTCTATTCATCAGTTTGTTTATCAAAAAAACTTTGAATGAATAAACTAAAGCGCTATATATGGGTTGTCTTTTTCAATTTTTTTTTTTAAATTGAAGCATTGTATATCTCACTTGTCATTGAAATGAAAGTTTATATTTTTCTATGGGGGTCGTTATTTCAACCTCCTCCACCTACCCTTTATAATTTTTTTTTCTTTTTTTCTCTGTGATCCTAACCCACCCCTTCATCTCCACCTGCCTCCACCCCGGCCACATCTCCACCCACCTCTTCCATGCTTGATCTCACCTGCAGCACATCCACCGTGCACCTCATCCCCACCCTCAACACCTCACACATCTCCTACACTCCCTCTCCTCCCCCACCACCCCACCCTCCTCCACCGCCGGAGGAGCGGACCGGCCGGTTTGGACTGGAAGCGGAGGCAGAACAAGAAGGAGAGGATCAACAAGAGGAAGATCCAAAACACCGTCATCCGCAGCCCTGATCTTTTGCCTATCCTAGACGAGGATGATGGAGACGTCGTCGAGGAATTCCACCATTCGTTGGAGAGGATGATCAGGGGGTCACCGAGGAAGGACTGTTGGTCTAACGTGGCGAGCTATCCAGTCGCTGGGATCACTTCGGTGAGGAGCGGATGCACGAGAGGTTGAACTTGTTCAGATCGGACGGCTGGTTGAGCTCCCCCGGGAACTCGTCGGAAAAGTTGTTGGACAGATCCAACCCCCGGAGACACGTGATCCGACCGATCTCCGGCGGGATCTGACCAGAGAACGCGTTGTTCGACGCGTTGAGGACGATCGATGAGGTTGTTGAACGAGAGATCGAGCGCTTGAAGTCTGACGATCTTCCCGAAGTCGAGGGTGGGTTAGGATCACAAAGAAAATAAAATAAAATTATAAGGGGTGGGTGGAGGAGTTTGTGGGGTTGAAATAACAGTTCCCTTCTTTTTATTCTCTTATTTTGTAGGGTTTATTATAATGAATATTTATTTTTATTTAAAATTTTAATTTAGATTAAATATTATATAAAAATATGTTTAAATATATTCTTTTTGGGCGGATTCTGGTTTTTTACATGGTTATTGGGACAAATTTGAGATGAACAAGCTAAACATGTCATTGACAAGATTTTGTGAGTGGTTTTGCGTTTGGAATTCACAAAAACTATCTCAACCAACCCCGCTTCCATCCCTAGTGGAGAATCTCTTAAATTTTTGCATGTTCAAAATCTTATAAATTTTTACATATCTAACTTGTGTGATGACGCGTGTTAATTCTTCACTGAAGGAACCGATTGTGTGTAGCACTAAATGGATCTCATTTTTTGTTTGAGTTAGTTACTTAAGCCCTGTTCGGAATTAATTTTTAAAAGCATATTCTATTTTAAATTGAATAAAATGATCACTTTTGAAAAACATACGCTCAACTAGGTTTTCAAAAATTGTTCTATTGAATTTTAAAAATAAAAAGCAAAAATTGAAGTTTTAGATCAATGTTATGATATCATTTAAGTCCATTGAGGCATTGAATTCTTACACGTAGCCCCATTAGAGCATCAATTGTAATCCATCTTTTTTTTTTTTTTAAATCATACACTCATCCTTTAAAGTGCATGCTATTATATAAAATGAAGCATATATTGTTATATATCAGTGTATTTTTTTTTTCACGTTGAAAAAATGAAAAATAATTTGAGTCATACACTATGATAGAACGTCGTGTATTTTAATAGTGAGTATATACTACGTTATCATAGCGTATGAGACTGCAAAACATACTATAAAATAGACTCCATGTACCAATGCTTTTTGTGAAAACGAGAAAATTGAATGTAATCAGATCCCTCCAATTCGGTGGTATTTTAAGCATCCGAGTGAATTTTATTTTGATTACTATTATGCCCCTTGATTGATAACATGATTTTTTACAGGGAAAAATCCATATAACCCCTGTAATCTATACCTAAATCCATATAACCCCATGCAATTTTCATAAATCCATATAACCCCTGTAATCACCCTCTATATACATAAAACCCCCTCCGTCTGCCTTCCGTCCGTCTTGTTAACGGGGCAGGGGGTTATATAGATTTATGACAGATTACAGGGGGTTATATGAATTTTTTTATTTGTTTTTATTTTCTTTACATGTGGTTTAAAAATTGAACTATTAACATTTACTTTTGAATTTTTTAAAGATATCATGTACCTTTAATTTTAATAAAAGAAAAATGGTTATTCAAATCATAAACACATACAAAATCACCCACCAAAGAGATAGAAGTAAAAGAGAATAAATTTTGTAACAAAAAGTGTATAACACAATAAAATTTCAAAAATGCCAAGAGGATGATTATGTTATTTTATTAAATCTTAGGACACCTCTTGTGTTGGTGACATGAGTGAGTTTTGTAGGGGATAAACTGTACGTGGATGAATAGTTTGGGTTCTTTTTTGAAATATAAAAAGAGAGTTTTGGGTTCTTTTTTGAAGTACTTCTATCTCTTTGGTAGGTGATTTTGTATGCGTTTATGATTTGAATAAATTTTTTTTAAATTAAAATTCATGGTATCTTGAAAAATAAATTAAAAATAAATGTTAAACATCTCAATTTTTAAACCACATGTAAAGAAAATAAAATAAAAAAGATAAAAATCCATATAACCAAATTCCTCATTAATTACCATTCCCTAACCAAACACTAGTTTTGTTTTTTACATTCGGAAACACAGACTACACATTTTTATTTTTTTAAATAATAAATATTATTTAATGATTTATATGTTTTGATAAAAAGTGTATATCTTATATCGCCCCATAGTACAATAGAAAGGCATGAATCATTAGAGAAGAAGTTTTTGTTGTCAAAAATGTATTAGAATACCAGGAATGCCTACAATAACTTTAATTTGTCCAAGGTTACCATCAACACTAACTATAAAAAATAATAATAACCATATCAAACCATACCCCTCTAGCACATGAAATAACAATTTTGCGCCATATGAATAAACAAATTAATGAAACCATCCCTACAAAATCTATCCAATGTGTGCATGCCAGCAACCTTGATTAACATATATGGGAGGGGGGGGGGGGGGGGGGAATGTAAATTTACATGTGGAATTTAATGTAAATCCACCAAAAGCAAGTCTTAATTGCTGTTTGGATCCACTTTTTGGGGTGATTTTAGACTCAAATACGGATCCAAACGGTACCAAAGAAATCAATTCCGAGTTAAAAATCTGCTTGGAATTTGTGCATTAGATATAGAGAAGCTGTGTTTGCAGAGGTGGTGGGAAATCAACTTTTACAGAAAGCGGCATTCCACGAAAATCAAAACAGATAAAATCGGCTCAATGGTACCTTAGGCTCCGTTTGGAAACACAGATTGAAAAATAGATTTTAGAATAAAGCTGCTTTTTAAGATGATTTTAGACCTTGACTTTTTTGGGATGCTTTTTTTTAATTCAGGAATCAATATTTGAAAGGAGTTTAATGTTTGGTAGAAAAAGTTGCTTTTCAATTCAAAAAATCGATTCCGACCAAAAAGCGTTGTTTTAGAGCTTTTAAAAACACGGATTTCAAGAGAGAAATTAAAAGGAACCCAGCTTTTGATTCTGCAGGAATCCGACCCGTTTGGCTGCACGATTTTGGGATTTTAGCTTTTCAAAAAGCGGAATCCGACCCAATTGTGCTGCCAAACGGAGCCTAGGCTCGGACTACCTCAAACCCCAGGAGTGTGATGAAGACAACCTAAATTGATTTAGGAATAGTAAGGGTTGATAACAATGAAAAGGAAACTTCTTGGTTCAGAATGGAATTGCACAATATGAAATTAAAATCTACAAGATTCTCCCAAAAATGGCATATCCACTAGTTTAAAAAGAAAGTAGTAACAGTTGGACCAAAATACAAGGCTTCAAAAAAGCATATATTTATACAAGTATTAACAGGTGAAGTTTTTTATGCTCTACCACAAAGCACAGTTTGGAAAGTCGATGGACGGACCGATGGGAACAAAGATCCTTCAATTCCCAAGTGCCCCAACTCAGGACAGTTTTGAGAAGGGAAGAGAGGAAGTACCCGTTAAATAAGCATCTATCTTTGCACATAAGCTTGTTGCACATCATATTGAGGATATGGGGATATCCCAGCTCCATATTGAGAACCAACAGCAGCAGCATTCTGAACCTGACATGAAAGATAAGTAACACTGAGCTATATGAACATTGAAAAAAAAAGGAGCCTATGGATTACTTTTGTATATTCAATTAAGCATTCGTCGGAACAAAATGTCTCCATCTACTTTGGATTTGGTGTCATTGGTATAATTTTACCTACTATATGAGTGATTTTTTTTTTTTACTTTCTCACACATGGACACATTCAAATGAGTCTCTTTACAACATTGACTGTAGCCAGGGGACGCATTGGAGTTGCTTAGAACCTCAAATCCGTCTCTTTACTTCTCAAATGTGTGTGCGTGCGCGTGTGTGTGTTTTGGGAGATTATAATGATGACGATGATGAGGAACCCCAACATCAGAGGAGAAAGCTTAGAATGCTACATGATCACTCACAATCACGTGCATCAAGTTGGGGGAGTTCAAACATGAGACTATACCTATGGAGAGTAAACCCATGGCTCTAGCAAAAAAACCAATCCCGTGAGTTTCTAAAATGTTCAATTTCATGGAAATACTTTTGATAACATGGATACCATGGTTTTATGTATTGACCCCTTAAATGTAAATATATATGGAAAAGATACACTATCGATGTATGTAATGTTATATGCTTGTATATAACACTTATCAGAATATATCTATGCATTGGCTGACACAGGTATACAGCATACAAAAGTTGTTCTGAGTGATAGGGTTTTACTTTTAGTCACAAGGGTTATAAAGTGAACAAAAAAGTATGGACATGTGAGGGGCATAGGATGTAAACAACTTCATTAACATTACGTGCGATGTAAGGTGCATTTTGTTATCAGTGTAACATGATGGGGGCATGTTAATGGTAACTGAAGAAAAGACGAAAATGAATAGTGGTTGATGAAGATGTGCTTAGTTAATGTGTTGCATTGATGGAGATTTTACTAGCTTTTTACACATTTCCAAATGTTTTCTGATTTAAACTGTAAAGGGAAACATATGATAATGACCCATATCAAACCTGTTATCGGCTGTGATACAAACAATAATTTTGGTTTTGGCTAAAAAATACTTAGATTAGGACACTAGTAAACAAAGGGAGGCTTAGTAATGACTACAAACTTATTTGAACACATTTTGAGCAAAAATAAAAAAAATCAAGAACGCAACGCTACCTGTGGCACGGCATAACCAGTTGGATAAATGTTTCCTCCATATCCCATCTCAGGATTTCCATAATTTGCAGCAAATCCAGGACCTGAAAAAAGTACAAAAAAACAGAGATATAAAAGGACAAGCACCAGAGATTTTTTTTTTTGTGGGGGGGGAGGGGGAGTTGCATCCTCATGTCTCTTAAACAAGGGGTGAAGATAATATTGGTCCATAATCTCTTTTGAACAGTATCCAAGTTATTGCACTGTCAGACAGGCCAGTACAATACCAACAATGTGATACTATATAATAGCCACCTCAAGAAACTCAAAAGATGTGTCTCCTCCTAAAAACTCTCCTTTATGTTTCCTAAAGGTTAGGAATTAACTCATCAAACTTAGGACAAAATAAAATGGGGTAGAAGGGGAATAAAAATAAGAAAAAAAGATATATATCATAGGACAAGTGATGTATTATATAATGAGATGATATGATTTATCATGCAATATGGTATTCTACATGATGATAATTTTAACATTTCTCTTAATGATATGATTTGTGAACTGGGCTTTGATTAGTTGGTTAGCACATCTCCTCTTCATGTAGGAGGTCAGGGTAACAAACCCAGGGGAGCACCATTTAAAAAAAAAACATTTCTCTTAAATGTACGTGCAGACTAACAAATTACTACACCAACTAAAATGAAGATATTTTTTTTAAAGAAATTAAGATGAAGATATCACAAATATAATTTTGGTAGTTATACAATTGATAATTCAAGATGAACATCACTGTGAAGTTCTTTAAAATCAGTTGAGCTAACAACTCCATTCATTTTTATTAACAGATTCCACAAAAGTCCATGTCTGCATATTGCTGTAACATTTAAGGAAAGCTCAGAAATCCAAGAATGATTAAATTTATTTGAAGGTGATTGGGCTTATAACCAGTAAGAATAATGGAACGAAGTCACCATGAAGATTTGATATGTATATGAAAGTAATTTTCATACATCACTTGAACCAACAACTCGATTCATTTTTTTAAAGATTCAACGGAATCCTGTGTCTGCATTTAAGTATATGAATGGAAAAAAACATTTAAGGGAAGCCCAAAATCCAAGGATGAATCAAATTTATTTTGTAGGTGACTGGGTTTATCCAGTGAAAGTAATGAAATTGGAAGGTTGTCCATGGAGATTTGATAAGTATATGAATGAAATTTTTGATAAAGACAAATTGCAGGGAAGCGTGAAATAACAATATCTCATAACCATACTTTGTTATTCATCAACGAGTGTTAAAAGCTTCCAAATTTCCGTTATGGCTAACTATATTATTATAATTCATGTTCCACTCAAATAAACTTTCTTCAACATTTCTTTAAGAAAAGAAAACAGTTTAATGTTGAGGTCTTGAAGTTTCGTCATTATTAGGAATGTTCACAAAGCAGATAGACATAAACCCCGAAACTGAGAAGAGAGTTTGTTCCTACTGACTTTGGAAGTTTAAAAATGGCCAGATTGGCTATGTTGACTTCTTTAAAAAGTATTGCTACCTCGTCATTTCTGTGAAGACTATTTCATTGGCTTGCTTTCTCATACTAATCCTACCTATTTCTACTGATTTGAGCATCTTTTTTTTGTGGTACCAACTCCATGTTATATACATGACTGTGTGGCAGAAGATGTTTGGTTGCATGTGATAGACAGTCAATTATGCAATTTTTTTTGCTAAGTAAATGCTTGGGCTCAAACCACGACCTCTTGGTTGCAAATTCTCTTGTCAATTGTGCAAATTGATTGGAGGTGAGGCAAATAAGCAGAAGAGTAAAGTGTTTTGTATGTATATAAGAACAAAAACATCATACCAATGTTATATGTCCAGTAAAAACACAAGGCTTGTTACTAGAATATAATACCTGGATTTCCCGCCGCAGCTGCTGCAGCTGCAGCTGCTAGTGCTCTTTTCTCTGCATCAGCAAGTTCAGCACGTAATGAATCTATCTCCCGACGCATTGAAATCATATTTTTCTCCATTGCATGGCTTTGTTGAATATTCTCCGCATGTGCCTTCTTTTCATACTCAACAGCAGCTCTATCAATAGGAAACGAGAAATGTTCACACTCTTTTGGCTAATTCATCACCATGGAGTCAAAAGAAACTAGATCAATTTGTAGGAAGAAGAAAGAAAACCAAAAATTTTCATTTAAATTAAATGGCAAACAAAACATTAGGTGGCATAAAGGTGGATAAAACAAGATTTAAGCCAAAGGATGTTAAGGTCAATTACTTACATATAACATGCATGCCTCAAGTATAACTGCCATAGCTGTAGTGAATCTGGTGATGATACTCATTATAAGGGACCAAAGCTCAAGACTGTTATAAATTTAAGAATTCAATATAAGAGGAAATTTTATTTTATTATTTTTTTTTTTGGGGGGTGGGGAGGGGGAGCAATTATATTAAAGTAGATTGCTCCTTGTATGATAGGAGACAAGGGATCTCCAAATAAAAGAAAACAAAGCGAACAAAAAGAAAAAAAGGAAAATCCAGGAGCGGAAACCTGCCAAAGTTCTTCCCAAAAGTCAGTATTACTTTTGAGAAGTCCGGGTTGAGGAAGGATGTGGCTACTTTGAGAAGGATATTAAATCCCTCATCACTTTGAGGAAATTTTGTCCACAACAGCAACCTTAGTATAGTTAATATAAGGAGACACTAGTTAATCTTGCCCCTTTGTGCAATTACTTGATGCATATATGTGGAGCCGCCATCAATTGATATGAAAAATTTAAATAAATGTTAAACTTACACTAAACAATAACTCATTACTTTGAGGAAATTTTGTCCACAACAGCAACCTTAGTATAGTTAACATAAGGAGACACTAGTCAATCTTGCTTTTTTGTGCAATTACTTGATGCATATATGTGGAGCCACCATCAAATGATATGAAAAATTTAAATAAATGTTAAACTTACACTAAACAATAACTGAATATGATTTTTTTTTTATAATAGATAAACCAAAATTTATAATACAGCTAGGAGATTTGGCTAATATCACACTAAACAAAACAAAGTAATCCAATGTGATGGAAACCAAAATCCTGATCCCAAATTCAGAAGACAATTCAATTGAGACATTTTAATACACTGCAAAGAATTATGAATGCAGATGTGATGGGTCCAAGTACTAAAATGGATGCAATGTAGATTAGAGAGGGATGCACCATATCTAACTTTCTTAATAGCCATTGGTAAATAAAACCATATGCCCAATGAATATATTCACATCTACCCTAAAGAAGTGAGATGGTGTCTTTTGAATTTAGCAAGGATATACTTCATTATATTCTAGCCTATTTGTTGTCTCATCCAGCTAGGGTTAATATTCTCATCCACAATTTTGAACTTGAAAGGAACATTCAATTCATAAAAATCTTTTCACATGGTCAACCATTTTCAATAGCTAAAGACACTCAACACAACTTCAATTGAACATCTTAAATGATAGAAATAAGGATGCATCTCCACGTGCAATCATCACATTCCTCTTTTTTTAAAGTTATATACTTCATTTAACCAAGTATGTAACTTCATGAAAAAATGAACACGTAATTAACAAAAAATTACATGCTTCATTTAATGAATCATATACCTCATTAGCAAAATGGAACTGCATGCTAGCCTACACAAGGATTGCATGTAACAGCTCCATAAATTTTTCCTATATATATGAAATGTATCCCATTTTGCATTACTAATACCATGAAAGATCTTAGGGGTCTGTATATGTTTTTTTTTTTTTGTGTGTGTGTCTGTAGCACGAAACACCAGAATTATAAATGATTAGGAAACCAAATTTTCCCATACAATTCAAAATTATCATTTATTGAATGAAAATTTTGAGATAAAAAATCTCATCCACCCAATTAAGTTCAAGAAATTAGACCTTCCCCTCTGTAGCTCCTGGTGCATGACCTCTATCTCCGCCTTGATCGCCGGCGCCCTCTCAATCTCAGCCCGCGCCCGTCCCAGTTCCGCCGCCACCGCCTCCAACCGCCCAACAAGCTCCCCCCGACCCGCCGCGATCCTCTGCGCCTCCGCCCTGGCCCGCGCGATCTCCTCCCGGACCGCGCCGACGCTCCGCGCGTCCTCCTCTGCGGCGGAGGACCGCCCGAGGAGGTCGCGGACGCGGGCGTCGGACTCCGCGCGGTCGGCGGCGGAGGCAGCGGCGGCGAGGCGGAGCTCGTGCTGGGAGACGTCGAGCTCCTGGCGGAGGGCGACGTGGGTGGCGGCGAGGCGCTGGTTGTCGAGGAGGAGGGAGTGGATCTCGCGGTGCTGCTCCTCGAGGCGGTCTTCGATGATCTGGTGGTGGTGGTGGGCGGCGGAGAGAGGCGGAGGAGGGCGGAGGAGGTGGGGAGGGGGACTCCTCCGGAAGGGGGGTTCTCTTCGGCGGTCCATTGTGCGGAGCGAGCGAGAGAGGACGAGTTTTTATTTGTTTATTTATTATTATTATTATTATTATATTGAGTTTTTTTTTTTTTAAGTCCTCATAAACTATGTGATTTAGTTATCGATCATTCACTTCTTCATATTTCAGTTTAAGTCCCAAATTTAAAAGATATGTTTCTTTTAGTCCCTCTTACAGTCCTACGTAGGCCTGTCAACGGGTCGGGTCCGTATCTGATCGGAGTAGACCCGGACCTGACCCGTGACAGACCTGGCGGGTTTGGGTCCAACCCAGGACCCAGTGGGTCCTGAACATGTGGACCCAGACCCAGACCCGTCGGGTCTCAGGTTAGGTCAGGTCCGGACTTGACCCGAGGAAATATATAAAAACAAAAAAATTTTAAACTCATGAATTTGTTTGTCTTATCATTCTATTAAGAAAAATTTGTAATAAAATATTAATTATTATTGAACTTTCTAAACTGATGTCATAATACTGTATTTGAACATATTTTTCTACAATTCAAAAGAATTTAATGAATTACTAAACAACATTCAAAGTAAACATAAGTCTAAACAATATAACAATGAATTAAAATGGAGAGTTCATAGTTATTTGTGTCACAAAGTAAACAATAAACACTTATACTTATAACTTGATAAATAAGAAATAAAATTATGGTCAACTAATATTAATATTCTTGTAATATATGAGTGTATATTAATAAAATAGTCGGGTCTCGGATTCAACGGGTCAGGGCGGGTTGACCCGGACCCGACCCGTTTGTATGGTCGGGTCCAAATCGAGTCAGGTCCAAATCGGGTCGGGTCCGGATTTGGATCCAACCCGTTGACAGGCCTAGTACTCCTACGGACTAAAAACAAAACCAAATAATTTATGATAGGTCCCTCCTAGAGACTTAATAAGAAACATATATTTTAAATCTAGGGACTAAAATTGAAATACGAAGAAGTGAATGATCGATCACTAAATTATATAGAAATTGGGGGCAATATAATCCTTACGTAAGGGCCAGCCTATCCAACTTTCAGGCATCAAAATACGTTTAAGACGCGGATTACTGGACTAAAAACTAAAAACCCTTTTTTTTATTATCTGTTATTTTTTCAAATAACCCCCTGTAAACTGTCTGAAATTTATACAACCTCCTAATTTTTTCATAAATTAATATAACCCTTTGAAAATATTTATGTAAATTCAAATAGCCCATTGAGTTAAACTTTTATTAACAGATAGAAAATGTTATGCTAATATATATTCTATTTGATTAACCTTGTCTGAAGACACGGTAAACTAAAAACCTCCTACACAGTGGCGAAGCCACCATAGGAACGGGGGGGCATGGGACCCTCCTGGATTTTATTTTATTTATTTATAGGATCTTTTTTAATTTTTTTAAGTCCTTTTAATTTTTTGTTGTAGATTGATTTTAATTAGGGCTCATAGATCATAGGTTTCATCTACATATGAAATTCCCTAAACAACAACAACTTACAACTTGAAAAAAAGAAAAATAAAGAAAAATAAAACAACCATCAATTATTCATCTCTATCATCCACGTATATAGTTTGATCTCACCCTTTTTTTAGGCCAAGTTTGGTAAATTGATAAATTTTTAGGATAAGTTAGCGTAATTTATGGGGATAAAAAAATTACTATTTTTATTCAGATTTATATTTGGTAATGAATTTTGTTATCTTCATTTTTGTGTTCTTATCATCAATCTTGCATTTAGATCAAATATGGGATAACTTTAATTTTTTTAAAAAAATATCAAATATGCCCTTCCTATTAATGAGACATTAATATTGTTTGGTTAGGGCTGCAACTTGGGTCGGGTTGAACCTGAACCCGACGGGTTGAACCCGATTTGTACATGGGTTGGGTTGACCAAATCGGATTCGGGTTCGGGTTGGCCAATTCGGGTTGACTCACAAATCGGGTTGGGTTCGAGTTGACTTCACTCACAACCCGACCCAACCCGAACCCGTAAATTAATAGTTAAAAAAAGATCATGACCGTCCATTATATAGCTTCTAATATGGGTAGTCCAAATTTTAGGTAAACTTAGCTAATCTTACGGGTTGGGTCGGGTTGATTTATGTAATTTACACATCATGTTAGAAATTCGGGTTGGGTCGAGTTGGTCTAATTCGGGTTGAAAATCGGGTTGGGGTCGGGTTAGTCCAATTCGGGTTAGGTCGGGTTGGGTCAGGTTGGTTTATTTAATTTCGGGTTGGGTTCGGGTTGGTCCAATTCGGGTTAAAAATCGGGTTGGGTCGGGTTAGGGTTGAGTAGTTTAGAATTCGGGTTGGGTTCTGGTTGACCCCAACCCGAACCCAACCCGCCCGAGTTGCAGCCCTATGTTTGGTGTAACACATTCTTTTTTTTTTTTTTGGGAGGGGGGGGGGGGGGAAGGGTAGTAATAAATGTTATCTCTATTTTAGAAAATAGGGATAGAAAATTGGGATAAAATTTGTTCCACCTTTTACCCAAAACAAATTATCTTCATTTTTATCTCAAATGGGGACAATTGTCTATGCTTTATCCCTATTTTTTTATGCTATATGGGATAACAATTGATTTAACTCAATTTTTTTCTTATCATAACCCCTTATCCCCATGCCAAACTATGCTTTAATTCACTCTCTTCCCTCCATATAAAACAAAAGCTATTTTTTACTCTCATTTTTCATTTACCGCCAAACCTCTTTCTATCCATATGCCACAAACAGTCACGAAGGCACGGTTCTCACTCCTCAATGTCCCCACATCGACGCTCATCTTGAAAAAAGTAAATTTTTGAATTTTTTTTTGTATCTCTACTATTCATAATATCAATCATCATCTCTAAAAAATCCATAATTTTTACTTTTTGTTCCATTAACTATTCTACAATCGAGAATCTACAATCTGTAATCATTTCTTCTCCTCCATCAAGACTTCGAAAATTATATAATTTTTTCCTTTTACCTTATTGTCATTGTTATTAATTTATTTAAAGTTTAAAATATTTGTGTAAATATCTAAAATAATCAAATTATTCAACATTTTTATAATATGAAACCTCGTCGATGTCCAAATTTAGAGGTATGCATTGCTTATTAGATTTATGTTTTGACATTTTTTATGAATTTTCACTATGAAATATGACATCGTTTTAAAATATGATAATTGTTTTTTATAATTACTAGTTGTTGTGTATGTGCAAATGCACATAGACAAATGTAATATATGTAATGTCAAAAAAATTAGCACAATAACATTTTCACAATATTGACTTTAAATATAAGAAATTTAATGTTTATTGTTTTTACCCAATCAAAGGATGAAATAATGGTGTCAAATACAGAAAAAACAATCATAGATTCATAGTAGACAATTTTTCCTAAACAGATATAAAAAAATATTAAAAAGTTGACAAAAAATACAACTATCAAGAAAGCAAACCACCCTTGTTAGGTATATTGGTCCCATAAAAAATTATCTAAGCAACTGAAGCTAATGTTTATACATAATTAATCAATTCAAAATAATCAAATAATCCCAAACTTTTAGTGAGAGATATTCAAACTTGATTAAAATGGCTTGTCTTATGTTAAAAATTAATCGAATTTAGAGGATTACCGTTCGAGATAAAAATAAAAGTGAACCATAGAAAAAAAATCTAAATAAATTATAGGAAAGAAAAATAAAAATATTTAAAACATATATTTTCACATTATCATGTAGTTGAAAAATAATATTAATATAAAAAAATATTTTTATTTGAAAGTAATTTTAATTGTTTTCAAATATATATTAAATTTATTTTTTATACACACAAGGAAAATCATAATAACAAATGGTTGAGATGAGAACACACCAGAAAAATAAAAGTAAATTTGGTAATAATCTGAACAACGCAAGTAAAAAAAATTCTAAAGTAAACCGTTGTTAGAGTAATTTGACACAATCAATTAGATATCATTTGAGAAAAACTCAACACTAAAAATATAATTATATATTGATGGAATACAGTGCAATACAAGGTTGATATTATCCTCCATATTTTTTAATCTATATATAACAACATATATAGAGAACCGACCATTTGATAAATATTACAATGACACACCCGAAGTTTTATATACTAATATTGCATAATTATAATTGATTTTTATAGATTTCACATTCTTATTAATATTTTAAGATTATTTACTCTGTGGTGTTAGTTTTGTTATTTAATTTTTTCAATTTATGTTTTGCACTTCCGAAAAACTTGGTTTCATTCAAATTTTATTTATTTATTTTTTATGAATAACCATGCTGTGTTTGTCATAAATATTTAGAAGACTTATTATTCTTTTATTTTCCTATAGGAAAATGTTTAGGATTTATGTTTTAGGATTCAAAAGTTAAGGTTTTATTGATTGACATCACTGATATATTGTACACTTTTTTTAATAAGATTTTGGTGTAACTTTTCACTTCAAAAATCATTTTCTTATGAAGTACAGTACCCAAATGAACATGACTCCTTTTTCTTTTTCTTTTATAAGGTCATAACATTGATAAATTGCATATAATATATTTTTTGGTTAAAAAAGTTCATGTACTAAATTTAATTTTAAATAAGTTTATTTTTAAACATTAACACACAAAAAGGATAATAACAAATGGTTGAAAATACACCACAAAAATAGAAGTAAATATGCTAATGACAATTAAATTGACACAAATAAGAAATTTTTATAAAAATTCATTTTTGTTAGAGACACTTTAAGATATATTAGATATCATTTGATATTGAAAAACACAACACAAAACGAATTTGATGGAACATACCACCACCACACAAAAATACATGGCTGATAATATTATCTCTATTTTTTAAATCAATATATAACAACACATATATCTAGAGAATGAACCATTTGATAAACACATTAAAATAACACAAAGTGAAGTTTTTATACATTTAAGAAAATACCTAATAAAGATTTAAGAACCCAAATAAGCCCTTTTTATATATATGATCCAAATATTGCATTACTATAATTGATATTCACAGTTTTCACATTTGCATAATTTTTTTTAGCATTACCTATTTTATAGTGCTATTTTTTCATTTAAATTTTTCAAATTGTGTATTCACACTTCTAGAAACAAATGGTTTGATTCAATTTATTTATTTATTTTCTTAACAATACACATATTGTCATCTTGATAAATATTTATACACAATGTTCCTTTTGATAAATATTTATACATGACACAGTAGGATGCAATGACTCTCTCATCCCTTTCTTTTTTCTCTGAGTTTTTTATTTTTTTATTTTTTTGTATAAGTAAAAAAACGACCCAATTGACATGTCAGATGAATTTTGTCTGCATCATGGCACTTTATAGTATAGATAAATTGTGAGGGGGGTCCAACAGTCCCAAGAGGCCCATGGATTGGGTGAGAGTGAGAGTGAGAGTTTGGTGTGTAGTCCCACATCGTCTAATGAGGAGGAGATAATATGTGCTTATATGTGAGCACATCTCTTACACACCAAGACGCATTTTAAAGCCTTTCATTTAGGGGCAAAACGGACAATTTCTTGCTATGTAAGTCCTAGGGCATTACAATTGGTATCAGAGCATATACATTTTGCGATGGTGGGTGTGGCCCATTAGGGGGTGATTGTGACGCCCGGCCCATTGAGGTGGAGGCCCAACAGTCTCAAAAGTCCCACGGATTGGGTGAGAGGTCAAAGGGTTTGGTGTTTATGCCCAACAGTCCCAAGAAACCTGGTGTGGTACATAAATAGCATAGAAATATTTATAATACTTATTATTGTGGTATTTTCCCTTAGGCAAAGATTTAGAGGTTTAGAGATTTAGTGGATTGACATAAATCATAGTTATGTTAAAAATTAAAATATTTTGTCGTAATGTATCATTTTAAACTAAATTTGTTAACAAAGTAAAAAAAAAAAGTGCTTGAAATAAAATTTACTAAAATAGAATCAAAACAATGAACTATAGAAATAGAAAAAGATAGAAAATGAGTGAAGTCACACTCACTATTTTTGGATTTGTTATTCGTTGGGTTGGACCACTATCTCGCCTTAAAAGTTATGATAAAAGAAAAGGTTGTGATGAGTGTTTATTAAAAATCCTACATGAAAAAAAATTAAAATGTACAAAAAAATCATATATCTTATAAATGAATCATATAATCATATAAATCACATGATGACTAATGGATTATGAAAGGACTGATAAATCATATATATCACAATTGAATATAGCAAACAATAGAGAGATTGTGAAAAAACTAATTGATAGGACAACAATGAAAAGATAAAATGATTAGTATCATGTAATTAACAAAGAAAAAAAGAATCAATTGAATGCATTGCATTTGTATACATTCAATTGTTTTTGTGATGAATGGGAGAAGATGAAAAGCAAATATTTGATAAGAAACTGAGGATTTTAATGTTATATGACTTTATTCATTTTTCTTTCTTCATTATGTAGTTGTGAATGCACATATTAATTTAATCATTTAAAATCAAATAAATGTATATGTTGGAATAATAATTACTCGGTGTGATGAATATTATTTTTCATTATAAAACTTAATAAGTCTTTGTTTGTCATCCAACAACGATTTCATCACTACAAAGATCCAATAACATTGTTAGACAATTAGGAACTAATAATTGTGACTATTATAAAGGTTAGATTTATTATTAAAATCAATTTTTTCATATATATCGATGACTTTGATAAAAAAAATTTTAAAAAAAACTAAAAAGTTTAAATTAGAAATATGGTTATCAAAGATGAGTGTCCAAGATCCAAGTTATGTAATAGATGAAATTTCCCCCTAAGAATTGCACAATATTTATTTATTAAAATGTAGTAAATGAATATTAGATGAGATTGTTTTTATTATAACTTCTTTTCTACTATGAATTTTAATTTATATTAATATTTTTAGCTTTTAACAATATATTTATGAAGAAATGTAATCGTAAACCACTTACGTGAATATATGATTTTTTCAATTGTCACATCATATCATAGTCCAAATTTTTTATTCATCATAACATAGTCTAGTTGATGATTAAAGTATGTTGTTATTTCTATAGTGTTTATGCTGTGATGAAAGGGATAATTCATTTTTTATTATATATATTCTTTTTATAAATAAAAGACTATATTAGCTGGAAGGATATGGGTTGAGCATTTTTATAAAGTTAAATTGAACTTGGTCAAGTTGTTTGTTATTGAATTTCTATTTTTATTAAAACTATTTTTTAAATAAATAAATTTTAGTATAATTACATCGAAACTAAAATCATAAAACTTCTTAGTTATATTATACATTTAATTTTTACAATTTGTGTTTCACACTTCTAGAACACATGATTTGATTCAATTTTTATTATTTATTTTCTTAACAATACACATGTTGTCATTTTGATAAATATTTATGATATTTAATATTTTTTTAATTTTTCTATAGACATTTTTTTATATTTTATGGTTTATTGTTTTGATTCTATAAGTTTGATTTTGATGTTACATTTTGGATACAATGGGGCTCTCAGACATTGTTTTTGTGTTGATGTTTTGAGCCTGACACTTGTTAGATTATGCATTTGTTGCTGTTTGTAATTATGTTTATGATCCACACATTGCATCACTCTGCCTGTTTCGATTGTATTGAAAAGTTATACAAATATTTGATGCTCAGTTTATATGTCAGTTTTAGATTATTTTTTTCACTTCATATCTATATAGTTTTTAGATGTTTTTATGTGTATGCACGCAGTAGATGGAATGTAGCACCAATAGCATGCCTACTGGTCTTCAGTCCCTCTTAAACAGTTTCAGCATTTTTTTTTGGGAAGCTCACCCATGTTTTCGGAGGGTTATAACTAAATATTGTTGTAAGCGCCAGATTTTGTTAAGGTTCACCCAAATACTTGAAATGAATAGATTTGATGATGCTTATGTTGTTAAAAACTTTTGATGATAAAGACAATGCCAAAAACTTAGTAAAATCACATATTCAAACCAATATGAAAACACATCAAAATATTATGCAAACAAATAATAGAGGATTAGAAAAACATATCTGTTTTGGTGGAAGCGAGCAAAAACGCTCTGTCCTCGGTGAATAAGACCCCTCACACACAGGGTTGAACGGCTCCTACCACCGATAGATACGACCACCAGGGTTATGCCTACTCGGGGTGCGAGCTACGAGGAGACCACAATGAACAACCGCGATCCTTTCAGACGCTCAGATCAAAGTAAGAGAATGAAGAAGGTGGAAAAGAAGACACCTCTGTAAAGGCTAAGCGAAAATAGAAGAACACTGAAACACTGATTATAGGTGGGCTCTAGACTTGTGATTTTCGTAGATGATGAATGGGACCAAAATGACACCTTTATATAGGCACTACAGCAACGTTCGAAAACGTTTAAAAGGAAAACCGACCAATTAAACATGCACATTAAAATTGTCGACCAATTAATTGCGCGCATTAAAATTGTAACCCGACCACTTAATTATGTTCATTAAACAAATTAATTCACGCAACCGACCAATTAATTGGAGCTGTTTTTATAAACGTTTTTGGTACGGTTTTAGAAACATTTTGAAATTTGAAATTCAAAATAATAGATGTGTTTGACAAAAAGAAACCCATGCGGGCCAAGCCCGAGCTCGCGGAGAGGGATTTGCACCCCCCTGCGCGCGCATGCGGGCGTGCCCATGTGTGGCCTGCAACCCAATCCAGCCCGGCCTGCCTCATGTGCAGGCGCGACGTATGAGCGTGCACGCTCGGTTAACAAGTTTTTTTAACAGAAATCCAAACCCACGGGTTGATGGGCTGGGCCTCGTGTGCGCGCGCGTAGGGGTTTGGCCCAACAAGTATCAACAATGAAATGGTTTGTCTCTATGTATACGATGAAAGAACCAAGTGGTTTTAACTGATGTGAGACTATAGTGTTGGGAAAGAAAATGAGAATACACAATTTTTGGTCAACCAAAGAATGTGTCATTCAAATGGGCCTAACACTAACAATCCCCCCATGACAAAAAATTGTAGGGTAAAGAAATATGAATATGATCTGAACATCTTATACCATGTAATAGATGATACCACCTTCTGGGTTTGAACCTTTACTTAGTGCAAACTAGGTCCAACTGAGAAGCCTGAATAGACCATGTCCTTGAATTCGACCCCTTTAGCCAGAATTCAATAGTCACACACACGGTAGAGGATATGGGTCATGTTCTATGGGGTAGCATGTTACGGCCATGTACTCGTATCTTTTCTTGAGTGCCTTAGAGACTTAGCCTAAATCTCAAAGAACGCGGCCCCACGTCCATGCACTCATATAGGTGAGTTCTCCAGGGTGTCTGTGCAGGTCACATAGTGTCCGAAAAGGACTTGAACCCATTAAGAGCGTAAGCTCAACCTATTTCCGCTACAGTATAATACTGTTATTATAGGGATGAGTTAGATGAGTTTTTCCTCTAGATTACTCACAAGTTTATCAATACAGCTTCGTTAACCCCTTGAAAACCATCTTCATGGGATCTCCAATCACAATGGTAAGGAGTCCGCTGCAGGTAATTATATAATGGGCTGAAGCCCCATCCCTCTCGATGTCTCATGAACAAATCATCTGACAAGTCCTTTTGTGAAATGATCTGCGAAATTTCTCTTGAATCTCACAAACTCTAGAATAATTATCCCCTGAGAAATTAGGTGTCAAATTGATTTATATCGTAAGCGCAAATGTCTAGACATTTTCTCATTATCATTATTTTGTAATGATTTTACAATTACAACTTTGTTATCACATCTTATGGAAATTGCTTGAATAGGCTTTCTCATCAATGGAATCTCCCTCAACAGATTCCTAAGACATTATGCTTTTGAGGCTGCAATATCCAACGCAATAAGCTCTGATTCCATTGTAGAACGAGCAATCACTGTCTGTTTGACAGACCTCCATGCTATTGCTGCACCACCTATCAAAAACACAACGCCACTCCAGTTGGCGTCAGAATAACCCTCAAGTACAGGAGAAAAACCAGTATAATGTAATGAAAGTGAAATAGATCCTCGCAGGTATCTAAATACACGTGTTAGTGTAGTCCAATGCTCTTTATTAGGGTTGCTTGTATATCTACTCAACCTACAAACAACATATGCAATATCAGGACAAGTGCAATTCATTAGATACATTAAACTTCCAATCATTTGTGCATATTAGCTTAATTGATGAATCATATGGTGTATGCACATGTGAATATTCATTATTTTTTATTTTTGAATATCTTCTCAATGTAGTGTGATTATGAAAGTGTAATACCAGATGGAGTTTTGACTAACTTTATTTCCAAAATTACACTAGCATGACCAAGATCTTTCATATCAAAATTTTGAGAAAGAAAAATTTTAGTTTCTCCAATAATGTTGTGATTAGTTCCAAAAATTAAAATGTCATCAACATATAGGCAAAGGATAACACAAGCATCATATTTCACTTTCATATAAAGACATATGTCATACTCATTATTTTTAAAATCAAAAGAAGAGATGACCCTATCAAATTTTTCATATCACTGTTTAGGAGCTTGTTTGAGCCCGTGCAATGATTTCACGAGTTTACACACTTTCTGTTATTGTCCAGGAACCACAAATCCTTCAAGTTGGTCCATATAGATCTCCTCATCGAGATCTCCATGTAAAAATACGGTTTTGACATCCATCTGATGGATTTCAAGACCATGAATTGATGCTAATGCGACTAGTATCCGAATAGTGGTAATTCTAGTGACAGGGGAATATGTATTAAAATAATCCACACCATGTTTTTGTTTAAAACCCTTTGCAACTAGCATAGCCTTGTATTTTTAAATAGAGCCATCTGGACGAAATTTCTTTTTGAAAATCCATTTACACCCAATAGTTCTACTGCCTGGAGGGAGAGCAGTAAGAACCCAAGTGTTATTATGCAGAATGGAGTCAAATTCACTATTAATTGCTTCTCTTAAAAAAGGTGCATCTGGAGATGACATAGCTTCATCGAAGGTTAATGGATCATCTTCAATGAGAAATGTGAGGAAGTCATCTCCAAATGTTTTTTCTATTCTAGGTCTCTTCTTCTTAATTCAGGTTCATTCTCAAGAGATGGAACAACGAAAGAAGAAGAAGCCCCAAGATCAGCTTTAGAGATTGCGGTTTTCATGGGATAAGTATCTTCAGAAAAGACGTCTCTAGACTCAATAATTGAGTTGTGACTAATCTCAAGAATTCTATATTATAGGACTAAAAATCTATATGCAGCACTATGATATGCATAACCCACAAATGCACAGTCAGCTGTTTTTGGGAGGAGGAATACTCACTTTTGTCAAAGATCCTTAGACTTTGATGCAACTCAGGTTGGGGTTTCTACCTTTCCACAGTTCATATGGGGTTTTATCACAATCTCTAAGGGGAACACTATTAGGAATATGACAGACATAATATATGGCATTTCCCCAAAGATTTTCAGATAAACCATAACTTGATAACATGGAATTAACCATGTCACACAAAATCTGATTTTTTCATTCTGCCACACCATTGGATTGGGGTGAATAGGGAGCGGTGGTTTGATGGATGATGCCACTATCTTCACACAATTTAGAAAATTCATTCGATGTATATTCACCTCCTCGATCAGACCTAATCACCTTGATTTTTCTATCTAATTGATTTTCTACTTCTACCTTATAAATTTTGAAATATTCTTGAGCCTCATCTTTTAAACACAACATATAAGCATAACAAAATTTTAAAAAATCATCAATAAAGATTATGAAGTATCTTTTTCCTCATCGAATAAGCATACCATTCATTTCACATATGTCACTATGCACTAAGCCTAACAGTTCAGAAATTATATCAACATATTTAAAAAGTTTTCTAGTTTGTTTTGTTTGCACACATGTATGACATTTAGAAGTTTCATTAAGATGAGATTTAAGAATCAAACCAAGAAACATCATTCTTTTTATGGTACTTAAATTTATATGTCCTAAACAAGCATACCACATATTAGGAGATTCTACATTCAAAGTAGTAGTAGATAAAGAGGAAGAACATTCAAACATAATTCAATTTAAACAAACCATCACACACATAACCTTTTTCAACAAATGTTTCAAATCTAGTTATTACAACCTTATTTGCTTCAAAAACTAGTTTATAACCTTGCTGTATCAACATCGACCCACTGAATAAGTTTTTTCTCAATCAGGAACGTGTTGCACGTTTTGAAGTGATAGGACATTCCTGGATGTGAAGAGTAGATCAACATGTCATTCTCCAATGATACATGCAGCAGAGTTGTTACTCATTCTCACTTATCCATCAATGGCCTCATAGGAGGTAAACAAGGATCTATCAGAACAGAGGTGTATATTTGCTACTGTGTCTATCCACCAGTCAGTAGATTGACAAGCAAAGTTTAACTCAAGATGGAGAGTGACAAACCTAATTTGGGAAGAAGAGGATGCAGGGTCATGAATCACCGCATTCGCTTGGACTTTATTCTCTAACCCCCCGTATGGGGTGTGACATTGAGTTATTCGCTCCTGATAGCTATACTAGGATAGATAACAATTCAGACTGAATAAGCAATTTTTTGTTTGGTTGCATTTTTTGTTATTCTCATTGGAAAACGTAAAAATGTTTTTTTTGTTGTTTGGTTAATCTTGGATAAAGTGATGATAAATGGTTGATAATGGATGAATAAGAATTTATAACTTTTTAAATGACAACTATACCCCTGGGAATAGTGTGAGAAATATATGATTGATTTGATAGATGTGACAGTTTTTGAAATCTATGTGAGACTGTTAAGTGAGATAAATTTTTTAAAATGACAGAGAAGGGTATTTTTATCCATTTGCATAGATAAGGTCTGATAAGCAATTCCAACATTTCCTTAGAATAGTTATCATGCCTTATCCTAACTTATCCAGACATAATTATCAGGGTTTATTCTGTCAAAACAAACAACTTTTTTTTACTATTCTCCTGTATTCTTCCTTATTCTGGCCTAATTCTTCATGCCATACGGGGGGTCCTTCTGGGTAGGATGGTTGCTCTTATTATTCAGATTCTGAGGAAGGGTCTTTTGTTTGTAGCAACTTCTTGCAATATGCCCTTTCTTCCCACACACATAGCAACCAGCTTCATCATTGGTTTTCTTTTTAAACTGTGGCTTTACATGACTCTTAATAACCCCATTCTTTTTAAAAGGTTTGGACTTGGGTTTAAAACCTTCGGCTATGTGGGCTTTGGCTGAAAACTCTTTAGGAAGTTTAGACACCTTATCTTGAAGCCTATACTCATCCTCTATCCTAATAGTAGTCAAAATATCATTCAAGATGGGTATACCTCTATGATGTTTAAGTTTGACAACAAAATTAGACCAAGAGGGAGATAATTTTTCAATAATAGAGTAAGCAAGAAAAGTGTCATATAGAACCATCCCATATTTCCTAATCTTATGAATAATAGTTTTCAGGTATACAATTTGTTTCATGATGGACAGATTATCAACCATGTTAAATTTCAAAATTTTTCTGACTGCATATTTTTCCAACCCAGCATCTTCAAGGCTATTTTTTTTCGAGTTCTATCCATAGTTCGAAAGTGCCTTTTTTTGTATAAAATATACCATACAACTCAGGGGTTAAGGCACTCAAGATTCGACCATGGCACAAAAAATCTTTTTCTTCCCAGGCACCGTCTAATTCAACAGTTTTTTCTTTCGGATCTACTGTTTTATCAGTATTGGTATCCTTGGGACTGTCAGACTTGGTAAGGTCAATGGAAGTGGATTATTTATCAGAAAGGGACTTGGTTTCACTTAAGGCAGTTCTTAAAACAGAAATTAACCCTAGGGTGGTGAGCCGATACCTACATTGCTGCTGCCATCTCTTAAAGTTGGTACCATCAAACAAAGCCGGTTTAGCAGATAAATCCTCTACAAGACCCATTTTTGAAAACAACAGAATGAGGTTTGAAAAAAAGTTTAGGTTAAAAGAAACTTTATTCACCGAGATTGTTAAAATCTTTTAATGACAAAGGCAATGCAAAAAACCTAGTAAAGCTACAAATTCAAACCAATATGAAAATAAAGCAAAATATTCTGCAAACAAATAATAGAGGATTAGAAAAACATATCCGTTTTAGTGGAAGTGAGCAGATACGCTCTGTCCTCGGTGAATAAGACTCCCTCATGCACAGGGTTGAACGACTCCTACCATTGAGAGATACCACTACCAAGGTTATGCCTTCTCAGGTGCGAGCTACGAGGAGACCACAATGAACAGCCCGCCTCATGTGCACGTGCGTAGGGGTTTGGGTTGGACCTCGTGTGCGCGTGCGTAAGGGTTTGGCCCAACAAGTCTCAACAATGGAATGGTTTGTCTCTATGTATAAGGTGAAAGGACCAAGTGGTTTTAACCGATATTTGACTAACGTGTTAGGAAGAAACATGAGAATACACAATTTTTGGTCAACCAAATAATAGGCCATTCAAATGTGCCTAACACTGACATATGTTTGGTGGTTATACATGATGTTATGAGAATGTAGGACTAGACATGTTAGGATGTCAATAAATGCATGACTGGAGACGCAAGATTGGATGCAATTGGATATATATCCACTTATTCAACGATAAGGGGGTTGAAGCATTCAATCGACAACACATGAGCTGATATAGTCCTTGTTTATCTGGACTGTATTGGACTTGACATATACATTGTCCGAATAACCCGAACTTTCTGTTCGACTAACTTGTTGTCAAGACCATAGATGTCCATACGAAGAATATGCTTTTTATATGGCGTGAAACATATTCTACGCTTAAAAGAGTAGATCATATATAAACTTCGACAGTCTTATGGTTGACAAGAGCACTCTGATGGAGCCGATGTCTACAGATACTATTTATGTGCAGTCACACCTCTCTCTGTCTGTCCAGAACCAATGTGACCATGAGTCATTTTTATTCTTATCCTATTTTGCTTGAGGATCAACATATCAGATGTGCTCAGATTTTTAATGCTTGGAACAGTTGGCATTGGAAAAACAAATAGTACTGAATTCTTTATTATGTATCATGTAATTAGGTTCATTGGTGAAAATGGAACTTCAATACATTGAGTAGTAAGTTACATATACAAAAGATTGGCAAAAATGAACTCAATGAACTTTTAAATCTGGACAAAAAAAAATCCCCACTCAGAACCTCCTTGTGGCCTTGTGGGTGATTCATTTGGAGGTTTTCAAACATATAAAATTTGATGTGATATAGTATTTTAAATGCATACAAAGGTCTTACTACTTCATAAATCATTTATTTGCACCCAAATAAACTACACGTCTCAATTGGTTTTTAAGAATTTTAATTAATTTGTATCATTAAAAACCAAATTTAATAATCTTCTTGAAAGAATGTGAGATCTCTCAAACATTTAAATTTTTTTTCCAAAATTAAATGGTTTTAAGTTTCATTTCAAAAATCGAATTGCATTAAATTTTATATATTAGCGAGATATAAGTTATTGGTGGTCCTCGTTTGGATAGAGGATTAAGTTATTTTGAAGTTTATGATTATTATAGTACAAATAAGCATAAATTAATTTTTTGTTTGGTTGTGTTTTAAAGTATTCTCGTTAGGAAACATAAGAATAAAATTTTTGTTGTTTGGATATAATGTGAATAAGATGTGAATAAAAATTTACAAAATGTAAAAAATGATGACAATTGATTGACAGTGGTCCCACATAATCTTCTCGATTGAATAGTTTGGAATAACTTAATTCCAAGGATTGATTGACATCCATATATCATTTATTCCAGCCTTGTAAACACTCGTTTTGTGACTACTTTGAGTTATTCTCGAACCAAAACATGGCTAAATACCTTTTAAAACTTGTAATAAAATGCTGTCATGGTATTTAGAAAAATGTTAAAGACTCAATTATTTTTTCTAACCAAAATTGAGACACACAAGTTTAAAATTCAATTAATTAAGTATACCATAATTAACTAAGTAAATGTAATTTTTTTTAACTAAGTATATATATTGTCTAAATGAAGTATATGTTTTAGTATATTTTAAATCGTAAAAAAAAAAAGAGTGTAACAGTGCCCTAATATTTAATATACCTGAGGAAACGGAGAGAGACGGCCACGTCGCATAAAAATAGCGAAAACCGCAATCCAGACCTTCGTTACGTTCTGTTCATCCGACCTCCATCTTCATCTCGACTTGATCCAGGCTGAGCCCTCAGCGACGATGGGTCAGCTATTTCTTCCTTTTTTTCATTTAGGTTTTCTAAATGATTTTGTTGGATTCAGCGTATGCTTTATTTCGTAGTTCGAATTGATTTCGTCGTTTTATTGATTATTTTTCTTTACATTAATTTTTTTATATTTGAAAATGGCTTTGGGAGTCTTTTGTTTTTACTTATAGGGGTAATCGATAGAGACTTTAATGGATTTCTGTGGACATTATTTAAGTGATGAACTTTCGTAGACTTTGCAGTATTTATAGACATTTGCAGACTTTTGTAGACTTTCGTAGACTTTTGCATATTTTCATAGATTGACTCTCATGGACCTTCACATACTTTTGCAGACTTCACATATTGACTCTCATGGACTTTCACAGACTTTTGCAGATTTTCACAGACATTGACAGACTTTCACATATTGACTCTCATGGACTTTCACAGACTTTTGTAGATAGATTTTCACAAATTGACTCTCATGGACTTTCACAGAATTTCAGAGACATTTGCAGACTTATCACTCTCATGAACTTTAATAAACTTTCACAGACTTTAACATTTCATAGATTGACTCTTTTAACATATGGATTTCTATTAATAAATACAATAACGTTTTTGGATTTTTAAATAACAAATAAAGAACTCATTACACCCAACATAAAATGTAATTTAATATAGTAAATATCAATCTTCACTTATCTGAAATGCATATTGCTAGAATGTCATGATAAAAACATAATTTTTAACTAGATAATATTAAATTAGTTCACCATGAATATTGATGTCACGGTCATCCCACATACGTTTAGCTATAATTAACCGCCAATTATTGGCATCTCCACGTTGTGAGTCGATATCAATATTTCATACATATTCACATTCATAAAAAATTCTTCTTCATTAAAAACAATCAATGTAAAATAAAAAAGAAAAAAAAACCTTTTATTGAGAAAAATCCACAATGAGCTACCTTTTTTTTCTGTTATAGAGAGAAAATTTCATAAGCTTTTATAGAGAGGAGGGATGCGTTTTTAATTAGGAAGACAATAAAAAATAAGAAAATATATATATTATATAAAAATCATACATTACATCTCTTCAAATATAATAAAATAAAAAAAAAATTATATTACTTAAAATAAAATAAAATAAAATAAAAGTAGTCATCATATTACTTTAAATAAAAAATGAAATAAAGGCAATCAGTATATTTAGTCATATATATACATATGCTTAAATATATCTTTTTATTTTTATATATGTCTGAACATTATAAAAAATATATATACATGTATATTGTACAATAATAGAAACATATTCAAGGAAAATCAAATCAAACATTATACATATAATCAAATATATGATAAATCTATATTTTAGAAAATAACTGTGGATGATCTAGGCATATATTATATAATATATAATAATGAAATGATTGATTGCAACACAAACAAATTTACCATTCTCATATATTCATCAAACATATGAGGTGATGGCAATATTTATACAAATGGATATTCATGAAAAAAATGATAAATAAAGAAAAAAATGTGAATAAATATATGAAAGACATGGGATAAAAATCATAAAGGAGTTTGGTTGAAAGAAAAAAAGAAGAAATATTCATTATGCTGGAATAAAAGTCCATAAGAATCTCACTCATTTGGGTGGGATTTTGAAATGACTTTTTCCTTTGTATTCTTCTCTCTAAAGTTCACAAAAATCCATCACTTATGAAAGTTTTCACAAATCATGTTTAAATTGAATAACACATGACAAAATGTCTACTATGAGGAGTCTCAATCGAATAATGCTGGATTTTTTGTCCACAAAATAATGTCTTCATCGAATAACACTGGATTTTATGCATGTCCACGAAATAATGTCTCAATCGAATAACGCTGGACTTTTTGTCCACAAATAATATCTCAATCGAATAATGCTAGACTTTTTGTCCACGAAATAATGTCTTAATCGAATAACGCTGTACTTTTTGTCAATGAAATAATGTTGTAATCGAAGAACGTTGACTTTTTGTCTATGAAATAATGTCTCAGTTGAATAACACTCGACTTTTTGTCCACAAACCAATGTCCTGATTGAAAAACACAAGATTTACAAATCCATGAACATAGACAATTTGTACATGAAAATCTTAATTGACTACACCCTAATGGGGTTACTACTGGTTTTGTTGGATTTGTTCATTGAAAAATGTTAGATTCAGTTATTTTTATCAATCAAAACTAAAATCACACGTGTTTTCATTTAAAAAAAAATATTAAACATAATTTAATGAGGTATGCTTTAATAAAAAATGTATATCAATCCATTTCGAGTTGAATGAACTCATTTATAGTAAGTGTAAGAAAAAATTAAATGAGATACGTATATCATCTAACGAGATATATGTTACATTCGATTTTAACAAGGTATATAGGATTGTATTTTGGACTGGAAAAAAAAAGAGTGTAACCGCGCCCTTTGTTCATTTGTTATTGTTCGAATTGTGTTGGAGATGTTAATGGTGGTGAAAATGATGGGTGTTTGTTTTTATTGATTTATTGATTTCGACTTTAGTATGGTTTTAGGTTAAAATGTATCTGCACCTGAATTTTATGAAACCTGCAAGAACACCTCTTATATTTTAGAAATATGCACAAACACCCCCCTACTATAATTTCAAAATATGCACTTACGCCTCCCTATTGTATACTTCACCTTAAAAAAAATCTGTAACATGAAATATCATTTTACTAGTCAAAATAGTATTTTATATTTATTATACATACATTTGAAGTAATTACAAGCATTCTTACATCTTAAATTAACCATCTATATATCTTAATTAATATAAATAATCAGTACATTCCAAGCAATGATATTTTTCATGTTATTATTTTCCTCATGTTACCATGTGATTTATTTAGTATGGTGTGTAAGTGCATATTTTTAAAATAGAGGGGGGTGTCTTTGTAGGTTTTGCGAACTTGAGGGGATCAACATGCATTCACCGTTGTTTTTCTTGATTTATTGATTTTGAGTCTTTGACACGTGCGAATCCAGTATGTTACAACTTACAAGTCATTTTGTTGGATTTTTTTTTATTATTAAATGGGAGGCAAGGGCCTTGATTTTATTAAAATACCAAAGCAAGTGCCCAAAACATATGGTATGGGAGGACTCTACCATGACCCTTACAACCACCCTACTCTTCAAGTTTTAAATAAAGTACCCTGTCAGCCCCCACGCATGCATGATCCTAATCTTTGATAAGGTCAATCACTATATCCCATATATTTTCCATATACACCCTAGTTCCAATATAATGTGTTGGTTTTGCGCATTCCATATGGCCCAAACCACCTCTGGGATGAATGATTGTGATTGTTGGATGATGTTATGACTTTAGAAATGATGGGTAGTTCTATTTTATTGATTTCTCCATGTTGACACATCTCAATTGATTTAGGTTAGGTGGTATTGTTTGATTCATGTTGTTTGATTTGTAGTTGGAATTTTTGTTGATTGTGATTGTTGGATGATGTTATGACTTTAGAAATGATGGGTAGTTCTATTTTATTGATTTCTCCATGTTGACACATCTCAATTGATTTAGGTTAGGTGGTATTGTTTGATTCATGTTGTTTGATTTGTAGTTGGAATTTTTGTTGGTAGACGTTTGAAGTTGGAATTGGATTATTGATTAGTCATCCCCCGAGAAATTCTGTGTCACAAGTTAAAAGTGAGTGTTGGAGTATCTCATCTCTTCTTCCCATTGGAGTCTACATCAAATGTAACTTTTGCATCCTAATAATACTTATGTTGAAACAAAGTACTGTAGCAAATATAAATATATCATATGATTGATTGATCGTTGCAACAAGCTTCCCCTGAACCAGGCTTCCAACTATACACATGTAGATTAGAGAATGCAGGCTACTTGTAAAAACCACAGCCTTAATACTACCAATGTGGGTGGTGAATTGAAATACACCCAAAAACATATCAGGCATTACTCAAAAGTTATAATTGAGTAGTAATTCCTGTTGCAGTTCCCATTTCTCCCTAATTAGTATATGCTAGATTAGGCTAGTATATACTAATCTAATAATACAAAAATATATGCATTAAGTTCATTTGAATATATACATCATTTTTTGTTGAAATATATACTTCAAGTATGTATATCTTACAAAAAATTTAAAACATGTTAGAGATTGCAAAAAAGATTGTATGAACGACTACTGTACTTGACATTTTTCAATTTATAACCATCTGTTCCAACTACAATTTATTGCCAACTTTTCTGAAAAAACGAACCATTCAACATCTGTTCCACCTATTCCCATATGCATGTTTTACTGACAGAGGGTCTCTGCAAGGCCATCCATGGCTTCTAACCCGCCCCTCTTGATGCCATGAAAACACCACCAATTTTCCCTCCCTTCTACCCTTCAACAGGTTCTTCTCCAGTGCAAGACCACCCCTGAATTCCTGAAATACAGCAAATCAGATTGGTGCATTCCATCCTATTTGTACAACCAATTCATGATAAGAAGGCTTATTGAATTTGTCTTGTGTCACAAATGTAAATAGTACTCTGTTGTTGAGGTAGTGGTGATTTTATGTATTCTAGTTGTTGGAATTGTATCTAGTGGTTTGTTTTATTTAATTATAGTGTTGAATGAAATGAAACTGATTATTGATTTGTGATTCAGACACTGACAATGATGTTAAATTTCCTCATTTTGGGTTCACCGATGAGCGTTTTGGTGATCATATTTTTCAAATTGAGTTTGTCGAATATGAAATTCATCCGTACACAGTGTGCAATGCTCAAGTCCGTGAACGATTCCAAAATTTGAGAAGTAATTTTGAAGGAGAAAATGAGTCGCTTCTTGTTGAAGAAAAACAAATCCCTGTAAACCCCCTTCTTTTAGCTTGGAGGAGTCCGTATTTTTACAAGGTCTTCACGGATGCAATGGATCTGGAAAAAGTATATGTTATAAAGATGAAAGAGTCTGAGTATTCATCCTTTATGGAATTACAGAGGTTTCTATATGAAGGAAAAATAACCCCAGCTAGGGAGAGGAGTTTCATTGGGTTGTCAGATCTCATTATACAAGCCAATAAGTATGAAGTCAAGTTGTGTTTCAACGAGTGCGTTCGCTTGGTTAAAAATTTGCAAATGACGCCAGAAACTGCTACTCTTTTGTTAGAAATTGCTGATAATGAAGGAATTGTAAGGGATGACTTGCGACATGTTGATGAAGCGAAGGGATTTCTTATCACCAGGTATAAGGAGAGTCCAGGTAAAATCGAAGAAGAGTTGCATAGTTTGACATATGCTGCACTTGAGATCATTTTCAATTGTGATGAGCTACAGGTTCCGTCTGAGGACTTCGTACACAATATCATCTTGAAATGGGCTGAGCATGCGTTTCCAATCACTCGCATAAGGCGTTTCTCTCACGTGTCCAATGAAAGGGTTGAAGGCACGAGTGATGATATAGATGGCGAAGTTGGGAAGTACGACATCTGAGGAAGATAATAGATTTGGTAGGGGACATTACATATCTTTTGGATGTTTTGTGTGTTTGAAATCAATCAGTATATGGTGTGCATCCCTCTTAAAGACTGTTATTGCCTTTTTCTTTTTAGACACTCATATACCTGTGTTTTGGAGTGTTATATCAAATACTGTTAAAAGTGCAATTTTTTTTAAGGTTAACTATTTGATGCAGATTATGTAGTCGCGTTAATGAATACTGTCTGACTGCTCCTTTGTCAAAATATAAAATGTCGACATATATGCTGTTCAAACAAGTTTGACATTGAATTCACTGCTTCTACAATACTGGGGTCGAAGCAATTCAGAAAACAATGTCTTATTTATTCGACAGTACAACTGTTAAAATATTAGAGTCTACATATACACTGTCCAATTAACCCAAACTTTCTGTTTGACTAACTTCTTGTTGAGACCATTGATGTCCATAACAAAAGAACACTCCCATGGAGCTGATATCTACAGATACTGTTTATGTGTAATCACACCTCTCCAGAACCAATGTGTACCATGAGTCAATTTTATTATTTTGAAAAAATTGAAAATACGTATGGTCTGAGTTTTAGTTAATAAATGTGACTGAATCTCACATTTTCCAATCATACAAGGCCCTTCATCAAATTATGTGTAATTTGTATTACAAATTCCAATAAATGAATGTAACATTTCTTTATAAAACTAAAAGAAAAAACTTCTCCCTCTCTCATAATGGAAGAGAAAAAGAAAAAGAAGATGAAGTGTAGGTTTTGTCCCCCCCCCCCCCCCCCCCCCCCCCACTAATCTAGTAAGGATGAAAAAAATGATTGAATAAATAATCTATTAATTTATATATTTACTTTGGTATAAAAAATGTGATAACTCCTATACTCTCTCGGTGAAAAAAAATCTTATTTTCATTTTGAAATGGAATGAATAGTCCACACTTTTTCTAATTTTTTTATAATAAATGATTTTATATTAATTATTGTTATAATAAATGAAATATATTATTATTATTCAATAAGAGAAAACAAGTGTTACATAGGGGATCCTATCACACGATATGATCCAAGAAGTCTTTGAGTTAATGAGTTATCCAATAAATGATAGTCATGTGGGAAGTGATTCAGTGCGGGAATGCGGGAAGCGATCAGGGGCCGTCGATCACGGGTCCATCGCATCGGACGGTCGGGTGCGATTCACATCGACCGTTGGATGCGATGGACCCGCGATCGAACGACCGACGTCGTTTCCCGCATTCCCGCATTCCCACACTGAATCACTCGACATAGTCATGTAGATATTATAAATGAATTTTATAGTGTGCATTTAATGTTATTTCATTGTGAAGTTATTTTCTTGAAGTTGGTGTGTTAGGCACTTAAATGAGAGTGCGCCTATGAGAGTGCGTTTTCAAACAAACTTGTCTAACCATAAAGAATTTCATTTTTTTTAAACTAACAGGGGGTAGTCAATTAGGATTTTTATGGACAAATTGTCCATGTCCATGGATTTGTAAATCTTGTGTTTTTCAATCAGGACATTGATTCGTTGACAAAAAGTCCAGTGTTATTCAATTGAGACATTATCTCATGGACAAAAAGTCCAGCGTTATTCGATTGAGACATTATTTCGTGGATAAAAAGTTCAGTGCTATTCGATTGAGACATTATTTCATGGACAAAAAGTCCAGTGTTATTCAATTGAGACATTATTTAATGGACATAAAATCCAGTGTTATTCGATAGAGACATTATTTCGTGGACAAAATGTCCTGTGTTATTCGATAGAGACATTATTCCATGGACAAAAAGTCTAGCGTTATTCAATTGAGACTCTTCATAGTAGACATTTTGTCATGTGTTATTCAATTTAAACATGATTTGTGAAGACTTTCATAAGTGAGAGATTTTTGTGTACTTTTGTGGACTTTAGAAAGAGAAATACAAAGTAAAAAGTCATTTCAAAATCCCACCCAAATGAGTGGGATTCTCATGGACTTTTATTCTAGTATTGTGAATATTTCTTTTTTTTTTCTTTTAACAAAACTCTTTTATAATTTTTATCTCATGCCTTTCATATTTTTATTCACATTTTTTTCTTTATTTATCATCTTTTTTTTTCTGAATGTCCATTTGTATGAAATATTGCTATCACCTCATATGTTTGCTGAATATATAAGAATGATAGATTTGCTTGTGTTGCAATCATGCAATTTTTTTTTATAATGTTCAGACATATATAAAAACAAAATTAGGCATATGTGTATATATAAACTAAATATACTGATTGCTTTTATTTCATTTTTTATTATAGTAATATAATGACTACTTTTATTTTTTTTATTTTAAATAATATAATTTATTATTTTATTTCATTATATTTGAAGAGATGTAATATATGATTTTTATATAATATATAATTCCTTATTTTTTATTGTCTTCCTAATTAAAAACTCATCCCTCCCCTTTATAAAAGCTTATGAAATTCTCTCTATAACAAAAAAAAGGCTAGCTCATTGTGGATTTTTCTCAATATAAGCATTTTTTTCTCTGTTTTTTTTATATTTTAGATTGATTGTTTTTAATGAAGAAGAATTTTTTATGAATGTAAATATATATGAAATATTGATATCGACTCATATGTATAGCTAAACATATGTGGGATGACCATGACATCAATATTCATGGTGAACTAATGTAATATTATCTAGTTAAAATGATTTTTATTAATATTTATTATATTAAATTATATTTTTGTTGGGTATGATGAGTTCTTTATTTCTTATTTAAAAATTCAAAAACATTATTGTGTTTATTAATATAAATCCATATGTAAAAATAGTCAATATGTTAAAGTTTGTTAAAGTCTGTGAAAGTCTATAAAAGTCCATGAGAGTGATTTGTGAAAGTCTGCAAATGTCTGTGAAAGTCCAGGAGAGTGATTTGAGAAAGTCTACAAATGTCTGTGAAAGTCTATGAAAGTCCATGAGAGTCAATATGTGAAAGTCTGCCAATGTCTATGAAAGTCTGTGAAAGTCATGAGAGTCAATCTGTGAAAGTCTGCAAAAGTCTGTGAAAGTCCATGTGAGTCAATCTACGAAAGTCTGCAAAAGTCTGTGAAAGTCTGTAAAAGTCTGTGAAAGTCTGCAAAGTCTACAAAAGTCCATCACTTAAATAATGTCCACAGAAATCCATCAAAGTCTGTATCGACTACCCTCCTATAAGGATAATAGAAGATGATAACATGAGATATCGTGTAATCTGTGTGGGCCAATGAAAGTGTGTCACGTAAGTGATAGAAAAGTTACCTCATTGTCTATAAATACCCATCTATATATTTATAAATCTTTACGTGGGTGAGTTGAGGAGGGGAAGAAGAAGAAGCAGAGCACCCACATCAAAGGAGGTGATGTCATTAGCAGCCACACCATGCTCTTAGCTGGTGAACTGGTTTTGGTTCTCAATCTATCTAGGGATGGTAAGTGGGTGGGCTGGGGAAAATTGATCAATCGTAATTCCAAACCTCTAAAAAAAACTTGTCCCAAACTCATTTTAAACCCGTTTGATTATTTCATCCCAGACATGAGATTTTAAAAACCCAAACTTGTCTCATCACATCCTATTTAAAAGAGAATGTGTGTAATAATCTTACTTTATAAAAAATATATCATCAGATGATTTGATTTATAAATAGTCTTGAAGTGGGCTAAGAGTGAGTTCGCGGACTTGGCTAAACGACGTTTATTTTTAGAGTTTCATATTGTTCGGTTGTGTGCTTCTCGTTCCTGTCAGATGAAGTGTTGGAGGCACTGAACAGTGATGATATGGATAGGGAAGTTGTGAAAGATTTAGTTAATGAGTTTTTCAAAACAAATCAGGAAAAGTACAAGTGGTTGCCTGGGGAGGATAACAGATTTGTTCAGAGACATTACACATCGTGCATTTATTATTTTGATTTATCTATGCAACAGTGTCAAAAGCTTGAGGTGGGAGACCATTACAACTTTTCGTATGTTTTATTTGGCGAAGAACTCGTTAAGCTGTAAGCTCTTCACGCTGGTCATGTTTGTTGTAGCTTAAAATTAAAAATTATAGATTACAACTTATAAATTATAGATTTTAACTTTTCTGATGAATAGTTGACATGTTTGTTATAACTGTTGAAAAACAAAGAATAAGCAGTTGTGGATGCTTGTGAAAATAAGCTGTAAAATAGCTTTTTGCTGTATAATTGTTAGAATTACCCCCTTCCAAATGTATAAATCAAATTTAATTTATGTTTGAAAAAAATATTGTTGATACTTTGGATTGTAACCTTTTCTTTTGGTAAAATTTGGATTTTAGCTAGAATATTTCAATTGTATTTTTTTATATTAATTATGATCAAATTCTATTTCTATCTTTCAAATTATAATTTTTTAATTAATGTGGAATTCATTGACTGACAAATACTTCAGTTTGATTAACAAGTACCTCAGTTCGATTAACAAGTAGTTCAGTTTGATTGAACCACAATTCAGTTCATTTCATGAGTACTGTGTAGTTTAATTCATCAGTAGTTCAATTCGATTAACAAATATTCAGTTTGATTAACAAGTACTTCAATTCGATTCGACCATAATTCAATTTGTGGCCCGAGTACTGAAGTTTAGTTCAACAATTATTTCAGTTCGTTTCATATAAACATAAGTATACATTGCACACACATTCATATATCAACATAGTTTGATTTTCATTCAACAACAACACAGTACAAAAATTCAACATGGGATTGACAAATGATCACAAAATTCATCAAGCTTAAAATCATGTAAAATGCATGATCAGGAAGAAATTCTTTCTTGTAATATATCTCTTGCAAGCTTTTGACACTCCATATTGATTTCACAAATATGCAACAAACTAATATCTTTGTCCTTGACTAAGGCTCCTTTTGGAAACACATATTGAAAATTAGATTTTGAATAAAGCTGCTTTTTAAGATGATTTAGACCTTGACTTTTTTGGGATGCTTTTTTTTTTAATTTAGGAATCAATATTTGAAAATGGTTTAATGTTTGATAAAAAAGTTGCTTTTCGATTCAAAAAATCGATTCCGACAAAAAATCACAGTTTTTGAGCTTTTTAAAACATGCATTTCGAGAGAGATTAAAATGAATCCAACTTTTGATTCCGCCGGAATCCAACCCGTTTGGCTGTACGATTTTGGGATTTTAGCTTTTCAAAAAGCAAAATCATCCCAAATCGTGCATCCAAATGGACCCTTAAATAATCAATGAATTTCAAAACAAATACACCACAATCATGGTGTTAAACTGTTTAGGTGCATAAGACACATGCTCCCATCTTTTTAATCTCAGGTTCTCACAGCATATGTGTGTCACTAGAGAAAAACTTCCATACGTAAATACATTAGAGACGATCGTTCTATGAAATTCATATAAATTCGCATAATGCAATTCATGTAAGACATAAATTTTTTATTGAAACTTACAATAGCTCCTATCTTAGTGGAAAATTTGTCCCTCGTATCCTTCGTAAGAGAATATAAACCCAACAATTGACTGTATAACTCCATTCATAGGTTATGTAGTTCGATTAATGAGTTGTACATGTGGTACTAATATGATTCACAGAAGTCAGTCTTGATTGGATTCAAACTTTGTGCTTTTATATGACAAATTTAGAGGAGCAAATTGCCCTTTTAAATTAGTATATATAATATCATTGCAAGTAAATATTATTGGGTAGTATATAAAATACTTTATTTTATCTAAGTATATGCTTCATTTTATATATTAATATGTACTTCATTTCATATCTTAGTATATATACTACCGTGTCTCAATATATATTTTATTTATATCGCTATTCTCCAACACCCTCTCCAAAAAAATAAAATTTTAATTATTTAAAAAATAATATTATTTTAAAATCAAATCTGAATTCAATTTGAGTGATGACGTCCACGGTTGCTCGACACAGGGGTAGGGGGCGACATCTATGTTTTGAGGCGTCGGAGGAACGCGAGGAAATACATATATGACAAGGTAAATTTGGGTGCTCGATGTGATGTGAGGGAGGAAAAATTGTTTGTTGTATGATCATGTCCACCGACACCACCATCATGAACGCTCCGCCAAACGGAGTCTAAGGTGCGTTTGATAGCAGAATTGTAAAATTGATTTTATGCAAACGATAGTTTAAAATTAATTTTGTAGGAAACTGTCTTATCTTAGTTTTTAAATACTATTTAAAAACTATGATAATAAAACTGTTCGGTTGACACGATTGCATAACCAACTTCATAAAAACACAAAAACTAAAAAGCTGCTTAATAAATCAAATTCAAACTTGATTCAAACCCGGGTTGACCAACCCGTCCGAGTTGCATTGTCCATTGGTCTCTCTCGCTTTTCCTCTCCAAACTCTGTATCCGATTCTTCTCTTCCGTTTCGATTTCGATTTTTTTAGGGTTTCTTCTGATCCCGTGCAGGTTCGGCGACGGAGCTCTGCGGACGTGCGGCCTACGTTAGTGACCCAGTCGGCGGCATCAGGCGTTCATGAGGTCTATGAGGAGGTCTCGGGGAGGTAGGTGGAGCGGAGGCTCCTCGTTGTGGATTTCTTCGTTCGATCGTTCGCTCTGCTTAGCGATGTCGAGGTAGCTGTTTTGGTTTCGAATCGCATGACTTTGATTTTAATGGAGAGATTAGATTCGAATATTTTTTTGTTTCGATGAGATTTGATCGACATTCTTGGATTGGATCACGTTTCACATTTACTATGTTTTGAATCTAACACTTCTGATCAGAAGCTATATTTGATTCTGAGGTCTCATGTTACATATTTTCTTTTGTTAGACACAGTACTACATTTAGAACAATAAAAAAACATTCATTTTTTACAAAAATGTGTTGAACGTGGCATATATGATTAATTAAGGATGAATTCTCGAATGAACAAGTTTTAAATTTTTTTCTAAGGTTATATACGTCTGCAGCCTTGGACATGCTTTAAATTTTTTCAAAGGTTATATGCTTGTTTAATGGAGTACATAATTTTATAAAAAATGAAGTGTATACTCGAATGAATTAAATGCATACATTTTTGCATTTTTCTAATATACACTAGCTTAACCTAGTATATTTCAGCATTTATCTTTTAAAATTTGAACTAGGTGATATGGTTTATCTCAAAAATATTATGAAAGTTTGACATATATTTTTGTCTGTTTATAAGTTTTTATAAAATAGTTTAAACCATAAAGGTGGTTGATGGGTTTGGGATCATGGATGGTTTAGGTGGATTGTGGAACTGATGTTTTTTTGAAAAAATTAGGTGGAACTGATGTTACAATTGGATTCTTTTGATATCTTATGATAGTTGACCATCTGCAATTCTGCATCATTTAAGCTGAATATATGTCATTTCTTGTCTCAGTTATTTAAATTCTTACATGATCCTATCCACATAGTAACATATTAAGTTGTTTTGGCCTGCGGTTTGGTTCTTAATCTCAAGATAACCCTTATAAGTCAGAAGGGATCTTTAACACTAACTTCCACAAGAAGATGACAATATGAATTCTCTTGTACAACAGTTAAATAGTTAGATCCATCCATATATGTATTGCAGTAGTGGTGACTAATTGTTATATTTTTATGGATTGAATTTCATAAAATCATAAACCTTTAGCTTTTTCGTGTCTCAAAAATGGTTCCTGTTGGTTAATTTTTTAAGATATTAGTTTCCAATGCTCATGTTAGTTCATTCTAAATTAAATGATTGATTGGACCTGTATTTCACATTAGTGAAGTACATGTGTTTTAGCAGCTGAACTCTTATGGATTTTTTAGGTCTTTTAGCTCTTTCTGACTTGCTGCATGGTTTTTTACTATTACGATCTTCCGAATGAAGAAGAATGTTGTTATATTTTTCAAAATTGTCATATAGTTTGTCTTGCTTTCCACTATGCTGTAATTTATCAATTGGAACACCCACACACCTCTACTAAGGAGTCTTGTAAATGTGTTCATATATAATCAATCAGAAGTACTGTGTACCACGATAAGTCAATATTACCTTCGTATAATTTCCCTGATTACTTGGATGATAAAAGTTAATGAGGGGTTTTCAGGCTAGGGCTTGAATATTCAAGTTGATAAACCTCTGCTGATATTTATACATGGTGCGCTTTTATCATAGATTTCACTAATATTTTTCTTGAGTTATTATCTTTCGTCTGGGGATTTGAATGTCTAAACATTTCATTTTATTATGTTTTTCAATGTTAGGATGTGTTCAAACTTCTTGTAAATTATTTGGTCTGTCTACCTTTTGTTTGCCTGACTTCTTTTCCATCTTAATCAGTTCAAATGCGAAGTGCTGAATATCTGGAAATGAAAGCTATCCTAGAAGTTGCAACTCTCATGTGGTTGGTACACCATATCCAGCAAGTTTTGTATTCAGAAATGGCATCAAATTTGGAAACATGAGATTGTCCAAGAAATGCAGGGCCTGCCCCAGAACATAAGTGAACTGTGCGCTTCTTTGCCTACATCTGAGAATCCTGAACCCATTCATTCTGTTACATATCAAAGAATAGGATATAGTTTGTATCATATAAGAGATTATGCTTCATTGTGTCACTGTCTGAAAGATATCATAGGTTGCGTTCTGAGTCTAAATCCATCTCTTATCATCAGTGACATGCATAATGCATGTTTGGCAGCTGATATAATCGGCATGGAACATTACCATCATTTAATATTTTATAGTCCTAAAAAAATCAAGTTCTCTGATCCTATTTCAATCAAATAACGTGCCTAATGAATGCTTCCTGATTGACTTTCTCAAGGCAACTTGCTATTGTCGTTCAGAAAGTTCAGTGTAAGTACATTATCTTTGAATGTCTGCAATGTTAATGTAATTTAGAATTTTATGGATATGTCTATCCATTTCCCTATAAAAATAATGCAATGCATGAACACTAAAGTTCATATTAAATTTTGAGTAGTAGAAGGGCACAGCCTAAACAGTCTTCATAAACAGAGATCTCTTTTGGGTTCTCATGAGTATTAAATATGTAACACATATACTTGTAAATCTTTAATGTCATGTTGTCTGTCAACTCATTGCCAATATTCTCTTGCAATTTCACTTGACAGCTAATACAAGTAAGGTCTTTATTTATATTATCATCAACAAAGGACTTTGCATAAAGTATTGTTGATTCGTAGACAAGATTTCAGTTACGTATTAACTTATTTATTACCATCTCAAATATACATGTTAGGGCCACTTCATATTGGACAAGAGGAGTAATGCACTTTTATTTTCAATTCTCCACGTTGTAAAACCTAAACTTTGTTCATGGTTGGATTGAGTTGGAACCTGAGACCACTTGGTTGCATTTACACCCAACCTTAGAACTACGGGTCTGAAAACTCTGAATCTGCAAGTCATGAGGTTGAGAAATAGAACCATCTGACTTGATTTGTTCACAATATCCATGAGATGGTCATTTAAACATGCTTCACAAATAATACACAACTTTCTTTGATTGGAATAGCTTGCATGAGGGTTCTCTTACAATCTCTTCAGCATATTTGAAATTTTCAGAGATAAAACCAAGAGTTGCAGGTAATGTAAAAAATTTGATTCCCATCTCACCTGAAGGCTCTGAAAATCGAGTAGGTGAGCATTTGAAGTGTCTATAGACCTGTACAATGATCAGGAAATCTCTTGTGAAATATATCAATAAAGAATGTTTAAAATAAAGGGGTTGAATAATTTCTCTCAGTTTTAGGGGGAAATCAATTTGATGATGGAATCAGAAGGAAGAGCAATGTAATTGGTCAAAACTTGCAAACTGAAGCAGTTATTGGACCATGCATTCTGTTTCAGATACATATATGACTGATACTACTTTTAAGAGACTTTGAATTCATGGAGGTGGCAAGAAATTCAGAGGAGGGAAGCATGACAAACCAACCAACATTAGAAAATCCTGCCCTTTCTTTGATCATGTTGGTATTTGTTTCCAAATCCTCATTACAAACTGTCACTTTGAATATACATACAACTATACTAATAGAGGGTCATTAAATAGTCTCAGCTTCCATTACAAAAACGATAAGGCCAATATTGAATAATCAAAATAGGTAACCTAGAATTTCAGAGCTTGGTTTTTGCATTTAGTTTGAACTTCAATTAACATCATAAATACTGTATTTGTAAGATTCAGCACATTCTTATTGGAGGAAGTGGGATATGAGTTATTATTCTGGCAACCTTTCAGAAAATCCTGTCCTTTCTTTGATCATTTTGGTATTTGTTTCCAAATCTTCACTGCAAACTGTCGCTTTGAATATACATACAAGTATACAAGTAGAAGGTCATTAAATAGTCTTTATGCACATTACAAAGACAATATGACCAATGTTGAATATTTTAAGTAACCTAGAATTTCAGAGCTTGGTTTTTGCATTTAGTTTGAACTTCATTCAACATCATAAATACTGTATTTGTAAGATTCAGTGCACACTTATTGCAGGAAGTGGGATATGAGTTATTATTCTGGAAACCTTTCAGAAAAACAGAAGTGATTATTTCGGCATCATTCTTTTCTTGAATAGTGTACATCTATCCAAATTCATACCTAGAAAATCTTGGCTACCCAGCTTATATACATGATAAATAGATTTTCTGAAATTAACTTTACCTTCTCTTGGACCTTGGTTACTACTTTCTTCATATAATATTTAGTGATTCAAAATAAAGAATTCTTTTTCACTAAGTAAAAACAAAAAGTCCTATTTGTTTCCAGACAACTAAAACAGAATAGAACTTCTGCTTCTTGTTTATCTCATTATTAATATCAAGTGTAGTATGAAGTACTATTTAAAAAACTATATTTTTTGAATTGTTTAGAAACTATTTTTTAACTATTTTCCATCAACCACATTCATGTGTGCTAATTGTCCACTTGACCTCTCTGATTGCAGGGTGATGTGGGGTTCTGTTACTGCAGAGGAGAGAATCTATTGGTAAAGTTGTCTACTGAGAAATTATATCTGCTTTATAAAACCTTCTGACATATCTTACTTCAAATAAAAATTATATGCACAAACTTATATATGGTCTATTACATATGCTTCATGTCACCATCATATATAACATATAATAGGTTGTCATTGAATTTTCGTCCTCACTGTCGAATTTATGGATCTTGCAAGGATAGTTCCAAAGTCAGAATTATAATGTCACATGATGTCAAGATCTGTTCTCAAAATTCATGACTTGGTCCTGTTATCTAATGTTAACACCTGTTACACCTTTGTTAGCATGATAGATTGAAATATCCACATTTTTTTTCCTGAAATATTAGAAAGCCAACTAACGAATGCATGAAATGAGGCACCAGTATGATGTAGATAAGATTATCTCTTGGTATTGCAGTTTAGTTCTATAAAAATACCCTATGCAATAGCCATATGCAACTTGTCTCTGTCTTGGCATTGATTGATCTCTATCCTCATATACAACTAAAGGAGGCACATTAGGACTTCTTGCTGTTTTTCGACGACTGGCAACAAAGATTCTGTCTGTCGATTTTTTTCGAATCTCAATCTCATAACAATGAGTGGGATGGGTTGGTCAGGACAAAGCTCAAAGCTTCATAATCTTTGTTTTTTTAGGCAATTACGATGTGCAACCAAAGAAACGAATCTTTACACGCACAACGGTGGGCATTAAATGCATGCATTGGAGCTTGCATGCATGTTTTTCTCCCTTAGTTTTCACTCCAAGATGGATGGTGAAAGATGTCTGTTTTTACCTGGCTCTTATTACCATATATTCAAACTTCAAATAGGGTCCCCCCCTTCCCAATCTTCCCCTCCTGTGTACACAAGTCCATATAGTAGTACCTAAGATAGCTGGAAAAACGCGCTTTGGACATGCAAACATTGAAACACCAACACGAAGAACATCTCTTATAATTGGTTTTAGTTTTGTCCTTTTTAATGGGTAGCCTGATCATGAGTTAATGAAGCAACCAGAAGATTATTTATTTTTTTAGTAAATATTTGTTTTTGGTAGGTAATTTATGGGTTGCAAATTCTTTTGTCAATCAATGATTTCTTATTTTTTGTATTATTAATTGTATGTTTTCTACCATCTACAAGACAAAGACTCAAACCCAGAACCCCTCATGAAGAGTGTTTGATTTGATTTGATCTTGTTTGATTTGATCTTGTATGTTTTCTACCATCTGTAAAAATCTTGTTTGATTTGATGCTTATCTGGAATTTTGATAGGTTCTGGTACGTTAGTGTTGGTATAATTGCACTCAGAGAATCATTTGTTGATTAAATCGATGAGATTTTTTTTGTCAATTTGAATTGCTTGGATTTGTGGTCTCTGGTAAAGTTTGAGTAAGACTTAAGGAGGCCAATTATTTTATGTGGAAATCGAAGAAAAACAGAAGCTCTGTGAGACCATTGACAACTGGGAAATGAGAGCTGTTTTCCTTGGAAGAGAAGCGTAGAAACTTAGAATCATGTGGAGGTCATTTAATGCCCTAATGTGGGAGGTCACTTAAATAGGTTCCCCCAAATTGTTTTTTGTTTATAATAATCTCTTCCCTCGAAATTGGTTTACATTTAAATAATCTGTAGGTCTTAATTGGATGTCGGATCTCATTAAGAAGGTTCTCATCTAGATTATCTACAATGTTTTTTTTTTAATATTTATAAAATAAACCCCCAGGGACCCATTGCTTTTGGCACCTTGTTTTATGTAGTTTTATGTATTATATTAGTATTAAAATGAATGGTCTGAAGAGTTGTTAACCATAGCTAGGATGTGTACGTGACTGTAAATTTGAAGCAATGTACGTACATAACTACATGTGGACACCAACAAAGATGCTTAACAAATAATTTGTATTATGATAAAAAAAAACAAATAATGTGTAAATTATTCTTCATATGGGTGGTAATGACTATGTGTCATCACTACAGTGGTATTTGTGATGCTTTTTTTTGTAATCGATTTGAAAATTGTCTATAAATCTATTTGTTTAAGCTTAGCTAGTGTACCCGGCCGATAATGTATGAGTGAATCAAGCAAAAATACAGGTTTGACAATTGTTGTAGATTAACATATTAACATAAACCTTAGGATCAGAAAGATGGGCCCATAACAAGAAGCAATCTTAATCATTCATCATTGATCAGACGGCCATCCTTTTTGTAAATTGTCCTGCTCTCATCGGTACATAATGGGTGTGGTGTATTTAAGCTTAATATATGCTCCAAGCTCGTAATTGAAAACAAGAAATTATATGATATTTGAATATATTATTATTGTTCTTTGTCTATTTGTTATTTTTTTCATTTAAAAAAAATGATATTTGAATATATGAAATGATTTATATATTATTTTGATTTTGATTTTAATATAAATAATTAGTGCATTTTTTTTTTTCCAAAGCCATTTTTTTTTATACCGGTCGCCTTACAGTCAATCTGGGAAGGTTATTTCGCATTTTCGTTTCGGTTCCACAGAAAATTCTTTTGAATAATCGCGTAAATTAGCATTAAGACTTGAATTCAAGAATGTACCCTTAATACAAGTAAACTCTGAATCGTTGTGTTATCGCCATTGGATGTGTTTTTTAAACAATTTTAAATAGAATGTAAAAAGTAGGCATTGTCATTAAAAAAAAATAAAGAAACCTAAAAGAATCTTGCTCAAAGGAATGGTAACGGTGAAATAGATCATTTTCCCAAAAAATTTTTGAGTGATGAGGGAATATTTTCCTTTTCCTCTTTCACATGTACATTGTTATTAGTAAAAGATCAATTATTACTCTTAAACTAATTTTATCAAATTTTATTATATATGTTGGAGCAGCTCAAATTAAAGATACCACTATTTTTGTTATAACAATATATCTTATTGTGAACGGAACATTTGGTAAAGCCTGGGAGCGCCATTCTTAAAATGTGTGTGTTGATCTTATAGGAAGGTATCAATAAAACTAATGACAGTCAATAAAAATAATTTTTTCAATTCTTTATGTTGGATAAGTTTTAGTAAATTTTTTTAACATATAATTTATTAATATTATTTTCATTTTCAATTGTGAGTTGTGGCCAGCACCAACTATCAAAAAATATATAATTTCAAATATTAGCACTTCTCATAAAGATTCAAAATAAGATATTTAAGTTAAAAGCATATTTTCTCCTTGACATAATGACACAATGTAATGTGTGTAAGTGTAGGGGGGTACATGTCCACGTGAATGTTTGTTGACAGACATTCACGTTGTGCTTCCCCTTTCTCACACTCTCGGCGGAGGTGGTTTTTTTTAATTTAATTTAATTGTTTTTTGAAACCCTAATCTCTCATTAAGACTTTCTTCATATTTTTTTCCCATAAAAAAAAGTGGGTCTACAAACGTGGAAGCCAAAAAGGAAGAAAAATTCCATTGCATGGAGGATGAACAGCTTCACGCGTCTCGGCGGCGGTCAACTCTTCTTTTGTATTCACAGCCTCTCATCAATCCCTTTCAGCCAACCGACACACCTAGGAAGAAAAAAGTGTCTAAATTGCTCACGTGACATGCACGTGCTCAGGGGCATTTTGGGAAATCCATGTTATAATGCCACGTATGTTATAAGGAAAAATGATATGCTCATCCCATATTTTTTTTTTTTGGGAAAAGTTCAAATAGCAGTCCTCGGATCTTTCCTAAAATCTATGTAACTCATTGAAAATATCTATGTAAAACTAATTAGTGCATTGAGTTAAATTCTCGTTGATAGATTATGATTTTTCTGTAAATATTCTACTTGATTATGTTGATTGATAACATAACATGTTAAAACTCCTCTATCATGTGTTAAAAATGTAAAAAAACATATGTAAATGAAGATTTTACCCCTTCAGATAGGGTATTATAATCTATTCAGATGAGTAAAATTATCATGTATAGAAGGTTTTCACATTTTTAACAAATTGTAAGGAGTTTTTGGTATACTATGTTTTCAATCAGATTAACAAAACATAATATTCGCATAATATTCCTCATTTGTCAACGGAAATTTAACTCATAGGGTTATTTGGATTTACATATATGTTTTCAAGAGGTTTATATAGATTTTAGGAAAGCCAAGGGGTTATATACTTATATGAATTTGAGACAATTTACAGGGGGTTATTTGAATTTTTTTCAATTATTTTTTAAACTATATATCTCTTTATGAATTTAATGATATTATTTATAGAAAATGTAAATAAATTTCAATGATTATATATCTTGTTCCAACAAGTTGAGAGGTCTGATGATGTATGAGTATGAATCCTCTATTTTTTTTTATATGTTTGAATCTTGTTTGACTTTTATTGTAAGGTTGCCATATCAACATAGTTAAAATCAACCAGTTGTAAATACATCAAATCACGAATGAGGTGATGTGTGATGAATGAATCCATTTAATTTAATAATTTTGAGACCATCTAATTGATCCAAACACAAAACAAGTATGAAAAAAAAAAGAATCAAACCCTGTTGATATATATGAGATTGTATTTGAGACAATAAAAATGACGGAGTGTAACGACGCTCTAACTAAAATGAATTGATGTGTTCTCTTAGTTAAAATGTTTTTTATTATAAGAAATAATATTTGAATCTAGAATTCCACAGTAAATATGTTTTTTTTTTGGGTGAATTAGATCTGATAAATATAGTGTTAGTTTGACATTGGAGTTCTGATAGGGCTCCTTTTTCTCTCTCAACTTGTCCATATGTTATGCACAATAGAATGTCTGATTGAAAAATGGAAACCCACCGTCATGATCTATACTTCTATAAACATTCATGATTCATGAATTAAATTTAAATTTAGAAAACTCTACACTATGAATGTAATCCTAATCATTTGCATTTCAATTTGTCTACTTCTTCTAGCTGTTTAATTTTGAGAGATGGTCCTGTTTTTCTCAAATCAAACATCTTTATTGTATAGAAAATCAAAGGGGGTATGTATGTGCACGTGGAAAATATTGTTCTCTCTCACACACATAAAATGACAGCTAATGCTTAGAAAGATGGGTGTGTAGAAATTTGAAGTGAAAACCCGGCATACAAGTTTGGTGAATCAAGTGGTTTGAAGAAAACTCAAAAAAGTCACCCCCTCTATTAAGCCATATATTTTATCCACCAACCCTGCGCAAGCTCTCCATTATATAACCACAACCACCTTTCATTTTCAACTCCTCTATGTGAATCCATTTCGTATTCCTTTCATCCCCCCCCCCCCCCCCCCCCAACCAAACAAACAAACCAACTCCTCTTCCACCTCCAACTCTCCATTTGATTCCCCACCCCCCAAAAAAAAAAAATTATGGGTGGGAACTCACCTTGTGCTTCATGCAAGCTACTCCGACGACGCTGCGCGAAAGACTGCATCTTCGCCCCTTATTTCCCCTCCGACGATCCTCACAAGTTCGCCATCGTTCACAAGGTCTTCGGCGCCAGCAATGTCAGCAAAATGCTTCAGGTCCCTACCTCTCTCTCTCTATCCATGCAATCATCTTAATTTTTCTTGGTGTCCATGTTATGTGACTTATGAACTCTTTGTATTTCTTCATTTGAACCAAAATGACATCAATTCATCAAGCATGCGTATCTATTTTGGTCTCTAAGGTGTTTTTTTTCTGGTTAAATCTTCTGCTTTCAGCAGACATATCTGGTATTGATTCAACATTACTGGCTTTGAGAGTAATCTTTCATACATTGTGTATCTTCATCAAGCACGCGTATATAACTATTTCAGTCGATTTTTTTTCTTCTGATTAAATCTTCTCTTATCAACAAACTTCTTCTTGAATCTTCTCCTATCAACAAACGTAGCTCAGCTTCACATGTAACATTGTACAACATTATTGGCTTTGGGGGTAATCTTTTGATCTATGCATAATAATCTTGTTATAGGAGCTTCCAATGCACCAAAGGGCCGATGCGGTGAGCAGCCTCGTCTATGAGGCGAATGCAAGGATGAGAGACCCTGTCTACGGATGTGTGGGAGCAATATCGTACTTACAAAACCAGGTCTCGCAGCTTCAGATGCAGCTCGCTGTGGCTCAGGCAGAGATACTTTGCATCCAAATGCAGCAGGACCAGCCACCACAGCTGCCTGGCCCTCAGGTGGAGCTGGATGATAAGGCTTTCATGCTACAAAATGGTGGTCTCAATGGAGTTCTCCCACAGTTCATGAACTTTGCTCCCTCTTCTAGCAATGTAATTCATCAGGAGCCTCTCAAGAGGGAGTCCCTTTGGACTTGAGAACTTTTTTTCCTCTTTTTTCAAATGAATGAAATGATCTTAGTGTCTTTCTTGTTTTAGTTGTGTTGGCATTGCAGCATTATCATCATTTTTCATTGTGTGTCTCCATGTATACATGTATATATGTCACCAATTCACCATTAGCCAATCCAAAGCAAAAACCTTTTTCTTCTCTATCTTCTTCTCTCTTTCTTTCTTCTCTCTCTAACTAATTAAAACCTTCTCCTTTAATGTAATAACTAAAGTGCACATGAGTTTTTTGAAAAAAAAGTAGATATTATTACCATGATTTTATTATTAAATTCATAGTACAATTCTAAACTGAGAGAAAAAATGTATACAAAATTGTCGTATCACTTGACATATTAATAGAGATACCTTTTTTTATATAGTATTCTTCTTCTTGTACATAATGATAAAATTTAACGAGAAATAATCATAACAAGATATCAACCTTTTAGCTGTGATTCAAATGATATATATGGATACACTGATTCCATACATCCTAAGTTCTTTAAACTCTTTTTGAGCGAGGTTGTCAACAAAAGAAAAACATTCATGAGTTCCTACTTCAAAAACATCAATTTGAGATCTTTTGCCCACACAACTAAAATTAACCAACCAAAGATATGCATGTTTTTTATTTCTATCAAGTTTCATATAGACACAACTAATTAGTAATAGTTATAAAAGCTTGGTTTTTTTATGACAGTTTCATTAAGATTAAAAATAATGGTTGGTCAACTGTAGCATGTGAGGAGATGGAGTAAATTAGGGTTTTGTGTTGTATGACTTGTTAAACAAACAACCCCACTACGTGTGGGTCGGTGCCAAAACTCAAAAAACAAAGGAATTTTTAGTCCCTAACACGTCTTTTGTGCTCACGTGGGGGACTGTTATTTACAATGCTGCTTCTATTCATTGTAAAGAATAAAAACCCTCCTCCCTCTCTCCCCCCCTCTCTCTCTCTCTATGGTTTCTTTTTCTGTGAAAGAATTCAATGACCCCCTTCCATGTATTGTCTTTTATCACTGTTACATGCATTTTTAATATGTTAATAAAACAAAAAGAACACCTGACTTTAAGATTCCTCCATTGGTTTTTTATATTGAAGGGTGAGACAATTCCTAGGTCAAGTTTTAGAGTTTTCTGCTCTCTGGCAGTAGAGTTATTATTTTATTTTATATAATATTACTTGATTTTTTTTCTATATTTAAGTTTTTAATTAATACTGTTTCAATTAATATTATAACGAGTGGCTTCATATCTTCTTCCTTTTTTTTTCTTTTTTTTTGTTTAGCTAAGTTGGTTATATAGTAGAGCTCCAAGAGCTACTTGGATGACAGCTTCTTAAGAATGTCACTCACCAATTACGTACTCACCAAATTTCTTAGTCTTTATTAATATAAAAATAATATTTCAAAATAATAATTTATATTTTGTCAAATATTTAAATTCATAATCTTTATTTTATGAAAAAAATTTCAAATTTTTTATTTTTATTTTGGGATAAAATTAGCTTTCAAATATTGATACATAAGAATGTTCGATGTTCTTATTTAAATTAAACGAGTCTTTATTTGCTTAGGATCCCACTGACTGATTTTTTTGGCAAAAAAATTCAAATGACATTCAATTATAGCCGTAGTTAGAACCAATAACTATATATACATAAACACATTAGTAAGACTATCTAAAGTTATTATATGTTCCGATCACACATACTTATTTTTCACACAATTAAACAATGAGAATTAAACGATGCAAATGCGGAGGTGTTCTTTTTTACCGACTGATTTTTGTGAAAAAGATTAGTTCATGATTAAACCAACTCTTGATAAGTTGATAGATGTACTCCTACTTTAATTACTTGGAGATCTTAGATTCTAGCATTCCTTAACACGACTATTCTTGTACATAATTTTATGAAACATATGAGAAAAGTTTAGTGTATATAACTGAAACTATATATATACATAACTTTAAGGTGTATATATATATTTGAGTATGAAAGGAAAGAAGAACATGAGTGGCTGACTTAGCTAACTTATACATGAGAGAGTCATTTGGAGATTGGTGTGTGTATTTGTGTGAAAGAGTGATTTGGGTCAATGAAGTTGACAAAAAACAGTGATTAATTAATGGATGCAGAGTTTATATTTCTTCAACATTGAATAAATGGTTTACATTACAGGACAAGGTGTCTATCAGTCTCGGACTTGCTTCTTTTAGCTTTCTCTTCCTATAATTTGAGGGCTCGAGGAAGAGGTTGCTTAAGTTCAAATATTACTACTATTATTTGTTTATATATATTCTCCTTTTCTTCCCAAAGACAAAGAGCTTGATTTTATAAGAGAAAGATGTGGCCACAATTCTTTGTTTTTCATGAGTTCCTCCTTTATTCAACACATTTATTGAGCAACACAGATAAACGTCTATAAAATCAAAGTAAATGGTCATAACACAACGTTTCAGGGTTTAGCGGTGTTATCAATAGGTCATGGGTTCGAGTCTTCACGCTGATTTACCCACCTGTTTGTTGTCGATTATTCGAAAGAATTTTTTCGTGGGATTGAAACAAACAGATAGAGGTAGCTTTCCCAGCTCGATCGTAAAGTCAGCCACGGGGTCTCTCAAATATCAAAATAAAAATAAAATAAAATTATTGAAGATGTGTTTGTTATGACCTAAATATGAAAGGAAAATGCTACACAAACTTTTTACTACAATAATATTTATGAAACAGTTGAATGACACCATGACAACTATATTTTAAATTTTACTTTTCAATAAAAGATCTTTATTCATGATATCTTAACAACCCCCCCCCCCCCCCCCCCCCTCTTCCTCCTCCAGTTTTTGGGGATATTGTTTACCCCAATATATGCCATGTATCTATGGGTAGGATAATAATCAGGGCAAAAATGATGATTTAATTTTATGTATGAATGAAAATTTGTCTTATATTTGGATAAGTTTTTATCCTCCTTATTTATTTTATAAACAAATAATTACATTGATAAAATCTTGATAAACAATTGTAACTCTCCCTAAAATTACTATCAAGACGAAACAATGCTAGCCCACCTAGAAGTATTATTAGAAATTATATCATGAGAAAGTTATTTTAATTTTTCATGAAACAAATAACTTTTCTAGGAATTTCTTTTGCGATTTCTTTCCTATATTTTTTCTTTCATCTTTATAAGGCTTATAGGCCTCCTTAACTGTAATCTATAAATAATTCTTATTGACATGTTGATAAATATGTCATTCTCCTCATCAAAAAATCACTTATTTGAGTCTTTTTATGTTGATAGGAAAAAATTTAACATAAAAAGTTATTTTCCGCTCCTAATCTAACAGATAGAATCAAAACTGAATATTAATAGAAAGTTAAGACTCATGTGACCTCTGTCTAGCCAATCATAGATTAATCTGTCATTCATGTGTGGGTGGTTAAAATCTTCTTTGAAACTAGGATCCGAATCATGTTTTTATTAATCCACAATAACAGTACGGTCTGTCGTGTTAATTGTGTATCACATGTATGGAATTAGCTCATCTATTCAACTTGCATTTATTTCCTTCTCTCACATAGGGGCCAAAGATTTTATTATCGATTATGTATCCTGTTTGATTCACGAATAATTTATCAGCACATAGAATAATTATACATGAATGGAACAGAATAAAATGATTTTTTTTTAATCGCTAGCTGTTCCATTTTTTGTTTTAATAAAACTTTATCTTTCACGTTTGTCATATATGAATTTAATTTCAGTATGAATGAATAAGTAAGAATAGAGTATGTTTGTCTCCTCCACATAACTAGTTATGACATAAATTTGACGATTAAGCATATTTTGTCGTTATTCGTCTCTTATTCCTGAAATATACGGGGGAATAATTAAATTGCAATTTTAGTCCTCACAGACTAGTCTCAAGGCATGCCATCAATGGAGAAGCTGTTGGCCTGAATAAGAGGAACAGCTATCATATTTGACCCCCTCTTATTCTCGGATTGCTATTCGAGAGTTTTAGATTGAATAAGCTTATTGAGATCTACATCCCTAAATTTATACGAAGGGCACTAATTGGTAATTCAAAAATTGTGCTATGCAGGCTTGTTATTCCTATTCTAGTGGATGTTGAAGAGGAGAAGTTCCCCTTATCCCCAATTCATTATAATGCTCAAAATAAGAAAAATATTAGTTATTCCAACAGTCACTTTTTGTGGTTCCAGTACATTTTGAAGTTTTTTTAAAACTGTACGTACCTGTCTAGTGAAGTCACAAAAAATAAGGGTCATTGTGGTCACCCATGAATTATTATTAGGTACATGAAATTTTTTTAATTTGTTTTAGTCCCTGAGATGGTGAAACGTTATCTTTAGGTCTCCAGAGACGGATATTATTATTGTATCTGTCAAAAATATTGAAAATACCTCCGGTCAATTTTTCAGTACACTGTTAACACTCACAAGCACATTGTTAAGTATTTTCAGTACACTATTAATATTTCTCAATACATTGTTAACATTCTTAAAATGTTAACAGGGGGAGGGACATTTTCAATATTTTTGACGGACAGACTAACTATATCGGTTTTCAAGGATCTAAAGATAAATTTTCTAGGACCTAAAAAATTGAAAACTTCCAGGGACCTAAAAAATTCATAGGTGATCACAATGACTCCTAATTAATTTTCTCAAAAATAAAATATATATTTGAATGAATTCAATATAAACCTTTTTGTATTTTTTATATATAATATTTACTCATTTAGCACAGTTATACTCTACTAAAGATTATATACACACGCTCGCTTAATATTGCATGAATGACTGTAAAAATGATTGAGTGCATCCATTCCCCTCAATCAAATTTTAATCTCCATGGGGCCCATTTTAACTCCAAATTATATAATTTATAACAAAATATATCATCATAGTTAAAAAACATCAAGGGATTCATACTACATTGGCTTTAATATAGAAAAGGTACATATAATTAAAATCTAGATTAACGTAGTAGTGAGAAAAAGGTACCGCAATTTTATATTTCTACATGGAAAATTAGAATTTGGTTTGAAATCTTGGATTTCTATCATACACAGCTTTTAATAGGAAGACAACTTGTTATATAATCTTACCAAGCTTCCTCCTAACAACCTTGTGGACAAATTAATCCAGATAAGGATATTCTAATTATTGTTTTTTATTTAATTGATGGTGCATGGAAATGATAGTTCAGTCAGCAGAATGGCATCCTTCCTTTTTGTGATTTGAAAGCATACATTTGGCCCCACTTGTCTGCAATTGAAGATTATTATTATTATTATTATTATTATTATTATTATGGCTCATTATAAATAGGGCACGTCTATCCCCATCATGCAGTTTACTAAGTCTACTAATCAAAAAATTAAAAAAATTGTATGTAGTTTTAGTTTGAAAAGTACTAATCCCACCGATCCATTAGACAGTCATACTATCACCCAGTATTTACAACATTCAATGATCACTTTGTCAACCTATGTTTAAAACATTTGAGTGTCATTTTGTCAACTGCGTTTAAACCATTCGACAATTTACATGTCGACCTGTGATGTCCACCTCGACACTGGTCTGTCGAACGGAAAACATGAAAAATATACATCTTATTTTTTATATAAGATGTAAGAAAACATTATATACTTTTTTAATTTGAGATAAAAAAATTTCTTTTTTTCTCTGTGGACATAAATATTAAACCACATAAATCTATTTTTGCATGATTACGTGTTTTTTTCTTTTCTCCTTCGACTAGCATATCTATTTTCCAACAAAGAAATGTCTAAGTAATTTAGTATCCATCACTGAATAACATAATATATTGACTATGCATACAACTCATTTAAAAAACAAGCAGCCTAAAAAATCTATGCAAGTCCAGTTACAACAATTCTAGTTTTTGTGGCCTGATGGTTCTGAAGAAAGTGTAATACCCACACTTTACATTGAATATATTTAGATGGTTTTATAAGGAAAAACAAGTAGAGGATCCAATCTTGGTTTTATAATACTAATCATAACATTATACGGTTACATAAATCTCATAATTAAGGGAAAAAGTCAAGGCTAAATCAGAGGGTCCAGCTGTTACAATTTGAATCAGTCATATTATTCTGTTATAAAAAACATAATAATATGTTACTAAAATAGTGGATTATTGACATGATCAATATTTATATTGTTACGGGATTAGATGAAAATAGGGTAAAATTACAAAAATTCAGCAAAATACAATACTGAAATAACAGAGAGAATTAGAAGGAGTGAGAAATAAATGGATGGATGAAGCCGCTGCGATGCTTAAGGCGTTATTCGGCTCCTCCCGGTGCAGAAGTCACGAACCGAACCGAACCGCCCCCAGGATCCAGCAAGCCACACAAACTGACTTAGAACTCTATCACCATGAAAGCATTCGGGCTACTGGAATAATAGGACGTCAGGGCTATCTCTCACAAACTCTCACAAGAGACTCTCTCTCTGAGTGGATACACACTTTTTAACTTCGATAGATGGAATGGCATACATGGGTCCCTTTATATAGGCCTCTAGATTGCCCAAGAGTCACCTCCAAATTCAAGGCACCCATTCAATTAGGAATAATGGACTCACAATTATTCCATGCATGATTCATTGTTCCATAATCAATGGTGGTGGCAAGTTCAAAGTACATGTATGGGGATTCTTCACTTTTTCATGTAAAAGTTCATGTATTCACCTAGGTACATCCTTGAAATCAACATATGAACATTCATTGTCATAAATGTGGTTCATTCCAACCTAGGTACATCATAGAAATACTACACACATGAACCTTGCAAAGTTAATACATGAATCAACAATTAATAGAATCCAATGCATGTACTTACTCCACCAATATACATGAATCATGCCAAGTCCATATTCACATGCCAAATTCACATCCATATATATAGCCCTTGTCCATATTATATCCAAGCCCTATAATTAGCTAATTGGTGATTATTTAAAAGCATGTGAGGGATCAAGTTTGGAGTCAAAATAAATTAATATATTTAAACATAGAATTTTGAATCTTTAGTTTTGAAAAACATTTCAAAAAACCAACAATCCCCCACAAGTTTCAAAATACTAACGAGTTCTATCCCACAAGTTACTGCATCTAATGTAGATGTTCGAAGACTTGAATCTACACTTAGTGTAACTGAATCTGTGACTGATAATGCAATAGTGGACTAAGCATTGAACTAAGCATCACAATCAGTTCATCAGCACACACACAGAAACTTAATAGCCATATCTAATTGGTAGCACATTTAGGGTCGTGTGCTTAATCCTGGTTCTGCGAGAGCTACTAGGAATTACTAAAATTCCATAGGAGACGGCCCACATCTCCACTCTCACATAGGTAAGCCCATAAGGAGTGTTTTCTGTCAGTCACCCCACACTTTTAAGTGTTATAGACTTACTATGGCCTCGGGCCAGCCTAACACCACGACAGAAAGAACGCACATTAAAGGCCTTGTGCCTAATTTTTGTTTTGTGAGAGCTACTATGAATCGCCTACCAATTCCATAGGAGACGGCCTGTATCTCCAATCTCACATAGGTAAATCTATGAAGAGTGCTTCCTGTTAATCACCCCACACGTCAAAGTGCTATAGACTTATTAAGGTCCCAGACCAGCCTAATATCACAACAGGAAACATGCACATTAGGATAAAAGAATGAGACTTGAAATATTTATTGTGCATCAATGTCCTTACAGTAATGTTTTCTTTGAACCATAGACATCCGTATTACATGGGTAGGTAAACCTTTGAACCCAAACTTCTATCTAATGGTAAAATTATTACAAGACATCACATAGGCCTCAGTCCCAGTCCAGCGGTGGTTCTCTCAACCAACTCCCTTTTGAGACCTTTCGTCAAGGGATCCGCCAAGTTCTCTGAAGATCTGACATCGACCACTGATATCACGCCATCTCGAATCAACTCATTCAGATAGCCGTGCTTCAGACGAACAGTCCTCTTTCTTCCATTGAACAAGCCATTCTCAGCAACAACACTGGTCGCCTGGTTGTCACAATTGATAGAGATCGCACACTTCTCTTTTCTACTCAATGGAAGATCATATAGGAGATTTCTCAGCCATTCATCTTCATCTCCTACTGTTGCCAACGCATAGAATTCCGCTTCCATCGATGACTGTGCAATCACGGACTGCTTCTGTGATTTTCAAGATACTGCGGCTCCACCCAAGGTGAACACATAACCGCCAGTCGATTTGGATTCGTCTGGATCTGAGCATCAACTTGCGTCGTTGAAGCCTTCCACGATCGAGGGATAATCAGAATAGAACAACCCATAGTTCATTGTGCCTTTCAGATACCTAATAACCCTCTGAATCGCCTCCCAATGAGCTTTTCCAGGATTACTTGAGAATCTGCCCAACATGCCTACAGCATAGGCAATATCCGACCTCGTGCAACTCATCGCGTATATCAAGCTTCCGACGACGCTAGAGTACTCGAGCTGCTTCACAGGTTCCCCATCATTGGCCTTCAGCTTCTTGTGGTAGTCATACGGAGTCAGAACTTCTGTAAGATCGAAGTATCCGAACTTCTTTAGCATCTTCTCTACATAGTGAGACTGAATCAGACCAAACACAGTGTTTGACCTCACTATCTTGATTCCCAGAATCACATCAGCAGGTCCCATGTCCTTCATGCTGAACTTTGAGGAGAGAAAGCTCTTCACTGACTTCACACTCTCCAAGTCAGTGCCAATCATCAGCATGTCATCGACATAGAGACATACTATCATGCCTCGATTATCAGCAAACTTGCTACAGACACACTTGTCGGATTCACTTACGATGAATCCCTTTTCTCGAATGACTTTGACAAACTTTTTAAGCCATAGCTTAGGAGCCTACTTCAATCCATACAAAGATCTGACGAGCTTGCATACCTTGCCTTCGAGACCTTTGATGACAAAGCCTTCTGGTTGCTCCATATAGATCTCTTCCGTCAGATCTCCGTTCAGAAAGGCCGTCTTCACGTCCATTTGATGGACCACCATCTTATTGATTGCGGCTAGAGCAACCAATACTCGGATAGTTGAGATACGAGCAACTGGTGCATAGGTGTCGAAGAAGTCGACTCCCTCCTTTTGAGTGAAACCCTTTGTAACTAGTCGGGCCTTGAACTTCTCCACAGAACCATCGGCTTTGAGCTTTCGTTTGAAGACTCACTTGCAGCCGATCGGTTTGGCTCCTCTTGGAAGATCCACAAGCACCCACGTGCCATTCGCCATGATAGACTCCATCTCGTCATTCACGGCCTCCCTCCAGAGATGAGCATCTCTAGACTTCATCGCTTCCTCGAACGATTTTAGATCTCCTTCGACGTTGTACGTCACGAAGTCCGGCCCAAAGGACTTGCTCTTTCTGATTCTCTTCGGTAAAGGCTGGTATGCATCAACCTCCTCTTCAGCTTGCGTTGGATCAGGATCGGGGACAGCATAGTCCTCGTCTGCGATCTTCTCCTCGTTTTGTGCATTCTCAGGTCGATCTTCGAGAACAATGTTTTTGTCCTTCACGAACTTGTCTTCGAAGAACTCAGCATCTCGAGCTTCAATGAGAACATTAGTGTCGGCGTGGGAAAAGACGGTGTTTCTTCCGCGTGTGTGGGGGTTCTTCGGGGATTCGGATCTGATGCGTGCCCTGGCGGGCTCGTTTGGATCGTCTTCTCGGAAGGGGTGAGGGTTTCGTTCCTGGTTGAGACGCCCGACAGCGGCTCAAGAGGATTCAAGGGGGTTTGTGGTCGCCACCTGCTTTTTCTAAAAACAGGAAAGGGTTTGGGTCGGATTTGATCGCCTACGTGGGGAGTTTGTGGGGTCTCCGCTCTGAGACACGAATTTACCGTACACAGAGGTGAAAAACAGGTAATCCTATTCTACTTCCGGGCTTGACTAAAAGAGTCTTGAGACAAAGAGGTGTGGATATGGGGCGGCTAATGGGTTTCAGCCGTCAGGAATGGGGCGGCTAGATAGGGTTAGCCGTCCAGTGTCTGGGGGGAATTGGGCAGAACTTTGGTAGGAAATGGGTGGGGTTCTGGACAGAGGCTAAGCTAGGTTTAGCCCGGGTTTGTGGAGAGTGGGATGAGAGGGTTTTTTTTTGTGGGGAATGGATATTTTCTCACAAAAGGGACTCTCTCTCTCTCTCTCTCTCTCTTGGGATTTCTAGTGGGAAGGGGGATTGGATGATTCTTGTTGTGTATGAATTGGGGATGGATTGATGGATGTTGGGATTGTTTTATTTGGGCTTGGGACCCGCTCTATTTATAGTAAAAGAGAGGCAGGGGAATGTCCAGGGGGTAATGGAGTGGGTTGTCCTTGATTAGACCCCTCATTAATTCTCTGGTTCTTCTGTCAGGACCAGGTGAAGGGCGGCTAGTTCTATCTAGCCATCCAGGATGGGGCGGCTACTTTCTGGTAGCCGCCCCTATCATGACCTGTCAAATGTCCCATCTCTGACAAGCGGTGGCTTTGGTCGGTCACTTGGATTGATCCGGCCAAGAGGGGGCGGCTACAGGTCACAACCCGCCGCAATGATCAGCATTTAATGCTGCTTTATTTCCCATCTAGGGAACTGGTCCAAAGTCGGCCAGGGGGCGATTAGGGGGGAGGCTAGTTGAAACTAGCCGCCTGGTATGGGGCGGCTAGTTATGTATAGCCGCCCATTTTCCAGGGACTTGGTTTTTTTGGGTTTTTTAGGGTTTCTCTAGGTGGGGTTCTGGTTTGGGTGGGGTTTAGGGTTTCTGGCTAGGTTTAGTTTAGGGCTAGGGTTAGGGTTTCTGGCTAGGTTTAGTTTAGGGCTAGGGTTAGGGTTTTCGGTTTCTTGAATTTTGGTTCTCTACTGGATGTCCAAAAGTGGGATATTTCCAGGTGTTACTTGAAGTATTTCTGTCTTTCTGGACGGTCAAAATTGGGGTATCTACAATTGTCCCTCATCGGACGGAGTCTTTGTGCGAAGCATGAAAGGCTTCGACCGATGATAAGGAAAGAGACCCCTATTTTGGCCGGCCCGACCTTCAAGAAGTTATGCCAACACGAACAACATTATTCGGGGAGTCGATTTAGACTGTCAGAGGCTAGGTCTTGACTCAGAATTTTTAACCGAGGGGATGATCCAGGTGGAAGGTGCAAAAAGTAAATGGTGAGTGATCCAACCCGCGGCCGGGGTTCTTAGCTATCGTGCGCGGAGCAGCCCAGCGTCAGTTTCCTCGTGCCTACCGTTCCCGTGCTTGGGAAAACTCAGCAAGGAGGGGATATCACCAACAGAAAGCAGGTAAAAGTTGATTTGGTGAATTGGATCATCCGAAGGATAAGAACTCTGGAAAAGAACTTAGAACTGGAGAAATTCGATTTTGAACGGTACTGAAAGTGTGGCAAAACTTCGAGCAAGTCGTGTTTGGTCAAGTAATGTCTGGAAATAGGCCAATACATGGCTGTTTGGTGTGGAGAATCTTGGAATTTAGGGCTGAAAAGAGATTGGAAAGTGGTTTCGAATGAAAACAGAGAAACTGGGAGGGGCGGCTAGTTGTAACTAGCCGCCCGAGAGGGGGCGGCTACTCGCGGGTAGCCGCCCCATGACTGGGTCCCTTATAATGGAAAAGACCCTCTCTCTCTCTCTCCATACGTTTTAAAACGGTTCCTCTTCCCTCCTTTCTTCTTCTTAAAAAACTTGCCTTGAATCCTTTGTTTTCGTCCTTCATCATCCCTTTCTTCTTGATTTCGAAGCCCTAGGTTTTCTTTGTGCGAAATCGGAGGAGATGACGAAGGAGAAGAAGACAACTTCGATGATGAAGCGCCTCAGGTCTTCCCGAGAGCAGAGAGGGGCTGTCTCGGGGTCTAGTTCATCGGGGAGTGATCGGGTGGAGGAGGAGGTCGTGAGGGAGGTTGTGGGTGCGGCGGAGGTGTCGTTAGTGGATACCGGTGCGGCTAGGGGCACGGGTACGTCTTCGGGGGCTGTCCCGGAGGTTGGGGGTGTTATGATAGGCTACTCACGCAAGAGGAGGCGTGGGGACCGACCGGCAGTGGTCGAGGAGGCGGCTTCGGGGGTCGGGGGATTGGTTGAGGGTGCAACGGAGGGAAGGGCCGAGGCCGAGGGGGTAAGTGAGAGTGAGAGGGCATCATTGGACGCCATTATTGGGATGTTGGATAGGGAGGCCATAGAGGCCAGGGCAGCAGAGGAGGAGAGAAGGGCTATGGGTGTTTTTGAGGGTTTAGCCTCCGGTGCGGCGGGCAAGGAGGAGGTCGGAGGGGCTGATGTTAGGGGGGAGGCCGAGGGTATGGACATGGGGGCCGCGGAGGCCGGTGTGGCGCTGAGGCCGAGGAGGCCGTGCTTGAGGAGGATGAGGAGGGGGATGACGATGGGATGGACGATCCCGACGAGGCCGAGGTGGACGCTCCTGGGTCCACACGGGCCGTGGTATGTTCCTAACTTTAGTCTTAGCCTTTTATTTGTATGTGTATGTCTTTCGTGGTATGAATAGGTAATAGTGGGTGATATGTGTATCTAACATGCATGAGTAGATAATAGTGGGTGATATGTGTGTCTAATATGCATGCTTGTATATATAGTTTTGATCATGGTGGGATAATAAGCATGTGAATATGGGTCCGTGTTGGAAAAGAAGGAGGCAATTTTCATATGTACATCCATGCTTGTTGTATATAAAAGAAAGAGAAGTGGTACGGCTTAGTATGCTTGCATGCGATACTTTTCTACGTGTATGTGACTTCGTACGTGTTTGATCGTGGTAGAGCATGAGGGAGTGTATGCATGCATTTCATGGGTCCAAGTTCTATATTGCTTAGGTGCGTTTAGGGAAGGTATAAGCATGATAGGGCGTGATGTAAGAAAACATGTGAGTGGTGACCACGGTGGGATGTGCTGATGTTTGTCTAGCATGCGTGATCATATGGGGAGTGTAGCTTCTTACTTTCATGCTTTTGTTTCTGTATTTAGCATATGGAAGTGTCATTTTGCTAAGCATGGTTTTAAAATAATTTCGTAGAGTTGAACCCTTACCTCTCGATTGTTTTTAAACTAACCCATGTTGTCGAGGCAATACGGCCTCGGCTCCTTTACAGAGCGTCAGAAGGGCGAAGCTGCAGCTAGCTTCGAGAGGCGGTGGGCGATGATCGAGGCGAGAGAGGCGGCCGCGTGCCCACAGAGGGTGCTTTCTCCAGGTATGTGTGAGTAGAGGGTGCTTTCTTTTGGGTTTAGCTCACTTTGATCATGATAATTTTCCTCTCGCTTTGCCAGATTTTTGGGTACGAGCACTTCGCCATCGATCGCCCGACCCTGGTGCCTTTTGATCATGTCCTCCCCTAGGCCATGATATGGGCGCCCCGGGGATCCTCGCGCTTGCATCGCCTCGCTCAGTTCTGGGAGGCCTTCCGTGTCCTGACGGAGGAAGAAGTATAAATTTTTCTTCGAGTTTTCTTTGGCTTTTATTTGATTTTTTTTTACTAAGCTCTCTTCCTATCTTTTGATGCTTCACAGATGACGTCGAGGTCCTACACGGAGGAGGAGGTCTCTGCGGAGTTGTCGCGGGATGTCTGGCTAATCTATTTTAATGAGGTCGTGTTCCATGTGATCAGCCGGGTTGTCCGCCAGCCTGGGTACCATCAGTGGGTGTCCGATCCCCTGCCGAAGCGCCCCTCGATCCCGGTGGCTGGGATACCTCGAGACACGAATCTCCCGAGGAACTACGGGACGTACGTGGCGGGATGGATGAGCCGAGGCGCCTTGGTGGAGCGCCGTCCCGAGGTGGCTAGCAGTGAGGAGTATATGGCTTGGTACCGCCAGGAATATGCCAGCATCCTTGGGATTATGGAGGAGGAGGTCCCGGACGCCTATGTAAGTCTTTCTCCTCTTCTTTTCTTTTCTCTTCTTTTCTTCTCCTCGAGTATTTTGCTGACTGATGTTGTTTTTTTTTTGTAGGTCGAGTTAAATGAGATGGAGAAGAGGCTCAAGACTGCTAGTGAGCACCTCCAAACGTGGGTCCGGCAGATAGAGGCCTTGCGGGCATAGAGAGGGCGCTTGTAGGACCAGGTCCGGGTCCTCGAGGCTCAGGTGGATGCTCTGTCGAGAGCGAGGGCCGACGACGCTTCTTCTTCTTCCGCTCCTCCTCCTTCCATGGTGTCCGAGCGAGAGCTCGAATTGACGAGGGAGTTGGATGTGGCCCGGAATGAGTTGACGGCCACAAGGATGGAGTTGGGCCAGGCGAGGGGCAGGGCTTCTCGGGCTGAGGAGGAGGTGGACCGGTTGAGGTCCATGGTAGCCTTGAGAGAGGAGGGGTTCATCACCCTAGGCCGCGAGAGGGACTCCCTCCAGGCGAGGGTGTCAGAGTTGGAGGCCTCGGTAGGAGTTCCCGGGGGTTTGATGGGGGATTTGCTTCGTTCTCTCTAGGCGGCCGGGGATAGAGATCGGGAGGCACTTCGATCGAGCGAGGACAGGCTCCGGGCTGCTGAGGCGAGATCACGGGAGCTCGAGGAGAGGTTGAGAGCAGTGGAGACGCGTCTTCGAGGGAGGTTGGAACGTAGAGATAGAGATATTCAGCAGGTCCTCCTCTGGGAGGCGACTATGAGGGGGAAATTGGTTGGCGGGGGCTCGATGACCGAGGCGGACCTCGACCTTCTTCCACTTGAGCCTGACCATTCTCTCTCGGCTTCCTTGGCCACCGGGGCTACCTTCAGCCGTGCTTCTCGTCCTTCGGCGTCTCGGAGTCGTGGGATATACGCAAGGGCTGCGTCTTCGGTTCGAGAGACTCCCGCCGCTCCCGATGCTCCAGAGGTTCAGTCTTCCCCTCAGCCGCCACTTCCTTCAGGCCAGGACGCTCCTCCTTCGATTCGGCCTCCCGGGGATGATGATACGCCGAGGTAAAGCTCCTTTGTGTCTTGGTTTTAGGCAGAAGAATAATATATATGCGATGAATTCATGCTTTTCTTCTTTTTTGTTTTTGTTTTAGGTGATATTTCGATGATGCACGACTCAAGGCTTTGGATTTGAAGTATTTGGTGGACCTACCACTTCCTTACCTTCTATATTTTAAATGTTTAGCAGACAATTTACGCTTATGGTTTTGGTGGGACAATTTAATTTCTGGTTTTGTATGCATGGTTTAGAGTAGCCTTAACATGGATGTTTAGTGTCTTAGAAAGCCTTCTTAGTCTATAGGGATGTGTATGCGTGTGTAAATGAATGAACTTGGTGCTTATAAGTTTTGATTTTATGGATGGATGCAGAGTTCTAACATATAATCATTATAGCATGGTATTGATATAGGTTTTGTGTATAAATATGTCTAAAATGTGTGTGCATGTTTGGGAAAAGAATGCTTCGACAGGTATTCAAAGGAGTTGAAGAGTTGATTGAGACTGGGACTGACAGGGCAGATGGGGCAGCAGGTGAGGGGCGGCTACTCGCGTTTAGCCGCCCAGTGAGGGACGGCTACTTGTATTTAGCCGCCCCTTGCCTGGGTTTTTTACCTGGACAAGAAGGGCAGGGAGCAGGGGCGGCTAGTATAAACTAGCCGTCTCCAGGGGGCGGCTAGTCGGGTTTAGCCGCCCCTGCCTGGGACAATTTTCTGGTTTTGCTTCTTGTCTGCTGCTGCTGAAAGTCCTCCTGAGTGCTTTAACCTTCGAGACCTATAAAAACATTCTTTCCATGGACCAAGTGTTAAATCTGTCCAGATTGCGCCCCTGCACTGACTTTCGAGCCCTTCTTGCTTGAATCGTCAAGGGCTACAATCCATCTTAAGGTGGAATGGAAATATAATGCGAGAAAATAACGTGCGGGAGACCATGCCTTAGTGTGCAAGGAAGGGATTCCAAGTGCGTGAGCGAAGAAAAACTTTTAGGTATGTAAAAGGTGGGACAATTTCTTCTAACGTATGTGCGGAAGGGCATGAAGTGAGTGGGGACAATTCTCATATGAGTGGGGACGATTCTAAATTTTGTGGGGACAATTCTCATATGAGTGGGGACAATTTTAATATTCGGGGGGGGGGGGGGTTAACTTTAATATTTCAAGAAAATCGGATGCCAAAGTGTTTTGGAAAAGGAAAATGCAAGCTTATGCGTAAGTATAAGTGGCATAAAGGGGCATTTTAGTTCTTCAATGACTTTTTATGTGAGAGGGCAATGTTCTTGATTTTCATAAGTAAAAGACACCATCAAGTCCCCGTGGAGGAGCCCTTGCGGTCACTCATGTCCTAACCAGGATTGTATTTGAGAGGTATAAGCCTTAGGTGTCGATTTTCCTAGGTTCATGGTTTTCAAATGCTTAATCGTATTATTCTAAACATGCTGAAAAATCCATGAATGTACCAAGAGTCAAGTCAAATAAGCTTCCTTTGGATAGGCAAGTTTCTAAGTAAACTCATGTGAGTGTGTGTGTAGGTGTAAACCTGGACGTGATCTACCCTTGGTCAAAATTTCGCTTTTCCCGGTGGACATAGCTCAATTTTGAACCCCCATTGCGAAAAATAAAAGGGGAGGGGGTGAATGAGATAAGAGTAATATCTTCCTTTCGGGCAATATTTTAGAATTGTCCCAGTCTAGCACATGTCTTACTTCCTAGGTCCCTCTGGCTTTCTTCTTTTTACCACTTCTTTATTTTTGGGTGGAAAGTACAATCCGTTGTTTGGATCTGTACTGGTACAGCCGTTGTCTAGCGTATACCGTGCGTAAAGGCGTGAAAGCCTGCTAAATAGAGAGTTTAACCCGTTCACTTGGGTGTTTGGCCTCTCCTTGCCTGATTTTCTCTTTTTTTTTTGTTTGTTTTGATTTGAGGGGGGGGGCTCTTCTGTTTTTCACCCCGATTCTTTTCATGCTTCCCCTCTAGAAGTGTTTATATAGTGCCAGAGCCAGTTTTTGGGACATATGCTAGGTCCGGGTAACTCCTCATTTTGACCTAGGGTTAATACGAGCGGGGCGGAAATAAGGGATGTTTTGCTTTGGGGAGTTTTAAATTGTCCCAGTCCACGGGGTAGGCAATTTTTCTTCTATCAGGCAAATCTAGTCCAGTTATACGTGTGTGAAGGGAATGACATGATTTGGCGGAAATGTGTTCAAATAGATATACGAGTTTATCTTTGAGAGTCTTATAATTCTATCATCAAGTACTAAACGCTGGAAATTGCAGGAAGGAAGAATAATAGTTCTTAAGTATTGAAAGTTTTTCATGCATGGAATTTCTTTAGATAAAGTGCATTCCACGAACCTGGAACCTCGACTCCTTCTGCATCTACCAGGCGGTAGGCATTCCCGGAATAGGCATGGGTAATCACATAGGGTCCCTCTCATGTGGGTTGCAGCTTTCCTCTCGGGTGAGGCTGTCTTGATGGCATGATTTGCTTAAGTACTAATTCCCCGATTTCGAATTTTCTTTTTATCACCTTCTTTTCAAATGCCCTTGCCACCCTTCTTTGGTAGGCCTGGGCATGGTCTGCCGCTCTTAATCTTTTCTCGTCTAGTAGTTTTTTTTTTTTTTTCGAAAGTGTGAAGACAGATGCATACTTATGATTTTTGAAAAGGTGCCTGTGTTGGCGAATAGATATGTTTTTGGAAAGAGAACGAGGATAAAGTTTGGAAAACAATTTTGTTTTTAGACGGGAAGCGTGGAAAGATAGTTTGCAAAAATGTTTTTTGGCGGAAATCATGGAAACACTTGCTTTGTAAAACATTTTCGTTTTGAAGAAACGCAGATTCGAAAAACATTTTCGTTTTGAAGAAGGGTGGAAATGTATTTTGTGAATATTTTCGTTGTTTTGGAAAACATGTAAGGAAAGTTTGGGGAAGCGTTTTATTTTTGTTTGGAAGCACGGAGATAAGGTTTTTGTAAAACTTTTGCTTTGAAGGAGAGTGTGGAAAACATGTTTTTTAGAAAACATTTTTTTTGTTTTGAAAAAAGAGTGGAAGTAAAGCTAGAAACAAGTATGTACAAGGTTGGGGAATGAAAGCTGATTAGCATGTATTTTTTTAGATTTTAGTTTCTTTTAGGAAAGCAGGTAAACAAATATGTATAGGGTGATGAAAGACGAAAGCTAGTAAACAAATATTTTGATCTTTTGGTTTTTAGAAAAAGCTGTAAATAAATATGTAGAGGGTGTGACGAAAACGAAAGCTGGTAAACAAATATTTTGATTTTGATTTTGAGAAAAAGCTGTAAACAAATATGTACAGGGTGTCGAAAGCTTACCCGGGAAGATCGGTACCTGGTTCTTGGATTCACATTGTTTCCTCGAGTCGGCTTCGCTTGGTTGGCCGGCTGATGTCCGGTGGGGGCCCCCTATTCCTGAACTCTTCTTCCCTGAGTCTCTTTAAGGGCCTTCCTTGATGGAGCAGTTCTTCGTCGGTGGAGCCTGGCTGCCAACATGCGAGCACCTCAAGCCGGATGCGCATAGCACAGATGCTCCAATTCAGGGCCCGTGTCTCGTTAAAGCGTGCTTCTCCCCATATGGATACTACTTTCCCGCGGTACGGGAAGCGAAGACATTGGTGTCGGGTGGATGAGACGGCTTCGCTGCTGTTGAGACATGTCCTCCCAACAATCAGAGGGTGGGGCGACTGAATGTTCATCACCATGCAGTTAACGATGGTGGAGACTGGGCCGATCTTCAGTGGGAGCGTGACCAGTCCGCAAGCGTTCTTGCGTGTGCTGTCGAAGGCATAAATGTATTCGTCTGAGGGCTCCAATCTGGGAACCCGGCCTTCTAGCTTTTGGTAGGCGGAATATGTAAAAACGTTAGTTTCCGCTCCCGTGTCAATGAGAATGTGCCGGAATTCCCTCCCTCCGAGTACAGCGGTGATTGTGAGGGGTGCGGAGCGTGCTCCGGCTTTTGCGACTTCATGGGGGAGGAAGGTGATCGAGTTGGGCTCCATAAGATCGCTGGGTGGATGCAGGGTCCCGGCTGCTTCTTCTGGAGGGTAGTTGTCGTCGTAAGGGGACCCAGGTGGGCTGCCACTTTCATCCTCGTTCCCCGGTCGCAGGGCTAGTGTGAACATATTATGTATCACCCAGTTGTTCTCATTCTCGTACTCGAGGCGCGCCTCTCTCCAGATTGTCAGAATATGACTCAAGAAGGGCAGTCGAAGGCATTGGTGCCAGGGGGAACTGATAGCTTGGATGCTGTCTAACCACGGTCGCCCCAACATCAATGGGTACCTTGTGTCGATGTCGACCGAAGCAGGCTACTTCACAGATAAGAGGGCCGACGGACAGCTCGAATGTTCTTGGGCCGCGGAGAGTCTTCCCGGTATGGTTGAAAGCCTGAATAGTATGGTGGGTCGCTTGGACGGGAGGACGGCCTAGTCCGGGTATCTTTTGGTAAGTGGAGCACGTTATTATGTTCATTCCTGACCCTGGATCCACGAAGATGTTGTTTAGCCACAACATTTGGAGTCGTCCGTGGATGTGTAGGGGGTAGACTCGTAGTCTGGGATCCGGGAGGTTTTGGTCAGTGAATGAAATGGTCATTGGGCGGCGGGGCCATCGACAGTGTTGGTACTCTTGGTGGACCCGTTGTCGTCCGGATGCAGATCATCCGACGTACATTCCCCTCCTTCGGGTCCTTCGCTAGCTCCTTCGGGGATCTCCTCAAACGGCTCTTCTTCTTCGTCTTCTCCCAGGTTCTCTAGTCCGCTTTCGTCGGACTCGATGTCGATGACCGCGGGCAGGGCGAGAACTGCGTCTTCTTCTTCGCCATAGAGTATGGCGAGGTCATGGTCGTCGAGGTTCAGCTGGAAGGGCTCGTTCTGCTCTTCCTCCTCGGACTCTTCGGATAGGCTGCCATCAGTAGCATCTTCCGAGCTGCTTGGTTCTGGCGATGGTTGTCTCCCTCTCCTAATCATGTTGACCGCGTGGGCTCTAGATGTGGAGGCTTGGGTGTGACCTGGCAAGGGGTCAGTTAATATGCCAAGTGGCTTGGGTGCTTGGGGATTTCCCTGGCTCAGATGGCCTTTGATCATGGCCCAGTCAAGGCGCCTGTCATCATTAAGATCATAAACGAAGTCCCGAAAAATAATGCATTGTTCTACAGTATGGCCATATTGTTGATGATATTGACAGTAACGCGCCGTGCTGGCCGCGGGTAGTGAAGGCCTGGCGTCGGGGAGGGAGATACTATTTGTGTCCAATATCACCCTAAAGATCATAGTTAAAGTTTCTTGGAGGGGAGGGTAAGAGTCCCTCTTTCCCATTCGTCTTTGGTCGTAGGATGCGGGAGGTCTAACCTCGTTATAAGAGCTTCGTATGGGCTGCCTAGGGGTTGGATTTTGTGTTCTTGGGGGAGCAGAGTAAAAGGGAGCCCGAGTTTGAGTTTGGCTCTGGATTATAGGGCTCTGGAGTGGGAAATTTTGGACTGTGGGGTTCTGTCATGTCGGCACGGGGACAGGTACTGATCGAGGGGTAAAATTTTGATTCGCTTGCCGAGGCGACGCATATCCGGATGAACCGGGCGTGTACTGTCTCGGAGCTGTTCCTCGGTCAGGAACTCGCGCTCCGTTCGGGTAGAGTGCCGATACTTGGCTAATGATCCCTTCTACCGTGGGAGTTTGCGCCTGACGAGGCGGTTGTCCAACCCTATGGCTGATAGGTGGAGACTGGGTTTGGACTACTAGGGCTGCACAACTGGAAATCCTGTTGTGGCGGTCAATCAGAAGCTGATACGTAGTGCAGTCTCTGTACGAAAGGCTCGTACGGAGCTCTGGACTCAGGCTCTACAACATCATGTCAATTTCTTGATATTCTGTGAGTTGCAGGCCGGTTCGGTGGACAATGGTGCGCCACCGAGACACGTATTGTTCGAATTCCTCCCTAGGCCTCATTTTCTCTACGGTTAGGTCGGAAATAGAGGGGGTTCTGATCCTCTAATAACCGTAGCGGCCCAAGAACTTCTCGCTTACAGCCGAGAAGTTTGATAAGTGATCTACAGGGAGGGTGGAGAACCATTGTAGTGCCTCTCCTTCCAATGATTTCTGGAAGAGGAAGACTAGCAGGGGTTGATTATCTAGAAAGGGGCGAGCATCTAGATAAAATGCAGTTAAATGGATATCTGGGTCTCCACGACCGTTGTACCGGCGGAATTTGGGGACTTTGAATCCCTCCAGTAGGTGGACTGACGGGATTTGTCTCAGGTTATGTAGAGACATGTGCTTGGGGGCGGAGGGACCAGTCTCAGAGAGGATTCTCCGGATGGTTTCATCCAGCGTTTCCCCCCTGGGAGGGCTGTTTGCCAGTCCCGGGTTGGAGGTGGCCTGGTAAGGGCCTGGGGTGGAAACAACTGGGAATTTTGGATTTGCGGGGGAAAGGGGGGCGAATGAAAAAATGCCCGGATTGACCGAGCAGCTGGGTGTGGATGGGGCTTTGGGAGTGGATTTGGGGGTTTCGACAGGGGTTTCCTGTCTCAAGGTCTTGGCATGACGGTAGTCAGCGAGGTCATGAAACATGTCCTCTATCGTTTGATACCCTAGACTAGCCATCCTTTCCTCTAGATGGGTCAGGAACTGTGTGGCCTGACCCTCTTGGTGATTCCTTTCCTCTAATATCTCCTCTTATATGTGGGATTCCATGACGTGGAGTGGGGATGAATGCAGATTGAAAGCAGTAAATAAAGCAGTAAAGGATTGCGCAGCTGTGTGCGACTTACGAAAGCAGTAAAGGATTGCGCAGCTGTGTGCGACTTACGAAAGCAGTAAAGGATTGCGCAGCTGTGTGCGGCTTACAAAGCAATAAAGGATGTTATAATGCACAGTAGAAGAGGATTTAATTCAAGGAGTGAGAAACTCTAACCTTCCTAGAGGGTTGATAGCATTCTAGTCAAGCTTATAAAAGGGGGCAGAAGAGGATTACCTTTTGTTGTTTTTCACGAGGGAGGTCCCACCGTGATCGCCAGATTTTGTCGGCGTGGGAAAAGACGGTGTTTCTTCCGCGTGTGTGGGGGTTCTTCGGGGATTCGGATCTGATGCGTGCCCTGGCGGGCTCGTTCGGATCATCTTCTCGGAAGGGGTGAGGGTTTCGTTCCTGGTTGAGGCGCCCGACAGCGGCTCAAGAGGATTCAAGGGGGTTTGTGATCGCCACCTGCTTTTTCTAAAAACAGGAAAGGGTTTGGGTCGGATTTGATCGCTTACGTGGGGAGTTTGTGGGGTCTCCGCTCTGAGACACGGATATACCGTACACAGAGGTGAAAAATAGGTAATCCTATTCTGCTTCCGGGCTTGACAAAAGGAGTCTTGGGACAAAGGGGTGTGGATATGGGGTGTGGATATGGGGCGGCTAATGGGTTTCAGCTGTCAGGAATGGGGCGGCTAGATAGGGTTAGCCGTCCAGGGTCTGGGGGGAATTGGGCAGAACTTTGGTAGGAAATGGGTGGGGTTCTGGACAGAGGCTATGCTAGGTTTAGCCCGGGTATGTGGACAGTGGGATGAGAGGGTTTTTTTTTTGTGGGGAATGGATATTTCTCTCACAAAAGGGGCTCTCTCTCTCTCTCTTGGGATTTCTAGTGGGAAGGGGGATTGGATGATTCTTGTTGTGTATGAATTGGGGATGGATTGATGGATGTTGGGATTGTTTTATTTGGGCTTGGGACCCCCTCAATTTATAGTAAAAGAGAGGCAGGGGAATGTCCAGGGGGTAATGGAGTGGGTTGTCCTTGATTAGACCCCTCATTAATTCTCTGGTTCTTCTGTCAGGACCAGGTGAAGGGCGGCTAGTTCTATCTAGCCGCCCAGGATGGGGCGGCTACTTTCTGGTAGCCGCCCCTATCATGACCTGTCAAACGTCCCATCTCTGACAAGCGGTGGCTTGGGTCGGTCACTTGGATTGATCCGGCCAAGAGGGGGCGGCTACAGGTCACAACCCGCCGCAATGATCAGCATTTAATGCTGCTTTATGTCCCATCTAGGGAACTGGTCCAAAGTCGGCCAGGGGGCGGTTAGGGGGGCGGCTAGTTGAAACTAGCCGTCTGGTATGGGGCGGCTAGTTATGTCTAGCCGCCCATTTTCCAGGGACTTGGTTTTTTTGGGTTGTTTAGGGTTTCTCTAGGTGGGGTTCTGGTTTGGGTGGGGTTTAGGGTTTCTGGCTAGGTTTAGTTTAGGGCTAGGGTTAGGGTTTCTGGCTAGGTTTAGTTTAGGGCTAGGGTTAGGGTTTCCGATTTCCTGAATTTTGGTTCTCTACTGAATGTCCAAAAGTGGGATATTTCCGGGTGTTACTTGAAGTATTTCTGTCTTTCTGGACGGTCAAAATTGGGGTATCTACAATTAGTGTCTAAGTATAAAAACCTTAGAGCACTACTTTTCTCGGCATGACCCAAGAAGATACACTTTGTGGCTTTTGGACCCAGTTTTGACCTCTTTAGGTCCGACAGACGAACATAGGTCAAACACCCCCACACTTTGAGAGAATTCAATTGTGGTGGTTATTTAAATCACAACTCGAATGGAGTGACTTCGGTCTTGGAGTGCAGAACTCTGTTTAGGATGAAGTTTGCCATTAGCAACGCTTCACCCCAATAGCATGATGGTAGACCAACAGTCAGCAACATCGAGTTGATTATATCAGACAGGGTCCGATTCTTCCTTTCAGCAATTCCATTGGATTGAGGAGAATAAGGTGCAGTCGTCTCCTTGATGATGCCATGTTCTTGACAGAATGCGGCAAACTCCTTCGAACGATATTCACCTCCACGATCACTTCGAATTCTCTTGATGACCTTTCCAGTCTGTTTCTCAACTTGGGATTTGAAATACTGTAATTTCTCGAATACTTCATCCTTCGACTTAAATAAGAAGATATAAGAAAATCTTGAGTGATCATCGATAAATGTGACGAAGTATTTCATACCTCCTCGAGTCACAAAGCTCTTGAAGTCACATGTATCGGAGTGAATGAGTTCGAGAACCTCGATGCTCCGAGACACTGCTTTGAAAGGCTTCCGAGTGATCTTCGCTTCAACGCACACCTCGCACTTGTCTGCCTTCTAACCCCCACATTTTGGAAGTAGGCCTAGACTAGTCATGGATGCAAGCTTTTTATAATTTACATGACCTAGTCTAAGATGCCACAACACAAGGGAATAAGCAGAAGAACTAATTTTATTCACTTCATTGACTGGGGTTGCAACGCTGAGTTTGAACATCCCATTGGTACAATAGGCAGAGCCAAAGTACACATTTTTAAAAGACATAATTATCTTTCTGCCTTTGATGTCCAAGCGCATACCCGCGTTGCTGAGTAGACTCCCAGAGATCAGATTCTTGGAGATTGTAAGCACATGCTTCACATTCTCCAGAGTCAGAGTCTTCCCAGAGGTCAATGTCAGCACAAATGTTCCTACGCCGACAACATCAGCTTTGGATTGGCTCGCCATGCTGACATTTTCCTTGACTTCGGCATAGGTGGAATATAGAGCTTTGTTGGCGCAGACATGACAACTAGCTCCCGTATCGATCCACCAATCAGTGTCCTTACTTGGTGTGAATACGTGCGAGATCATTGCAACAAGATTAATAGGTTCAGCAGCGGGACTCACCGGTGTCACGAGTTGGTTCACTTGGTCCTTCGATCGGCACTCTCGAGCGAAGTGACCTGGCTTGTGGCACTTGTAGCAGAGCTCCGTCGTCTTCTTCTTTGCCTTCGGGTTTGAAACCTTCAAATTCTTTGGATCAGAATTCTTAGGTTTCTTACCCTTCTTGAACCTCCTTTGATCGGTCTTGGACTCCACCATGTGTTGGCCTAAGTGGATTGTGATGCGAGGGCATCCAGTTTGGCTTGAGTCCTTGACTCGTCCTCGATTCGGATGAAATGAGTCAACTCCTTAAGGCTCACTTTATGCTTCTTCCGGTGCATCTCATTCGTGAAGCCAAGCCACGATGGTGGCAACTTGTTGATGATAACACCAACCATGAAGCCTTCAGACAGCTCGATGTCCTCCTCCTTCAGCTTCAACGCCTTTGTTTGAAGCTCCTTGACTTGAGGCAGAATTTGCTTCCCATCCTCAAACTTCAAGTTGAGGAAGTTGTTGACGAAGAAAGTCTTCGAAAGCTCCTCCTCTGCCTTGTATTGCTTTTCAAGCTCCTCCCAGATCTCTCTAGTAGAATAGACCTTGTTGAAGTTGTCCGCCAAGGAGTTGTCGAGCGAGTTCATGATGCATGAACGACAGAGAGAGTTGGCTTTCTTCCACGACGCTAGTTTCTTTTGGGATGCAGTCTCCTCAGATGGTTCATCGTCCGTCAGGATGTGGAAGACCTTCAAAAGTTGAAGAGTGAAGATGATCTTCCTCTTCCATGCATTGAAGTCGGTGCCACCGAACTTGTCCAATTTGGACACATCCAGCCCCATCATCATCGACAGATCCATAACGCCTTAAGATTTTTACGGGATTAGATGAAAATAGGATAAAATTATAAAAATTCAGCAAAATACAATACTGAAATAACAGAGAGAATCAGAAGGAGTGAGAGATAAATGGATGGACAAAGCCGCTGCGATGCTTAATGTGTTATTCGGCTCCTCCCGGTACAGAAGTCACAAACCGAACCGCCCCCAGGATCTAGCAAGCCACATAGAGTGCACGCTCAGGTGGAATCAGAAACTGACTTAGAACTCTATCACCCTGAAAGCACTCGTGCTACTGGAATAATAGGACGTCAGAGATATCTCTCACAAGAGACTCTCTCTCTTTGAGTGGATACACACTTTTTAACTTCAATAGATGGAATGGCATACATGGGTCCCTTTATATAGGCCTCTAGATTGCCCAAGAGTCACCTTCAAATTCAAGGCACCCATTCAATTAGGAATAATGGATTCACAATTATTCCATGCATGATTCATTGTTCCATAATCAATGGTAGTGGCAAGTTCAAAGTACATGTATGGGGACTCTTCACTTTTCCATGCAAAGGTTCATGTATTCACCTAGGTACATCCTTGAAATTAACATATAAAAAATCATTGTCATAAATGTGGTTCATTCCAACCTAGGTACATCATAGAAATACTACACACATGAACCTTATAAAGTTAATACATGAATCAACAATTAATAGAATCCAATGCATGTACATACTCCACCAATATACGTGAATCATGCCAAGTCCATATTCACATACCAAATTCACATCCATATATATAACACTTGTCCATATTATATCCAAGCCCTATAATTAGATAATTGGTGATTATTTGAAAGGATGTGAGGGATCAAGTTTGGAGTCAAAATAAATTTTTGAAACTGTATTTTTAAAAAACATTTCAAAAAACCAACATATGTCCGCAAAGAAAAAGAGAATTTTTTTGTCTCAAATTAAAAATATATATAATGTTTTCTTACATTTTATATAGGATGTATATTTTTCATGTTTTTCGATCGACAGACCCAGTGTCGAGGTGGACATCACAGGTCAACATGAAATTGTCGAATGATTTAAAAACAATTGACAGAATGACGGTCAAATGTTTTAAACATAAGTTGACAGAGTGACCATTAAATATTGTAAATAATGATCAACAGTGTGACTGTCGAATGGATCGGTGGGATTAGTGCTTTTCAAACTAAACTATGTACCGCTTTTTTTGTTTTTTTAATTGGTGGGTTAGTAAACTGCATGGTGGGGATAGACGTGCCCTTCAAAATATCCCAAAATCCCAGCATACCTGCAAGAATGACCCCACACAATACAAATTTATCAAAAATAAATAAAAAAGAGTATGACCCACACAAAATCACACCATGACTTTTGGGACTCCAAATTTCAGTCCCTTTTAACCAAATTTCTACAATTGACAATTTTTTTATTTAAATAATATCTAATAATAATCATGAGTTTGTGGTTGTCCTATAAAAAAATAAAATAAAGAATAATGTTATACACGATTTTTTTTGTCAGCTCCATTTCAGTTCCATTCTATTTTGATTTTTCAAAAAAATATTTATGATGTATGCTTTTATAAACGATAAAATATATAATTCTAATGTGTAGATTAATTTAGAAATGTAAAAAAATAAATTAATGTGAGTATAAGCGACTCACAAGGTATATACTAGACTAAAAATGAGATTGAAAAAATGATTATGTAACAATGCTAAAAAAAACCTATTACTAATTTACTATCATCTTCCTTCTCTCTTGGGAGAACTATATCTTCACGAAATCATTTATTTTGTATGAATAATGTTAAGAAAAAGTCTTGCGTGCAGTCCCACATGCTTTGATTTTTAAAAAATATTCACGTACTTAATATAACTAAACATATGTCATAAAAAAACAAAAAATATATGTTCCAATGAAGTGTATATACTCATGCAATAATTCTAAAAAAGCAAAGTTTGTGTGACCTATTTTTCTTTTGTGACGCAGGGTATTTAAAAAATTGTCATAAAGCATAAACATCAACCTTGAACTTCAGCTTATGATACTACTAGATATTTTCTTGAGACTCGCAAAATACCTCATCATCCTCTTTTCTTTCACAAAAAAACAAGTCAATAAAACCACAACCAACCAAAAAGCACAAGATATCATATGCAATAGACTAACCAATCATGAAGTGATAAGGTGTCACAAAAAACCAGAATTCCAAAACACACATTCCCTCTTCTTCTCATTGTTTCATACTCCACTCAACTTGATAACATTTGTTATAGAGAGAAAGATAGACAGATAAGGAGAGAGAGGGAGATGGGCTATTACAATCTTCCTCTCAAGTGTCTAAAAGAGGAGCCATTCATGCCAGCAGAGGTTGCAAGGGACAACAAAGGCGATATCGCAACTGAATTCGATGATGGTGTTGTTGGAGGTGAAGAAGAAGATCAATTCATGCTTGGCAAGATGGAATGGGATATGTGGGAGGAGGAAGAGGAAAAAGTCCAACCAATTGAAAGACTTCATCATGGTGGCCAAAATTTTTGGACTCTGGAGGATACTAACAAGGCCACTACATCCTTGAATTTGAACCTGAATTATCAGCATGTATTGGATGCATGGTCAGACAGAGGTTCATTATGGGCTACTAATGACTCATTTGTAAGTACATCATCATGTCACATTTCATGTGGACTAATATCAAATTTTAGACATATGGGTTGTTAGTTACACTGTTATTCTATTGTTTTCAAGGCTGTTGAGGTGCCTGTGATGGAAGAAGAGAAGAAGAGGCGTAGAGACCGTGTTTTGCGATACCGGGAGAAGCGCCGAAGCAGGCTGTTCTTCAAGAGGATTAGATATCAAATTCGCAAATTGAACGCAGAGCAGAGGCCAAGATCAAAGGTCTATTTCAGTTTCTTCTTGGGAATCCATTTGCATTTAATCTGCTAATTATGTTATGTTGTTTGATTGAGTTTGTGTATGTGTTTTTACAGGGTAGATTTGTGAAGACAATTACATGAGGCATAGAAAGATATTAAGATTGAGAGACCAGGATGGCATCTGTAACATGGGATGAGAATATGGTGATAGTTCTCCTTGTATTGAATTCATTACAAAGGACATGATAATATCTCCCCCACATTCATTGTTGGATTTTGTTTTGTTTTTTGTTTTTTTTTTTTTTTGCTTGTGGCAAACGATGGAAAGAATTAATCTCAATTTTGGATTGAGAAGTTCTTTTGAGTAATTTTGTAATGAGTGAGAAGTTATCATTTGGTTCTTCATAGTTAATGAACTTCTATGATTCTCTTCCATTTCTAAATTGGTGATATTGTAACATTGAGTTTAATTTTTTAACCTTGTGCATTTGAAAATAAGTACAATGAATCATTTAACAAAGGTGTTAATACGGAACTATGGAACCAAAACCCACCTCTAGATAGGTTGATATAGGTACCTCTTTAATGAGTCTTTGATTTGAGTCCTATTCTTACTGATAGAAGAAAATGCAATCATAAAAAATAACACTTAACTTGGACAAACAGGCGGATGTAGCCTTCCCAGCTTGACCGTTAGGTCAACCACATGAGATCCCTCTAATATTGAAAAAAAAAAACACTTGCCTACATAAAAAAAAAAAAAAAAAAAAAGAATGAACAAACAATAGCTATAATAATAAAGTTGTATCCGTTCAACTAACTAAACTGATAATATTTTGGTTTTAACATGTGAACTGGATGACCTGAACATAAAAATATCTATGTGGGTCTACCTAAGAATCATATCATAAAGAACGTTTAAGATATTTTGGGAAATCATCACCGGTTATAGCTCAATCTTGTATTTTATGTGGTGGGCCAATAATCCCCCAAAAGATTGGATGGAGCAGGTGATTAGGAAGGAAAAGCTCCATTCACTTTTTTTCCCCTGTTTTGTGGACCACAACTCCACTCTTATAAAAAGTTAAATAATTCATCCATTCCATCAATATCTTTCATCAATCAAATGCCCTGTTTTTCCATTCACCTTTTTGAACTGGTCAGAAGTAGGCATGAAAAGCATTCAAAATGTGGTTTGGATGTCAATCTAGCTCCTAGATCTTTCAAATACGGATATTAATATTTGAATTTAAAATTTTTTAGATTTTTAAAAGACACGAATTTCTTTACGGATATTAATAAAATGACATATTACATATGTGCGATGATACAATATACTGAGAATTAAAATTGAGACCTAACTCATTTTTGCCTCTTTCAAAAATCGTAGAAAGATGATGCCATGGTTATTTAAATTTTGAATATTATTATTAACCAAGATAATTTACTTAAACAGTATTTAATGCAATATATAATTTTGTAATGAATATCACAAATTATTTAAGATATTTGAAGATCAGATGATGTCAGATTTTTCATATATGGATTTAGATGTAAGGGTCTTCAACAGGCTCGAGGCCCGAAAGCCTGGCCCGCCCGGCCCCGTTTTCAGGGTGCAAAAATCCATTTAACCCCTCCGTCTGCTTTCTGTCAGCCGAATTAACGACGAAATTGGAAAAAATCCATATAACCCCCTGTAATCTGGCCTAAATCCATATAACCCCCTGCAATCTTCATATATCCATATAACCTCCTGCAATCTTGAAAAAAAATCCATATAACCCCCTGCAATCTGGAAAAATATTTCTAAAAATTCAAAAAAAAAAATCCTCTTGGCATTTTTGAATTTTTAAAAATATTTTTTTTCAAAAACTGTCACATCTATCATATCACACATACATCTCTCATACTTATTCCCAAACATAAATAATTTATGCAAGGGTACGGTTGTCATTTAAAAAGTCATAAACTCTTATCCATCTCTTATCTATCATTTATTCTTATTTTATACAAGGTGAATCAAACAACAAAAATATCAATTTTACGTTTATAATAGAAAATACAACAAAATAAAAATTTACAATCTATTAGATGTTAATGCATATAAATGTTAATTTACTCTATTATTAATGTATCAGGGTATTAGTTATAAAATCACATGTCATTTATAATTTAAAAATTAGGAATAAAAAAATAGGAATAAATAAAAAAAAATTACTCTATTAGTAATATAAAAAAATTATTTTTTTATTTTTGAATTTTTAGAAATATGTTTTCCAAATTACATGGGGTTATATGAATTTTTCCCAAAATTACAGAAGGTTATATGGATATATGAAGATTGCACATGAGTTATATGGATTTAGGCCAGATTACAGGGAGTTATATAGATTTTTTTCAATTTCGTCATTAACTCGGCTAACAGAAGACGGATGGAGGGGGTTATATGGATTTTTTGGTATGATTACAGGGAAGTTATATGGATATATGAAGATTGCAGAGGGTTATATGGATTTAGGCAAGATTTCAGGCGGTTACATGGATTTTTCCCTTTATTTTTTTAAAGGGGTGGGTTTCTTATAAAGTGGGGTGCCAATATCAGCACCCAAAAGGCAAACCCAGGTGGAGATTAATTCATGGTACATAAAAGGAACTTCTGTTATTATCATTCAAGAGTTTATTTTCAATAAGGGATAAGACTTATCCTTATTGTATAGAATAAATACATAAGCCCTTACCGATACAGTACAAACATTCCATGCTACTTCAACCTTATTGAGTGAAATTTTTCTCCAAAATCAATGGAAAAATGTGTGCGCACTAACCTTTAACCACTAATGTTTACGATGGAGACGCGTCCAACCCTTGAAAAGTACCATCACTGCTACACACTTGAACAACAAATGCCAGACTCGAAATGCCCGGCAAAACTTCCAAATCTGACACAAAATGTTTCAACTTTCGCCACTCCAAGATATTCTGATTGCTGAGCTGACTTCCTAACATAGATATTATACTTCACAAATGATGAATTATCTCCTTCTTTGAGCTTCCAAACCATTTTAAGGCTCACATTCTTCGTCCCCTGAGATGACGAGGTCCATGAAATGTCAGAGGCCTCAACATCCCATGAAGAGGCCGGTGGAAATACATCGTTTGTCTCAGATGTCCGGATGCTGATATGTCCTAGTGATGCATGGTAGTTCGATGAGTCTTTAACATCAAGACCTCTCATTTGCAATCTAACACCAGTTTCTAAAGCTGAATCATAAAGCTCATTCTTTCGTTTCATGTAACTGAGAATGTTGATTTCAGTTAATGTGTAACCTCTCATTTTGATGCTAGTTTCCTTTATGATCCATCCTTGGTCATTCGACTCATCTCCACAGGATCTTTTGACCAGCATTGGATTGATTACCATGTAAGATTTAGTTTTTAGCTGGTTTTGGATGGACTCCACATCTGAAGTGAGAAGGATTGATTTTGTTTCACTATTCTTAGAAAATCCAAGTGATAGTCCCAATCGAGAGTTATCATCTTCCCTCACCTAAATGAATAAATGATATAGATTGATCAACCAAGAAAAGATAATAATAATAATCAATAAATAAATAAAATTCAAGCATATATTGGAAAAAGAATATGAGATATTCCCTACCCCATGCATAGAAGCCAACATGTCAACTTCTGCACCTCAGTGACTGTAATTACATGAATTTAATGGATACTTTGGAATCATTGTTTAAATTATTGGATTGCAAAACATATTGATTTAACGGAAATCTGATATTATAGTCCATGGAAGGCATATACACTTTGTGGTTAAGTAGCAACCCAACAATTGAAGGTAACATCAGAAAACTATAGGTATTGACTAGTATATGAATGCTGCTTTGCATCATATGATGAAATGGACACAAGTTCCGCTTTTTGAAACAATTTTTTTTTCCTAGTCAACTATCTCAAATTTGTGACTCATTAAATTCTGCAAATGCAAAAGTATGTAAAGTGAAATAGATTCAGTGAAACCTTAAGAATAATACAATGCAACTGCAAAAAGGTTATAAAGCATAGGATATTCAAACATTTACATGATACAAAAGAATATGTGCACCAATCATTAGAGACAACAGAATATAAATTTTGTGCTATGTAATGTGACTGTAAATCCCTGTATTTTATTTACAGCAACAATGCACTTGATGTAATAACATGTGATCCATCTAAATGTCTCTCTCTTAGATGGATTGTATATTTATTGTACATAATAGGGATGAAGCCTAATGGATTATCCATATTTTCATGAAGAATTTTGATCTTTCCCATTTTACATTCAAACTTTACATACTTGTTTAATATATGATAAGGAACATTCAAGGACAAATAAACTTAAGAGCTTATGATTTTTCAAAACAACTCAAGATAAGGTAATATAATGCTATATTCAGGTTTTCTTATAGTGATGCTCTTACAGAATATGAAATATGGAGTGTTAAATCTTCCAAAGGAACCTTTCCTCCAAAAAGCTTTGTTTTGAAGGTGTCATTATGTTTGAGATTTCCTTCAAATGTAATGTTTCCTCCACCAGTATAAGCCGCATCCTTGAAACTACAAAATGCAGAAATTTGCTCACTTCAGAGAATGTTTTTGGACACTTATATTGAAGAACTTTCTGTTGAGTTTATTTCGTGTTCAAATTCTTTTGAGTTTCTGCATTGAACGTCACTGGAACTAAAATAGAGTTGAAAACTTACTTGATAAAGGCTTTAATCGTGCTTTGGCTATAGTCAAGGACAGGCTGAAAAATAAAGAAGACGATGCGCTCACAAGAGATACATGATCTGCAGTAATAAAGAAAGACACATCCAAGTGCTAATGTAATCATTAAAAATTAACAAATGGCACATCTCTTGTAGATGTGGTATGTACATTAGGAAGATTATCCTTTCAATTTCAAACTTTGGTTAATTTCCCTGCCTATTACTTAAAATCACACACACATAAGTTGGCAAAACACTAAACAAAGATTCCATCTTATCTACTCCTATCTATGTTGAGGGTTTTAAATATTGGTCAGGTTGTGCCACAGGCACCTATTTTGTGTCATCTATTTTGTTATAAATAAATCCTTTAAATCCTTATCATGATTTACATGTAGAATATTTTTTATTTTCACCCTTTTTTAACTCCACAACATGTAGTAGTGGTGGTACTAACACAACCAAAAATTTATTTAATCCATGTGCAAATGTCTATATGCCCATATAGACAAAATTCTCTGAATTTTTAGAAATTTCTCCACTTCATCATATAATTAATAAACAATCCATTCATCTAGGTATTAATGTATACATTAGAAGGCCACATGCTTTGGTCACCTTCTCAACTTTGTCCATAGAAGCCGTAAAAAAAGCATTTTTATCTTCAATTTCAGACATTTCTTTAAGAAACTGCAATATCAAGAAAGTTAAATACTCCAAGAGTAGGAAACCTGAATGGTTTGAGAAGAAATGTTGTTCCAGGGGCCATTTGCTGCCTGTGAGCCGTCAATGTAAACATGATAACCACAACCCTGAACATAACGGAAATACTGAGAATAAGTAAATTATGTTAAATGTGTGAGATGCCAATATAGATGATTTAGATATTCAATGTTCTTCATAGGAGGATACAAACTCTTCAGAGTGTAGTTGTAAGTGTTAAAATAAGAAATCCAGTAAGAAAATTTTGGGTTTGGATGGGAACCACTGTATCCTAAAGCTAAGAGGTGGTTTCAATGTTTCATGGTGATTTTCTTTCTGTGTTTACATAAAAAAGCATATTTCGAGTATAGTAATACCGTGCATGTAGTAAACAGAAACCAACCCTTGGGTACATCTCTTCTGTTCAAAACTCATGCATGCTACTGTACTTTGTCTTCACATAGAAGAACAATTTCTCTTGTGTTATGAAGTGACTCTTATTGCATTGTATTTTATTAGAATCCCACTCACATCTGACAGCCCGTGTTCTTCAGATTTTAATAGTAATTTAAAAAGCTCAAGGTTGAGGAATGCATGCACACATGCACTCATACTGCACTTCCCTTCCCAGTAAGGAAGAGACCTTGAAAAAAAGATATGAACCAAAACAACTTAATATTCCAGTGACACTGACATGCTCTATGCCAAGTGTATCCCTCAGTCCTAAGCTTTGCCTGTGTATCTTATTATTAAACTGAACCAAAGTAACACGACCAAAATAGTTATAAAGAGAAATTAATCTTCTCCACTAAAAGGTCTAAATGCAGTTTTGGCTAACAGAGTTATAAATTGTAGCTAAAAACTGACTCGTGGATCTCCATTTATTTTATCTTCATGTTTCGCAATAAAAAATATCCTCATAAAAAACTGTTTACACCTTCAACATAATCAAGATGTAACAAGGAAAATTAGTAAGCAGGCAAATGATGGACATGTTTGAGCTCTTGATATTTTCTAGAGATATTAGTATTACAATTCTATCTGATTTTCTGTGCATGACACTAACGGATAACCAGGAGAAATACATGAGATATACAAGATAGAGACAAAGAAAGGGTTTCTTAGACAATATGAAGGTAACTGATCATCAAGGAAATTTCAAGATGGATCTGTCAGTGCATGTATGTTTTCAGTTCTAATTCAATACTTCAAAAGGATTGCAGTGAAACAACATGAACAAACCTGATCAAAATTTGAGTAAAAAGGAAGCACTTTTGGATAATTTCGAAGTATTCCCCATGATTTCTCAACAAGGCCCCATCATCTATAATATTCAAACAACAATATTGAAAAATTAAAACTCGTAACTTGATATGGATAATGATAAAGCACATTGACCAGTACAAACGCTTTAAATGGATTAATTTTTTTCCATGAAAATCTTGTTATGAAGTGTAAGTTGTTCTATAAAGTTTACTTTCCACTCATAATAAAAAATCTTTTGGAACATTCCTAACCAACTTCAAATATGGCATTGACCTATCAACACAGTTTAAATTATAAGGAAGCAACATTGTATTGTTCAGGTTTGGAGATGAAAACTGCAGATTTTTATGATTATGCATCAGATTATAGGAATAATGTTTTTTTTATGTGTTTAAAAATAATTTCATATTTTTTATGCGCCTACGCGCGCTCACGCGTACACGTGTACCCTTTGTCTTTTTCAAGATCAATTATAGGAATACTGTTGACATTGCCAAATGCATACTGTTGATTTATCTACATCATTGAGTATTTGTTACACCCTCTATTTTGGCTCCATGTGAATTTCAAACTGATTGAATGCTTCCTATCCATGTATCTGTTGACCATTGAAATGAATCATTATGTCATGGGATAATTTTCAATCTAAAAATCCCTGATTTGCTACTTATACTTAGAGTCCACATTGTTCAATCTACTCTAAGCAAGCATAAGTTTAATAATTTCCAAATTTCAGACCAATCATATGCTCCAAGGCATTCAAAACAACAATTAAAATACGGACCACTTCCTCTTTACAAATGGGTTGTGACTGTCCCATTGGGTCTGAATATCCTGTTTCATGGGGTTGGCAAGCAAGGTAAGGAGAATCGGAGAGAATATTCAATGATGTGGAAAATTAAAAAAACTGGTTAAAGTATTATATTGGAGATTTTGCAGAGCATCAAGCTCGAAGTACATTCAGATTTTTTTTTCCAGAAATTCTCTCAACACATGGGCTTTAATATTGCAGGCACATTTTGCTATTGCCTTTGTTAGTGGTCATTAATTTCCCTATATAGAGAATTCTGGTGGACCTTCCACCTTTCCTGCAAAAGAATAACATGGACAGCATCAAGGAAAAGCAGGTTTACCTATTTTGTGCTGTCTCAAAATCAGGCCCTTGCTTAGATTCATACACCCATCCAGGAGCAAATAAGGCAGCTGAGACATCATCCTTTTTCAGCACATCAAGAGCAACATGTGTCTAGCATGGAGAATTAACATTCAATATTTATGGTTAGATGGATATTAAATCCATGAAAAGAATGAACTGTTCATAGTTGTTTATTTTAACCAACTCACAATCAGACTACAACTAAATAATCAAGGAAACAGAGGATCAAAATTTCACATCCAGTACATAGTTTCTAAATTATATTTCATTTAATTACCTAGATGTTAGGACGTGGCAAAAGGATAAATTAAGGAATCCATATCAGGTGAACTTACATTCCATTCTCCACCTCCATACGTTCCTCTTCCAAAAACATCAATGCCCATATATACATCAAATTTCCTCTCTCCAGCAACATGAGCTGAACGTTTTGGATAGTCTTCCTACAATTTCCAACAAGTGCGCAAGATAAAGGAAGAAAACAAGACAAACCAATTTTAATTTCATGCATTAGAAATGAAAGTTAGACCTCCCAGCTATAATTAGCGAATATCCCATCACATAAATCGAAGAAAGGTTTGTTGTACTCATTCAGTTCATTTTGATAGAACAAGTCACCATCTTTTGTCACACTATCATACCTGCATCACCAAGTCATAGATTAGAGAAAGAAAAAAAAACAATGATCAAGGCAAAACAGATGAGATTCATTTAACAATCACCATATAATCAAAGATCCTGGAACAGTAGAGTGCATTGTTTGAGTCAGATGACTGATAAACTCCTTCAGGATAGGTATTTTTTCCACATCCAAGCTAACCTCCATATTGAGCTGCAATAATATTCTCTCATAAATTCCAAATGCATAAAAACTTGTGTCAGAGTCCAGATCTCTTCATTGTCAACTATGGCAAGCATAATGTGAAACCGGATGCATTCTGATTTACAGAGACTAACATGGTGTAATGATTTTCCTATATATGGAGCATTCAACTTTTCCATGAACAACAGAAGATGAGATATTGGTTCAGAGTGGAATATGATTTACAGCGTTTCAAGTTCAGTACAATGAAATGTAATTAAATCAACAACTGGAGAATCTGAATATAACTGTCTTTACAAAGACATGCAAGTTTATCAAATGACCATATCTTATAGGAGATTTGTGCCTGGTGTTGGTTGCCAAATGAATGTCTTTTGCCTCCATCTATGGCAAATCAAAAATTGAATCATCCAAGGAAAGAAATTAGAATAATGTTTCTTAATGTCTCCCCTACATAGAGAACTGATCAACCAGAATAAATCTATTCAATTGCTTCACAGTTAGGATTTGGAAGAAAACTGGATGTGACAACTGACAAGCTCTATTCAATAAGCAATGGTGTTACCAGCCAGCCATCAAAGCCCAAAGCATCAGCAAGCTCTGCCAACCGCTCAGCATACAATTTAGCGGATTCCTTTGTGGACAACAATTTCTCAGCGATAAGTTTTCCTTCATCCCATTCGACAATGAATGTTCCCAAGACCTGCCAATCATGAGTACTTGCGGTCACAAATGTTTTTTGATTTTTTGAGAACACGGTCACAAACATATTGTCCTACTAAAATTTTCATATCCATCATTATCAAGCATCAATTTGTGAAATAAAAAAAATTAAAACCATGATGAAACCTTTCATTTTTCATATACATGTAACAGTTGAGTTTATAGTTGATATGAAGGTTCTATTAAGTGAAATTTTGCCATAAAGGTTTTAATTTTAATCACCATGGTATGGTGCGGATAATTTTTATTACATAGAAATTTAATGCTATTGATAAAAAAATCTGATTAATCATTTTGGCAAAGAAAGACGTCCGATTCCACTTATTCATTTTTAAAAAGTAAACATCAAATGCTTTGAACTCTCAAGAAGTTTGCGAGTTCAGAAAAAGCTCTATTGGGACAAGAAATTGGAATTATGGGGTTTAAAGAAAAGGAAAGCTTGGCAACTATACTCGAGATCAAAATCAAACAACTACATCGCAAACATGCAAGGATAAGTGGTACTGAAGTCCACGATTACAAAGCAATAATAATAAAATGAAAAACAATTTCATAAAGATACATATAACACCTTGTGAAGCCCAGCATCCACAATTCTTTTCAGCAGAATAAGCTATCGAAGCAATTTTTTTCTATTCAAGTCAACTCAGAAAAAAAAAACACTTCCATTCACCAACTCATCCTATTCCTTTTCTTCAACAAACAACCTCAATGCATGCTTGGACCCCATAACTAAAGGAATTCCTAAATTTAGAAATCACTTTATTATAGGATTTTAGTGAGTGCTCAAGATTTCATTGCACTAGACATCACAAACTAATCTACATATACATCAATTGAAAAAAAAAAAATAGTACAATTAATCAAAACAATCAATTTCAAAGCAAATAAACCAACACCCACTCCAACCCAAACCCCCCAAACCACCAAAATCGAACCTTGACACCATGTGTGTGGGCCGCATTCGTCCAACAAGGTGGCGGCACGGTGACCAAATTATGCGAAAAATACACAAACACATCAATCAAGTACCAGTGCCAGATCCCATAAGCCTCGGCATTGGACCCCCCCTGCACCCACTTATCATCCACATAACCCCCCATCATGTCATGGCAAACAAGTATCCTCGGTCGGTCCGGCGCCGCCACGTCAGGCGCCGGGAGTGGGACCGAGGACTTGTTGAATGGGTAGTGGAAGGAATCAAAGAAGGACCTTGATTGGAGGGAGTCGAGGTCCTTGATGGGGTATGAGATGGGTGTGGAGGGCTTTGAAGGGTCAAATGAGGGTGGGTCTTTGAGGGGTTCATTGGGTTGTTGTTCTTGTTCTTCTGCCATGATTGATGGGAGACGGTGGGAGAGGAGGGTGAGGAGGGTGTGAAGGGCTCTGTGGAGGGATTTCATGGTGGTGAAAACAAGACTTCGGTCTTCGGGAGGGTTGACTGTTGACATGAGTGTACGTACAGTGGGTCCGTTTTGTTTAATCTTTGTTTCGCTGCTTTGGATCTGATGTTGTTTCTTGTCCTTTTTTTCCTGTTTTTTTAATTTTTTGAATAGACTGATAAGGAGCCGTTTAAGAATAAAAATTTGAATAAAGTGATTTAAATTTACTTAATTTCTAAAAACGTATTTTTTGGTTTTTTAAAAAACAATATTTTTATATTTAGGTCCCGTTTAGTCACGATTGGGGGTGATTCTGTTTTTAATTAAACAGAAAAATAAAACACGTTATCACACGAGTTTCAAAAAACCAGTTTAATTAAAAAGTTATTTTCAGCTTTTATGGTAAAAGGGTTGTTTTTTAAAAAGCGCAAAAAATGCACATTCCAGGAATCAAAATATATTTAAGCCACTTTACATTTTAATTTTCTGCTTAATTAAAAACATAATCATCTTATTTAAGTGTTACCAAGTGAGCTTGAGTAGAGGAATTTTTTTTTTTTGTGGGTAAAGACAGATTCGACCTCGCGATCTCCCCTTTGGAAAAGGTGTGTCTTGACCACCCCGTTAAGGGAGTCTGCCACAAGTAGAGGAAAATTTGAAGTTTGGGAAAAATTCAAATACCCCCCCCCCCATATAAACTGCCTAAATTCTATATTACCCGACTTTTCCTAAAATGCATATAACCCCCTAAAAACACATATGTAAATCCAAATAACCATCTGAGTTAAACTTCCGTTGATAGATAAAGAATATTTTACGAATATTTTGTTTAGCTTACCCTGATTGAAAACACAATATGTAAAAAATAACCTATAATTTGTTGAAAATGCTGAAAATTTTTTATAAACGATTTTACCCATCTGGATAGAATATAAAATCCTATCCGGAGGGATAAAATCATCATTTATAGATGGTTTTCTTTATTTTTAACACATTGTATGGGTTTTTTTTATATACTATGTTTTTAGTTGGAGTTAACTAGACAAAATATTCGCAGAATAATCTTAATCTATCAATAAAAATTTAACGCATGAGGCTATTTTAGATTTACATATGTGTTTTTAGGGGGTTATATGGACTTTAAGAAAAGTCAGGAGTTATATAGATTTCAGACAGTATAGGGGGTTATATGGATTTTTTCCTTAAGTTTTACATTTGAACTTTTTTGCCAAACGCCCCCGCAGTATCCTAGTGCAGTATACACTGTCCTACTATGGCATATATTTAACTAGTGCAATATATGAAAAATTAAGTATTTCATATTTTAGAAAAAAAATATGTACTATATGTATTTCACTTTTTTGTAATAACATATATTTTATTATGTAAGTATAAAAGTTAAAAAAAATCAAAACAATTGTAGGATGTAGATGGGGGTGCACACAATAGATGTATTATTTTCGAAAAATAAAAAGAGTTACCGAACCTCCTCTTAGTAGGATGGGAGAGGTACCCCCTCTTTAGTGAGGGGTCTTGGATTCGAGTCTTACCGCCCTTGATAGGGGAAAATTTGACCAAAAAAAAAAAATTTACCCAAAAAAAAAAAAGAAAAAAAAAAGTTCGACAACCAATGAAATAATTTGGTATTGCAGGTATTCAAATTAAACTGAATGAATGCTAGTCATTTTCAATTTTTTTAAAATATATACTTATTTAATCATATTTTTATTTAAAAAAAAATAAAATACATGATCCAATGAATTAAATGCATATATTTTTTTATTTTTTAAAATAATATTTATATACTCGGTTACGACTGCAATAATAACTGAATGACGAGTAAAATTTCATACTCAGATTTTATGGGTACATCCAATGAAAGTAGGGCTCGGGAAGGATATCTTCATACATGAATACGAAGGCCAAAGCTCAGTGAATTAATTGAAAGGTGATATGCAAGTGCTGTTATATAGGGCACAGGCCAACAAGTACCTCATCATATTCATAATGGAAATAAATTTATTCCACTTTCAAACAGAAATAGGAGAAGCCCCCATCAATCTTCGTGTCCATGATACCCTATATGAGAACCTGAACATGAACTGTGTCACTGGACCACTGGATTGACCTGAATCCTCTCTCAATGGTAAGATGGTCCAAACTTTCTAACAGGCCTTCCTTCAAAAATACTTTCCAACAGGCCACCTCAGAATAACCAATTTTATTTTACTTTTTTCACATCTGGGCATCAAAATCCACATACATGCAACAACAAAGTCAATGCTTTTTTGTTTGGTTGAATTTCAATGATGTTTTCATTCATAAAAAGTTTGTCATTTTTATTATTTGATTTACATTGAATAAATTAATAGTGTTAGGACATTCTCGCAATCCCCACTTTCTTCTAACCTAAGGTTAGGCCAATATATACTAAGTTAAAAAAATATAAAAATATATATATTCTACTTTATTAAATGTATGTATTTAATTAAATATGTATGTACCTTAAAAAAAACTCAAAGCATATTGAAGACCATAAAAGGGCCTACATGAATGATTGTCCTTAACATTTTCCATAAATTAGAGGTGATTTGTAGATAAGGAATTGATAAAAGTTTATACTTCCCCCGTTTGTGTAACGGAATAAGGGAGTATAAGGGCGGTATAAGGATGGTATATGAATGGATAAGAAAAACAATTGTTTGTTTGAAGGGTATAACTTGGTATTACTAAGCCAGTTTAAACGATTATAAGAGAGTATAACAATTCTAAGCAACCCCTAGGATAAGCTATACTCACCTTATCTATTCCTATGGGTCCACATGTCAAATCAACTTTTTACACTTTATCACATTAAATCACCTATCAACACCTCTTATACATCAAATGTCAAATCAACTTTTTTACACTTTATTTATATTTTATTCTTTATCAAACAAACAACTCAACCTTTATTCTTACGTTTTCCAATGAGAATAAAAAAATACAACCAAACAGAAAATCTTTTATTCTTGTAGATTTGTTATCTATACTGGCATAGTTATCTATCCAGAATAACTCAATTCCGCTATCCAAACGGGGGGTTAATGTGTAAAAGATGTGACAAATAAACATGTTTTGTTTGGGAATTTGTGTGAATCCTAGATAAGATTTTAAAAAATCAAAATGAAGTGAAAAGATATTTTAATCCATCTGACAGAGAAAAAAGTTCTAATCCACTTTTGGAATAGTTAACAGGTCTTATTCATGTATCAGACCTATTGGGGATGCGCAGCGGATAAGACTTTATTTTTACAGGGAGAAGAATTCTCCTTATTGTATAGAATAAATACAGAGGCCAATGCTCATTGTACAGAATGAATGCAGAAGCCACATTTTCACATACAACACTAACTATTAAACATTGGAGATTATATTCTATGGGACTAACCGTTTTCATATACAACTCTTATTCATGTATCAGACCTCTCTTCCTTGTTGGTAGAAGAGAGAATGTGGCCTTATATCAACCTTTAACAGCTAATTTATAGGTCGGAGACGCGTCCAGCTCCTGAGAAGTACCATCACTGCTACACACTTGGATGAAAAATATCAGATTTGAGACATCTGGCACGACAACCAAATCTGATACATAAAATGCTCCGACTTTCGCCACCCCCAGATACTTTGCTTCCCGAGCTGACTTTCCAACATAGATATTATACTTAACAAACGATGGATTGTCTCCCCCTTTGAGCTTCCAAGCCATTTTGACACTCACTGTCTTCATTCCCTGCAAATAAGAATATTAGTTATCCGAAAAATAACTGCTCCGAATTTGTAACTGAAAAATGAGAAATTATCCAATATTCAAATGTAGAGAGTGTGGATGCAGATATGAATGTATCCAATCCCACAAATCCATTATATATTATAAGATATAAATGTTTATATTATTATTGTTCTAATGCAATTGTCTTGCACGATTAATCATAATCTTGAAATTTTAGATACCTTTTGAATTCTCTTTGTATAATCTTTGAAGGAGACAAGTAATAAAATCTCAATTTTAATACTCTCATCTCTCTAACATGCTACCTCATCCCCTAAAATTAATGTCCATATTTAGACATGTAAATTATCCAAAAGATATATGTATTTGTTTCATGTCCAAAAAGATCTAAATTAAATATTAATATCTATATCACAATTATTTAAGATAGGATGCAGGTATCGCATCTAATCCATTGACAAGTTTACCTGTGATCCCGAGGTCCATGAAATGTATGAAGCCTCGACAGCCCATGAAGAGGCCGGTGGAAATAACATGTTTGTCTCGGATGTTTTGATACTGATATGACCAAGTGATGCATGGTACTTTGATGGATCTCTGATACGAAGAGTTCTCACTTGCTGCCTAAGATCAGTCTCTAGAGTTGTATCATGAAGCTCATCCTTTCCACTATAATGTAGAACATTGATTTCATTTAATGTGTAGCCTCTCATTTTGATGGTAGTCTCCTTTAGGATCCATTGTGAGGTGCTTGACGACTCTCTCCTTGATATTTTGACTAGCACTGGATTGATGACCATGTCAAATTGAGTTTTCAGCTGGTCGGCGATGAACTCTGCATCCGTAGTGAGAAGGATCGATTTTGTTTCACTATTCTTAGAAAATCCAAGCGATAGTCCCAATCGAGATTTACCATCTTGCATCACCTACATGGAAATGGGAAGATGATATGGATTGGTCAACCAAAAAGAGATTAAAAAACTAAGCATACATTGGAAAAAGGAACAGATATTTCCCAAGTCACCATGTCACAATCTTCTAACATTCATTTTGAAATATAGATAGGAAACTGCAACTGTTCTAGCTTAAGAGAGCTGGGTTCGTCTATAAAATCAATGACTGTGATGGAAACGAAAAAGCATGTGAACAATTAACAACAAATATAAAGATCAGCCTTAAATGGGAGATTATTAGTGGATCATAAAAATATGTAAATTTTCATGTCTATACCCTCAAGTTTCATGTCCGAAGCAAGTTTTGAAAAAACTGCTTGAGTTTGGGTACATTGGAAAATTAGTCATACATAGCTTTGAAGGATGTGTCGCGTAAAGTGTTGGCATATGAGATGCATATTTCTTTAGAAACTGGTATACTTTATGCATACATTGGCATATGCCTTTTGTGTATAGGCTCAATGCTTGGAAAACTATCTCGAATAATACTGAATGCTAGTGTGTATCGCATTAATAAAATGGATACAAAAGTTCTTTAGATGCAATAATATGATAACATTTACATGATATGAACTTCTAATGAATGTGATGAACAAATGTGTACATCTGGTCATTTGAGACATTAGAAGAAAGTAAATTTGTGTGCTGTGTAATGTGACTGCAAATCTCCGTATTTATGTATTACAAACAATGATTTGATGCAATTTTTGCAATCTTTCTAATTGTACACTCCTCTTCTCCCTAGGAAATATTCATGAAGAATTTCTATCTTTCCCATTTTATTTTCAACATTTCTAATACTTCCTTCAATATCGTGGAGATAAGGAGCGTTCATGGTAAAATAAGCTTTTAATATTCATGGTAAAATAAACTTAAATGCTTAAGATTCCATCCACTCAAATTAAAAGTAGAATATTGCTTTTATGATTTTTTGAAACGGTGCCGACTTACAGAATATGTAATATGGAGTGGTAAATCTTCCAAATGAAGCTTGCCTCGAAAAAGCCTTGTTGTCAAGGCGGCATTGTCTTCGATATTACCTTCAAATGTAATGTTTGCTCCACCAGTATAAGCTGCATCTTTGAAACTACAAAACACCAAGAATTTGTTATTTTAAAGAATTTTTTTCAAAAAATTATTCTAATTAACATTTTGTTAGGTTTGTTTTACGCCAGAAAAACTGGGTGATTTTCTTGAGTTTGTAATTTCCCTTTTGGGCTTTCCCTTTAATATATATGAGGGCAAAATCCTATCATCTTAAAAAAAAAAAAAATCAGAAAAACTGTTTTTGTGAACATTTGGAGTATAGCTACTCCTAGCTTTTGCTCTACATGAAAGATGGCAAACATTGAGTAAACCTATTGCACGTATAGTTTTATAGATGCAAGTGCAACAAAGCGGCTTTTTAATGATCTTACCAAAGTCTCCCACATTTTTAATAAAGGTTTCTACGAGGTGTTTCCGGTAGTTTGGACTTTAGAAGGCGTTATGTATCACCATAAGTAGAACAGAGTTGAATACTTACTTGATAAAAGCTTTAATTGTTCTTTGGCTATTGTCAAGGACAGGCTACAAAATAAAGATGACAAAGTACTCATAAGAAATATAGTAAAATAGTATACCTGATAAGAGAATGATGCTATTAGAATGGCATGATCTGCAGTATTAAAAGACACTTCCAAGCATAGTTTAAAATATCGATCGATCGATATATCGATTTCTAGGAGTAAATCACTAAATATCAAAATTTATCGATGTTTTCACGACAAATTGAATTTCTCGTGAGATATTGCCAATGCATATACATCTAGTTAAAATGCATATACATGATTTGAAGTACCAAATATCAATGTTTTGTAGTTTATCTATAAATATAAAACTCATTGTATTATTTATATTTCATTGAAATATATCATTACATTATAATTAACAAAGTTAACAAATATATATATATATATCGCCCCCGTATATGGGAGCCGATGGGGTGCGGTCGTGCGACCGTGCACCCTGTCGTGCGCCCAAGTCGTGGACCGTGCGATCGATGTTCTCGCGATCGCACGGTCCATGTTTAAAACACGTCGACGGTCCACGTAAGGGGCGCACGATGGGGTGCGGTCGTGTGACCGTGCACCCCGTCGTGCGCCCAAGTCGATATATATATATATATAATAACAAAGTTTCTTACAAAAAAAGATTATTAGAAAGTTAACAAAGATATATTATTCCCAAAAATAATATATTATTATAAATATTAGGAAATTATAATTATAACATTAATTAACAAAAAATGTTTATAATGTAAAAGCTAAAGTCATCATTTGTAGTTTTCATTTACAAACCACAAAACCATATAGTTTCAAAAAATTTGTATTATCTTGATTCCAAATATCTCTAAATTTATAAATACATCCACACATTCATTTCCATCATAAAACCTTAGTCAAATATTCATCAATAAATAATTTTATGTATTTTCTCCATTTTTCTGTTCTTTACATCTATCCCATTTTTCTGATTTTTTTCTTTTGTTTTTTTCCAATTTTCTAGAAAAATAATTCACAAAATTATCGATCAATATATCGATTTTTGGGCATTTCGATACATCGAAATTTCTGATATTTAAAACATCGCTTCCAAGTACTACTGGGATCATTATAACTTAATAACAAATGACACATCTTGTACTTGTAATGTTGTTCTTAAGATTCCCGTGGCCTTGCTTTTGTTTGTTTTTGCTTTTATTTTATTTCTTTCGTAATTGCATTGGTTTCCAGAGTTTTCCCTATTCTAATAAAATAGGGAATCTCCTATCTTCATTTTAAAAAAAGAATTTAACACATCATGTAGGTTGTTCTATGTACATTAGGAAGATCAGCCTTTCCAATTACCTATTTCCACTTATTACTCTACCATTATTTGAATTGAATCGTAGTTTATAATATCTTTCCTTGAATTCCTTCAACAATTTTCTACTTTTTTCTTTTTCTTTTTTTAAGAAAATATAGGAGCCTCCATTAAAGTCTTCTACCTAATTAGGGAATTCTGAATCACGGAACCAAATTACTTAAGGCCAAAGAATTATTGATGAGTTTGTATAAATAACGAGTGAAAAAAAAACCTCCTAAAATCTATAAGCAATTTGGATATTTACATTGTCCATTACCCGCTTGGCGGGGTGGTACAAGGGACACCCCCTTCTCTAAGGGGATGCAGGTTCTAATCCTGTCGATGGCAAGAAGTAGTAAAAAGAAGTTACAGCCAGTGGGCTGAGTATCCTGGGCTTTGGCCCATTGTTCTCTAGGCCCTGTCGGCCCATGTTTCCTTAAGTAGTTGTTTGGTGTGTTGTCTTCGGGACTGCCCTGTTCAGGGCCTTTGTGTACCCCAAAAAAAAAAAAATTGGATATTTACATTGCATCCAAAAAAATCTACATAAAACATCAAGCCATATCCCAGGACTTGTAGTACACATGCAACATGGGAGAAGATGGACAAAGTTGAGAAAACGTCCAAATCATACAAAGTTCTAGATGTATACAATAATATCTTGGTGAATGGTCTTGTATATGATGAAGTAGACACATTTCAAAAACTTCAGAGAATTCTGTCAATATGGGGGACATTCGCAAGAAATACATAAATCTTTGAAAATGAGCACACCCAAAGACGGGTTTCAAGGTACACTACCTAATTTATCATGCAAACCCTTTAAAACCCTCACTTTCCCTTATGCCTATAAAAGCTAATTGTCGTAGACACTGTAAATTCTTGTACGTAGAACCACAGGTGGCAAGCTTTGGAGGTTTAATTATATATCATCGAATAAAATCTTGAGAGATAATGAACTAGAAATAATTATGGCCCAAGGAGTTCTTTTGTTGGTTGGGGGGGGGGGGGGGGGGGGGCACGGATTGAAATGATTGAATGCTTGCATATCAGATGAAGTATATACTCTAATAAATCGAATAGTATCATTCATAGTTGTCTGGGTGGCTTAGGCGAGCTAGGCGCGCTTAGGCGACGTTTAATTAAGATTTTATTATTTAAATTGGTAATTATATTAAAGATTTTTATCTGCTTATCCATTCTTTAATTTTTCCACGAATACTATTTAAAATGAAGAATGTTATTTATAAATAAAGAACACATGGATGGAAATTAGTGGTGCATGTCCATTTCAACAAAATTAATATAATCTAAAGAAGGAGAAAAGGGGGGGGGGGGGGATTATGAGATAAGATTTCAGAAATTTTGAGAGAAAGGAGAGATAAAAAATCAATAGAGACTCACTTGGGACCGGGAGAATTCGCTGCACCGTTGGCCGACAGGGTAGGTGATTTTCAATATTTCGATCGTGTTTTTTTTTTCTTTTTTTTTGAGGTTAGGCGAAAGATTGGGCGGGCTAGGCGTGATTTGGAGGGGTAGGCGGGCTCAGGCGTCTGCTTAATTAACATGTCATTAGGCGGGCAGTCGCCTAGGCCCATCTGGACCGCCTAGTCGCCTAGGCGGCGTCTCCCAGACAACTATGGTATCATTCATAAAAATATAATTTTTCTTTTAGTTATATATCTCAACAATGAGTGAAAATAACTAACAAGATACATATGACTGCATTTCTGATAGTAAAAAGTAAGGGGTCACATAGAGGCAATAACAAGCACATTTATATGTCCAATAATTTATATTCTTCTAAGAAACTGCAATATCAAGAATTTTGAGTTTGTAAGTGTTGAAAACCTGAAAGGTTTGGGAAGACAGGTTGTTCCAAGGGACATCTGCTGCCTGTGAACCTTCAATGTAAACATGATAACCACGACCCTAAACATATTGGAAATATTGAAATTATTGAGAATCAATATATGAAGTCATGTGTGAGATGTCAACTTAAATGGATTAGCTATTTCATGTTATATGAAGTACACCCATTCAAGGGGCTGCATGTAGGACAATCCCTAATATTATCCAATAAAAATGAGCTGTGTAATGATGCTTATTACTTTGCACTTGAATAGAATCCCACATTCCCACTAAAATCTGACAGCATGTGTTCTTGAAGTTTTCATGGGCGACATTAAAAAATCAAGGTTGAGAAGACTTATGCAAGCACCCATACTTTCTTCAAATTGATGTTAGTTCCAAGCATGTTTTATTCAATTCATGGGCAATGTAAATTAATCAAGGTTGAGGAAAACATACACTTACACCCACACTACCCTTTCCTTTCTGGAAAAGAAGAAACTGAAAGATACAACTAATATCTCAGTCACATATAAG